>JAQHUG010000054.1:250773-300052 GCA_028555095.1 Dicrostonyx torquatus | reverse complement strand
GTTCAATTCCCAGCAACCACATGGTAGCTCACAACCATCTGTAATGAGGTCTGGTTCCCTCTTCTGGCCTGCAGACATACACACAGACAGAATATTGTATACATAATAAGTAAATAAATATTTTTAAAAAAAAAAAAGAAACAAAAGCAGATAGGCTGAAAACAAGGCCTCTTGGACCTGGCAGCCAACAGATAAGTTCAAAGAACAAATTCGTGAAAGAAACACCGAGTAGAACTTCAGAGAACGCTTGAAGGGCTTTAGGAAGCTGACTTGGCTTGCTTCATGATAAGGAGAAAACTTTAGAGGTCTTGATGGACACAGCATAGGCTTAAACCAAAGATGAATCTCGGGCAAGTCCAGAATTCTGTTTACACCTACAAATGTTGGGAGAAAGGAAGCAGTAAAAGATAAGCTTGATACTACCATGGTTCTGGAGGCTGAGGGCAAGACACAGAAGCAGCAGCAAGCTGGCCTGGCCAAGATCACTGATGAAGCTAGACACACACCAAATTCTTAGTGTAGACAAACAGCCTCAAATTAGTGGAAATGCCATCTAGGACTTCCAAAGCTAGAGAGAAGTCAAGGGCAAGCTTTCTTGTCAGGGAACAGTAGAGCTAGCAAATGTAAGTGAACATCATTGCTCATTTAACATCCCGAGAATGGCAGTACTGATGAGAATGGTTCTTTCTTCTCTGCTTGTATTCTGAAAATGGAATGCCCACGTCGGAATACCAACATGTGGCTGAACATAGTTCACTGATTTCTTAAGACCTATGTGGAGACCTACTTCTCAGGAACAAAGAGATCCTTTAAAATATCATTGCTTATGGACAATGTACCTTATCAACCAATACTCCAATAGAAATGCACAGAGAGCAATGCTGTCTTCATGCCTTTTAAGGCAACTTCCCTCCTTCAGTCTGGGGACTGATGAAGGAGTCAAACACTCTGACGATTTAACATCACAGAGATAAGAGGTAGTGCATGGAGGAAGAGTAACTGTTAGACTCCTAGAAAGGACTCCTCCATCTAGAAACCTTTAAGACCATCTATGGGCCATGAAGGGAGATCAAAATAGCAGCCTTAACAGGTACGGGAACAAGTTGACTCCAGTCCTCAAGACTCTGAGAGTGGAGGAAGCAACTGCAGCTGTGACAGAAGCATAGGAACTAGAATTAGAAGCGGAGCCTGCGGATGTAGCTGAATTGCTGCAATCTTGCCAGGGAAACTGTAATAGCTGAGGAATCACTTCTGGATGGACAGGGAAAGTCATTTTTTGAGGTGAAATATATTCCCAACAATGGTGCTCTGGGTCTTGAAATGACGGTGGAGAATTTTAGAATGTTACATAAACTTAGTTGATAAGGCAGTATTAGGTTTGAGATAACTCTTTTGGATTGCCAACAAAATTGCTTTGATGTAAAATCTGCCCACCAGCATGGTACGCCCCAGAGAAATCTTATGAAACTTGGGGTCAATTGATGAGGTGAACTTCATGGTTGTCTTACCCCAAAGAATCATCACATCTAACCCAACCTTCATCAACCACCAATGAGAGCAGGCTGCAGTCACCTATATTTTGTTGTTCCACAACAAAAATATTATAATGTGCTAAATGATCAGGTGGTTGTTAGCATTCATTGAAATATTTTGAAATTATGTTACATATATACACATGTGTCTGTGTGTGACGTGTTAGACATTATGCCATTTCCCACTTAATAGACTTCAATATAGCATACATAGAACTTTCTCAAGGGCTGGACAACCAGTCAATTGTGTGATTCCTTTTACTGTGACATATTTTTTACGACAATGGTCTAGCACTGTGCCCACAGTATCTCCTGGCCATACCTTTACTCTGTTTTCCTATATACAAGGAAATAATCAAAGAGCGTCTACATATGCCCAAATGTATAACTTGGTAATAGAAAATAATAGGTGAGGGTTTGAAGTGTCACCAGGTCAACGTGGATATAGCTTAGCCCTTTTAGTGTGTCTGTTGAAAGTCCATTGCCAGGGAGAGTTTTGTAGTCCTATGGAGCCCCAGCTACAACACAAAGATAAATTAGCTGGCATGGAAACAGCAAAGAACAGAGGATTTTGCAGACTTCACCAAAGATTTGTAGCTGTTTGAGATATAGTAAATCCATCCCAGTGGTCAACCTGGGGCTGAGAATTGGCTTTCTATGTATATGACTTAAAGGAGGATCATCTATCAATTATTTGAAACAATAAATCTGTTGGTATGACAGAATATGTGATGAATTGTTCATCTCTGCATATACAATCTCCAGAAGTTAAGAGACAAATTCACAGAGGAACCACATTTGCCATGCACCCCACAAAGCAGAGTTCATGAAGTCAGCACACCCATCATTATTATGGATGTCAATAAGCATCTTTAGCAGGAAACTCAGAGAAGGGCTCTGACCTTGAACCCTGAGGGAATTCCTTTCCTTTGGTAGCCTTCCCTCAGCCTCCAATGTGCTTGTCATGAACCTGTATTCACATCACACCGAAGCAACAAAATCTTGCCCAATCCTTCCCTGGACGTGTTGCTTATCACTTCCAACTTTATCTATACTGTGGAATGGATTTTCTCCTTACAAGATGAGGCCCTATTCTCTACAGTCTGTTCCAGAGAACCACAGGGGAAAACTGTTGCCCATCGCAGAACCAGATGTGAAGGCATTTCCCCCCCAGCAATTGACTGGCATATATTCCCACTCTCATTTTGTTTTATATTCTTCAAATTTCTTACAGTGAGACAAAATTTCATGAATAAAATAAATACCTAGGCCTTGGCGATTGAATTTACTTGAAATCCATGTCTTTAATCTGTAATATAGATTTTCATTTAAAGCAAACAAAGTACTGAATTCCATTCCCTCTCCCTCTGTTTGAGGGTTTTCTCCTCCCTTTACTTAAATGCAGCAAAGCCATCCGTTTCCTTTCCTGTACTTTGTACTAAGTACAACACAGATGTATATCGCGCGGACTCCTTCAGCGGGGGCCACATCTAAAAGAGGGAGAATTTAAGAGTGAGTTTGCCCACACAACAGTAACAGCAAAGTATCTTGGGATAGCGCCTCTCCTGCTACCAGTGCTGACTTGCTGCGCATTACTTCCCGCCTAACGACTGCGAACATTGTCTGCTGGCTTGGTGATTCTGGAACGATGCTGCAGCATAGTCCCTGACACTAAAATTAAAAACTGGTGACCGCCTTTCTGAGCCAATGTCAAAGCAGAGAACTTCAGTTTGGAAGGGAAGGATTATTACCCATTCCTTTCGACAAAACCACCTTCACAAAGACCTAGAAAATCCCCAAACCACCTCAACTGTTTAAGTAGACAGCATACTAATAAAAAACATCAGACAGGATACCAAGCTATCTACTGGGGCACTGGACCATGCCCTGAAAATTTGGGGGTGGAAGAGCCTGGGAAGGGGAAAGAGATACAGCAGCAAGCCCATGGCGGTGAGTATCAGAGAGGTTCAACTTGGCTTAGGTTGTAGGTGCTTTGCACTTTCTTTTTCTTTTCTGCACTAAGTTTGTGTCCGTCACATATATTCCTCCATATATTCTGTTTTGAGACAAGCTGGCTTTAGACTTGCACTCCCATGTTTCAGCCTCCTGAGTAGCTGAGATAACAAGCCTACTCCCACCGACCTCTGAGACACACCTATTAAAGGGCCTTCCTTCGCGCTAAAAACAAAACAATGAAGCTGACCTTTCAGAATTCACCTGAGGAAATTTCTCTCAATGAGACATGGGTTGTGGCAGGGCGGGGGGGGAGGGCGGTGAGGGCACAGGGTTCATTTGACTTGGACAGTAATGTGGGCCAGGTTATCATGAATGGTCCCTTGGTTCCTGACTTGGCCTCACATACTTCTTGTTCCCATGAAAGTTCTGCACATCTTCAGGCTGATGGAGGAACATGAGGATCGGTCCTGCCATCTCTCTCCCATGCTTGTTTTCAGATGTGGTACTCAGAATAATTCTTGTCATCATGTTAGTATTATTGGCATAGAAACAAAGCCACTGTCCTGTTCAGTTCAGCACTGATACAGACTTGGCTATAGTCCTAGGACAAATATCCCAGGAAGGTACATGAAGGTATATGCTGGGCTCCTTTGGAGACTCAGAAGCACTAAACAAGCTATAATAGAACTTGCACCATGACATTCTGGATCCTCAAGCCCTTTGCCGTTGCTTTCCCAAATTTCAGTCTATAAGACTCACACTGATTCCAACTACTTCAGTCCCTTCTGCACATTAAAAATGCCCAATGTTAGCTTCACTTACACAAAAAGGCTGACCCAACTGGCTAGGTTTCTATTCCTAGAACTCTGTTCCTACACAATGCTGAAGCAGAGAATCTTCCAGCACTCCCTGACTTGTGTTTTAATTGTGTCCCGTGTAGGCATTACCTCCCCAGTGAGTGGGGCCTGTCTAATGGGAGGCTAGACCTTAGCTTATGCTGGTTCTTCCCCTCTTCTTCCTTTCCCACTCCTCCCAGGGCTTTAGCCTATATAGACTTTGAATGAATTGCTCAAAAAATTGTTCTATGCAGTAGAGCTATCTTCCTTTGTAGATAAAAATGCCCTCAGGCAAACCGGTTCTCTAACTAACTTTATAAGCTTGTATTCTAACTTCCTGGGAAAATTAAAGAGAAAATGCATTACTATAACAAACATCTTTCCCAAGGAGCAATTTATCCACAAATATGAGTGGATGCTACTCTTCTAATAGGCAACAGAAGATGTCATCAGGACGCTTCCGATAATGCACTGCTTAGAATCACAGTCACTCATTTTCCGCTTCAAGTCATTCAGTGCTCAGATCTTTCATGCTGAAAACTCCATTTTAAGTTAAAGAGTTACAAATCATTGTAAAAGTTCTATACTGACTCAATTCTTTGTGAAAATTGACTTGCAAGACACAGGAATGACAGGTCATAAATGTCCTTCTGAAATTGTCTTCTCCAAGAGAACTGGAACCTGGCAATGTCCTGACATTGCCAACTTTGTCTCTATCTGACTCTTACATGTCAAGGTCCACGGCCTGCATAGAAAGGCCTAAGCAGTGGGTGACTCTCATCACACACAGGCTGTCTTGGGCTGGGGCGGGGGACTGTTTCATCTTCCCATCCTTCGGGCAAGCTAGTGTTCTGCCCTAGGAACAAGTTTGTTGTGCAACATTCTGAGAGGTGAGAAAGTACACCCACCTGTGTTTTCTGGAAGTCTGGCCAAGGCTCCATAGTCCACCTTTCTGAGAGGAGACAGAGATGCAGTTCAGATCTGCTGTCACAAGCACCCTGGCAGCCAGGGACCAAAAAGATCTACTGATAGTAAACATGATGAAGTCCAGGGCAGGGCTCCGACTCAGCGCAGTCTCGCTCGCACGGTCATTACTGTGCTTCTTCTCCGGTTCCGCCCATATTTAGAAACCATTGGCATCAGAGTCCTGAGAAGCACTCTGAGCCCATCTTCTCCCTGCACACACACAGCCTTTGCCACCACCTCCCCCCACACACCCTGCAGCACTGCCCTTTTCCTTCGGAAGCAGTCTTGGGGCTAGTCTTTGGAAGGACAGCTTTACTTGAGGAAGAGCATTTTTCTTTTCACTGCACTGCTGTTTATCCTATAATATGTTGCTGCAGATGTCTGAGTGTTTTGTTGGTATAATTATATACAGCAAATGTAATACCCAAAAGAAGTGTAAAATATCGTCTAAAATCCCTGGTGATAAATTGTCCCCCATAAAAATCCCTCCTACATGCATTAAACGCTTCACTGACTAAATAGTATGTATCGATCCTTAACTGGAGCACCCTGCTGTATGAGCTAGCCTCGGGTAACCATTTTGTGGCAGCAGACTTCTGTGTCATTCTATTTAACTCCCCCAAGAGTCTTAGGATTTACTCATGACTCTCTTTTTTGTTTTTTGCCAGTGAAAAGTAGAAGTTCAAAAACAGTGTGCAAGTCATTAATCACAACATGAATACAGACTCATGTCTTCTGAATCCAATTCTAGAACTCCCTTCTCTCCCCCGCCCCTGCCACTATCAAGATGCTTTTGAGTCATTTAATTTCCTGCACTTGTTTTAAAACTACCTGCACCTTCTGGGGTTGCTAGGAGACCCAAACATGAGCTGAACAAGGATATGACAATGATGGACATGCCGAGCTGTATGGGAAAAAGTCCGAGAGTCTCCAACCCTACACAAAGAACTACAGGCAGCTGAGGAAAGCTGGGAGCAGGAGAGGTGGTCTTCCCCAGGGCAGATCACACCAATGGTCAGCCTGAAAACACACGAATGAGAAAGATTGTACAGACTGAACAGGTTATATTTAGGAGTATATATGTACATACACATACGTACATATATGTATGTAATGACAATTAGTTCACAAGAGGCCATGGATTTAAAGGAGGGTGGGGAAACATATATAGGAGGGTTTGGAGGGATGAACGGGATGGGAAAAATTTTGCAACTATTTTATAAATGACATACACACATGCGTGCGCGCGTGAAAACTATACATGACTTCAAAGTTAGGAACCACTCGAAGAACGATGAGACTCCATAGAGAAAATAAAATACATTGGCTTCATCAGTTTAAGTCCCCCGTAAGGGGCTGGAAACATCGCTTAGCTGGGAAAGCCCCGGCAGTGTAAAGTGTTCGTAAATAAACTGAAAGAACAGTTAGGGGTGGAGTTGGCTGCCTCACTCAGGGAATTCAAAGTTCAGCAAGAGGTCCTGGCACCTGGGCGTTGGTGTTGTACTCCTTTAATCCCAGCACTCAGGAGGCAGAGGCAGGCAGATCGCTGTGAGTTTGAGGCCAGCCTGGTATATAAGAGCTAGTTCCAGGACAGACTGGCTACAAAGAAACCCTGTCTCGAAAAACAAAAAACAAAAACAAACAAACAAACAAACAAAAAGTATGATGGAGAGTAACTGAAACAGATGCCTCTGACCTCCATATGCACATGTGCACACAGGCATAATGGCACACATAGAACACGTGTGTACACACGATACATCAGTAAGTCTCCCTTTGCTTAGAGCTATAGTTTTTCCCAGCATATTCAAGTCGTATGCTTAAAATATAAGTATTGCCTCTGTATCATGTGTGTAGTTGATCCCCTCAGAGATCAGAAGAGGGCACAGATCCCCTGGAATTGGAGTTGCATATAATTGTGAGCCAACACGTGGGTGCTGAGAATCAAACAAATGCTCTTCATGGCGGAGCTGTCTCTCCAGCCTGACCTTTAAAAATACTTAAGAAGTAAATAAATAAAGTAATTTCCCTGCCAACGCAGCAGGAGATGGTGTGCTCATTTCCCGCCCCTGTTCCTAGGCTTTTTCCCATTGCAGACAGAGGGATCAGGAAGGGATGGATATCCTTGCATCCTGCACAAATATCCAGGTCAGAGGAGGAATCCAGGAGTCGCTAAGGCAGAAGCCCGCAACTGTGGAGAAGCCAAAGGAAAGAACTCTGGTTCCATGCAGTTCTCCGCAAAAATCCCCAATCCTGCTGCCTCGGAAGAACAGGAGTTACTTGTTAAATCATTTGCTTTCTTCTCAGGCTTTAATCTTTTACTAAGAAGAGCACTGGACAAAGTTCATCAAGATTTATTGCCGTGTCCAAATGTTTAGCTAACAGGTCATATGACGTTAGAGCCTTCCCAGCAGTCTGTTTCCCCAGAAGAGATAATAAAAATGTATGACTCCACGTGTTTTTAGCAAAAGGAAATCGAGTTGCATCTTCATATCTAAGCAAAACCACTGCTTTATAATTGAATAAAGAAATGTGGCAGTTAATTATTTTGTTATGGTAATTTATTGTTACTTAAGTATTGTCTTCTTAGAGTTATTTTATTGAAACAGATCAGTGTCTCTTACTTACAGACTCAATTTCTGGGAAGCCTGATTTCACCTTATCCTATGAGAGCCAGCCTCCAGATACCAGCATGTGATATAGGGACGAGAGCACACGAGGTCTCTAAGAAGTACCAGTGTGTGCTGAAAAGGAAACCAAGGAGGTAAAGAGGCTCAAAGAACAGCAAACTCCAGGAGGCTTCCCTTACTTCTGGGATACGGTGCAGTGCAGAAAACTTCATTTACATCCTGGCAAACTTTGAAACCTACAATGACCCCTTAGAGCAGTGGTTCTCAACCTTCCTAATGCTGTGACCTTTCAATACAGTTCTTCATGCTGTGGTGACCCCCTTAGACCATTAAATAATTTTTGTTGCTACTTCATAACTGTAATTTTGCAACTCTTATGAATCATAATGTAAATAAGTGATATGCAGGATATCTGATATGCGATCCTGTGAAAAGGTCATTCGACGCTCAAAGGGGTCGTGACCCACAGGTCGAGAACCATTGTGAGGGTTTGTTCATAACTCACATGTGTTGTCTTCATACCCTCGGCGATTCTGACTTAGTAAGTAGAAAACCTACAGTTTCAGTCTTTATTTCTGACATTTCTTGGGTCCTTCTCTGGTTTTTGTTTGTTTGTTTGTTTTGTTTTTGTTTTTTTAATTAACTCACAACCCTTAACACCTTCTAAGATACTGGCTAAGTACATCGTAAAATAAGTTTTGTCTCTTTGTAAGTATCCCCCACCAGTTTTCCTTACCTGAATGGTACATATAGCATTGAACAGAAGTCACAGACAGAAGGTAGTCATGGTGACTGGCTCCTTTTGTCTACCAAAGGGTGATCCACTAACATGATGTTGCTTAAATCATAATAAACTGTTTGCCAGGCCTGTCTCAGGCTATTGATGATCCCTGTGAGGATTGACACTCACGTAAGTACCACTCAGTGCCCTGCCAACTTCCCTGATCTACCTCCTTAAACCAACCAGAGCACGGCCAGTGTCAGTGAGAGCAAACAAGGCAATGGGAACTTTGTCAAAAGCTGAGATGAGCTGTATGCATCCATCTAACCACGAACAGAAGGAAAAGAGTAAGGCCTAAACACTGAAGGAATTTTCTAGATCAGTCGTGGATGTAACTGAGTGAAACTCTTGCCTAGTATCTGGGAGCGACATGTACCAATAAACTTCCCTGTTAACAGAAATGTAATAAATCCTAAAGCACATACAAGTTTGGGTCTATTAAAAGCCAGATCAGATTTGTGGCATATCTCTGCTCTCTAAACAGTTTGACTTGCAAATCTGATTAAAGGCAAACATTGTGAGAAATGTGGAAATATTGAGACATCTGTGAGATGGGAACTTTGCTAAGTCCTGAATGAGATCTGATGTTAAACTCACTCCAAAAGCCTCATTAAAGGGAGCTCTCTCTCCCACCAGCCCCATTGGATGCATCTCTTCACAGCCTAGCACCTATGGTTTAGGGAACATTGTAGAAGAGGAAGAGAACAGATCGCAGGAGCCAGAATCCCAAGAAGTCTGCTGTGGGATAGTCTCTCCTAGAAAAACAGGAACAGAACCAGAGGAATAGGAACATCAATGGACATGTTAGTATGGAAGGGGGGACATTTCACAGGCTCTCATCCCTAAGCAGAGAACTACAAGCAACTAATCGTTCTGCGAGAAAGAGAATGAACCCTCGGACTGGCCCAATGCTGATTGGAGAGCCCCGAACCTCCGTGGGAGATTATATGTGTGTGTGTGTGTGTGTGTGTGAGTGTGTGCGTGCGCACGTACACGCACACACACACCAGGTATGGGGGAAGATACCTGCACATAACGATAATAATCAAATAAAAAGAGGCTGCCAACTTGAGAGTGGGGAGACATGAGAGAGGTTGAAAAGAAGAAAGGTACCAAGGACAGTAATGTGATTCTATGTCAATTACAAACTTTTTTTTGAAAAGAGCAATACATTTTCTTTATTCTTTTTTCCCTTTTATTAAGCATAGATTCTTTCCTCATATAATATAATCTAAGTACGGTTTCCCCTCCCCCTACTCCTCCCACTTCCTTGCCACCTCCTCTCCTATCCAGATCCACTTTCTTTATGTCTCTCATTAGAGAAGAACAGGCTTCTAAGAGATAACAACAAAACATAACAACATAAAATACAAGATAAAACAAAACCCATCATACTGAAGTTGGACATGGCAGGAGACAAATAAAAAACAAGAAAAAAAATAAAAGAGCCCCAAGAGAATTCACCAGAATGAGCGACTCACTCATTCACACACTCAGAAGTCCCCTGAGAGTTCTAAACTGAAAGCTGAGTGCAGTGGCAATTTATTTGTATTTTAATAAATAAAGATAGCCTGAAGATCTGAGAGTAAAACAGTCCCATTGATCAGCCTTACAGACCATGTTATAGTAACACACCTTTAATCCCAGTAACCACAATGACACGCACCTTTAGTCCCAATAGCTACAAGTTGCCATAGAAATCGGGTGGTGCATGCCTTTAATCCCAGCCCTAGAGAGGACTATAAAACAGGGCCAAGACAGCTCTCAGACGCAGTCTCCTTCTGAGATTCCAGGAGGCAGGATCGCCATTTCAGACTGATGTTGAGGTAAGAGCCAGTGGTTGGCTGCTTTGCTTTTCAGATCTTCAGGTAGAACCCCAGTTTCTGACCCTGAGCCTTTATTAATCATGCTTCAGCTAAGCACTGGCACAGGGGACCTGGTGCCAACCCATCCACGTAGGCCCTGGGATCGCTGCTTCAGTCTCTGTGAGGTCACAGGAGCTTCACTCAGTTACAAACACTTCTTTTGAAAGGGGAGCTCCCCCAAAAGGAAAATGTGATTGAACAGGGAAGCTCCCCCAAAAGGAAAATGTGATTAAACTAGTAAACTGTTAGGCTACACCATAAGCTGTGCCATTTAGCTATTTGTCATTTAAGAGATTCCGTCATATAGTTCCAGAAATCATACATGAGATACATTTATCGTCTTAATGAGAGTAGAATCTCCTCTAAAAATGAAACCTAATGAGTGTTTACAACTACTTCTTTCCAAACCTGTAGATCATGATGTAAAGGAGCAGGGAAGTCTTTTCTGATAAATTTATACCATATACATTATACAGGTTAACTGGAGCAACAAGTTAGCAGTTATAGAGCTATTTCTAAGTGAGCGAATCTTATCTTTTACTTATTCAAAGAAATAAATTAGATAAACTGAAAAAATAGCTTGGTTAGTCAAAGTATGTGCCACCCAACCACAACGAGCTGAGTTTAGTCTCTGGAACCCATGAATAAAAGGCAGCTGTTACCCTGTAATGATCTAAACACAAACAGTGAGATCTCTGGGACTGGGTGGTCAGTCAGCCTAGCCTAATGGGCAAGTTCCAGACCAATGGCAGGCCCTGTCTAAAAAATAATGTGGATAGAATTTCTGAGGCAAGACACACTTTGTTATTCTCTAGGCTCCTCATACATGCACACACACACACACACATACACACACACACACACACACACACACACACACACAGAGGAATACTATTCCTAACTGTTTAAATACCAGTAATAAAGACAAGAGCCCAAGAAGGGCCCGGAGAAGATGAAGTCCACCAAAGCACCAGGCAGCAGACAACCTGCTATCACAGCAGCAGCCAGGAGACAAAGAGCCCAAAATTCCCAGAGAAAGGAATTTCAGCTTCAAATTCTAGAATCCAATGTGGTAGAATGAAATCTCTTCATTTTTCCCCAATCTACCTCCCCTGCATTCTGTCATAGGAAGACTCTAGTTGATAAGGAAGGCATGGTTCAAGGCCAGGAAGAGGAAAAGCAATGCCTTCTGGGAATAGCAGATCTGAGCACATTAGATTTGAGCACAGAGAGAGACACAACAGTACAGGATGACATCTGCATAACAAGACAAGAGAGAAACCAGGACAGATAAGAGACAGAGGGAATGCTCCAGGACAGAGGCCTGTGTGAGCTATTAACACCTATGATGTGAAAAAAAAATTTCAACATAATAATTGCTGTATGGAGAATGAGAAGATTCTCAACAGTAGTTAAGTGACTAGCATTTATTGAACTTGGTCTTACAAGTGCGTAGAGAATTATGAAACTGAAAAATTATATGAAGTATCAATGATTAAATTTAAAGGAAATGTTATTACAAGAGGCAAATCATTCTGTGTACACAGTGGTATTGACAGTTATTAATATAAACAGCACATTAATAAGATAAGTACGTCATCTATAAGACTGAAAGTGCCGATGCTACAGCCTCAGTTAGGGAAGTGTGCCGGCTTACAGGTGGAATTTCAAAGAATGTTCTCATCAGTCACACTAAGGGATAATGGTTAATGTTGAAAATAGTTCACTCAAGCAAATGTGATATAGCAATATGCAACAATTATGTCTCTAAATATGAACAACCTCCAAAGGCACAGTGTAGGACTGTGAACTAGACTGCTGCATTTTTTGGGAAATTATAATTTATAAAATTGCCAAACATATTCATTTTATTCAAAATATTTAATAGGCTCCATCTATTGCAAGATAAATGAAGGACAAACAAACCAATGTCTTCAAAGACATGTTGTCACTAAAGCTTCTTCCACGGCAAGCCCAGAATGGCAAGGCTATCCTCTTGCCCAGGTATGAGGGTTACACATGGTTGACTAGCGTGTGCAAAAATAGCACCTGCAGCTATTATACAGGTACACATCCCTAAGGAAAGGATGGGTACAGCCTGCAACTGCTCACCCACAGGCACCGCCCACTAAGACTTGCTAACAAGGACACTGAGGCTCCTGGTTGTGCAGTAATTGATGTGTCCCCACCAGAGAACACACAGTCCATCTGTCTCCAGCTTTTCTGTATGTGTATCTGTCCTTTCTTTTTTCCCTCACTACCCAAATCAGTTTCCAAAAACCAAGCCATGCTGGAAAGAGTAATGTACAACTAATGGACCAAAATGGAACTAACAGGAATAATTAAGCACCCAAGAAACAATTCTTATGTCTAAGCATCATCTTTTGAGATTAATAGTTAGAGATTTAGTTTTGGGAGGAGGTTTGTTGTTGCTTAATTGGTTGATTTTTGTTTTTATGGTGTTGATATTGGCTTAATATTGGTTTTAACATGTCATTATGAAATGTGGGGTGGTTTACAAACTCACTATTGGCTTACTTTGAATTCCTGGTGATCCTCCTGCCTCTGGCTCCAGAGCACTGGGGTTATAGATGTGTATCACCATTTGATGACAGTATGCCCACAATAACAGTCATTCTGTGTGTTGGCTGTAGTCAAAAGCTGCTGCATGGACCTTTGTGAAAGGTACAATGGTTGGTTCTTGTTGTTTTCAAGACGATTTTAGCCATACACAAAAACACTCATTGGAATGTTTTATGAAGTAACATCATCTTCAAATCTAAAGAAATTGCCAATAATTGTTAATGCTCATAAATCCAGGCCTAAGGTTGTATTTACATAATTGTCTACTGAGAATTTTCAGGAAGAACTAAGTTCTTCAAACGAACTGCAAATATTTGAGGGAAGATAATGTGTCTAGCTCCCCCCACTCCTTTTTCTTTTTGGCATGAATTAATGTATATTGTGTGTTTTGCAGATTTGTAGTTCGTGCATATGAATGTATACATGCACAACTCTGTAGAGCTCAGGACAGGACATGAAAATTTCTCCCTTAGTTGCTCCTCAGGCTTATAGCCTTGATACAGGGACTCTCAAAGACCTGGAAACTTGCTGTCAGGTTTAAGTTGGCTGACCAGTGAAATCTTGGGATCTGCCTGTCTCCACCCCTCATGGAGAGGGCTACAGGCACAAGCAGCCTTGGCTGGCATTTGATAGGGGCATTGGGGATTTGAACTGAGGTCCTCTTGTTTGCAGAGCAAGAGCTCTTGCTTACTGAGCCACCTCCACAGCCCCCATCTTATTGTTTTCTAATCTTCATAGCTTCACCACGCAATTTGAATCTATGTTGAATTTACCACTCAGTTTGCCAGTCACCCGTGTTTTCCCTTCTAATGAACTATGCCCTCCTTGAATGTGGAGTTTTCATCTCGTCCATGTTTTATGCTGGTGTCTGCTTTCTATTAACCCTTCACTAAATATTAGTCCACTTCGAGTGAAGAGCTATCTGATGCACTTATTGAATTAAATTAACTAGACTGAATCAGAATTTAATTTGATGTCATGGTAGGCAGACTCATAAAAGAGCTATCAAATAGGCAAAGCTTTAGATCATTAGGAAATATAATGTACACAAGATGAATTCAAGTCTCAGCTGCCTCTCTCTTATGAGTTCCAGAACTTCACCACGAACACAATCTCCATGTGCCTCAGTTTCCCTATCATAAGAAGCAGATGATACAGTTGTTAGTATCTTCATATAGTATTCATATGAAGTATTTAGCATAATACCTGCCCCAGATGAATCTCTGTAAGTACTCACCATATATATGCTACCCTTTATGTTCTAGGGAAACCTGATTGTGGTCACTGTTAGGATCAACCTGGTGTGATTTAAGTCTTTGAAACAGTGGTGCGTATACCTGTCAGTCACATGTTTTCCACAAAACCAGACAGACTTTACAATAGCGTCTGATTGTCACAGCATCCCCTCCAGTTGTAAACGGTGACTAAATCAGGACTGAACCTTGTGTGACTATTGAATGTCAGACTCTGTCTTGCCCTGAATTGCCTTGATGGTTTGGTAGAACAGAAAAGCAATATGCTATTCTTCACATGATCTCATTGGATCTTCCTGCCAACTGCAGAATTGACAAATTTCATTTGTCCCTCAAAGGAAAATGATTCATGAGCTCCAACTATCAAGCTTAAGAAGCAGTATATTAGCTCCTCAGTCCTTCCAGGCAAAACCTTCTCAGTTGCCAAGAGCGGCCTCCTACAGGTCCAGCGAGCTCTTGTCTTGCTTCTTCTTATCAGGATTTCTCTCTTGAGATGTGCTGCCTAGGCATAACACATGCGTGTGTGCGTTCTCAATCCTTACTTGGCAAGGTAAATTTGCACACTAGGAACATTTTAAAATACTCTCAGTTGGGATGCATGCTTCCCTTTTCCTAGAGACTCCATGATCTTGTGGCTGCTTTTTTTTTAAATATTTATTTATTTATTATGTATACAATATTCTGTCTGTGTGTATATGTCTGCAGGTCAGAAGAGGGCACCAGACTTCATTACAGATGGTTGTGAGCCACCATGTGGTTGCTGGGAATTGAACTCAGGACCCTTGGAAGAGCAAGCAATGTTCTTAACCACTGAGCCATCTCTCCAGCTCCGGCTGCTTTAATTCATAAAATGTGGTGAAGAACATTTATCTTTCTGTGGCTGCCACGAAAGGCTTGCCTTTCCCCTTTCCCGCCAATTATTGTAACACTCTCTAAATTGTTATGAACTGAAATATTAGGAGAAAGCCTTAGCCATGTGACATCAAGTAGACTCTCAGGTCAACAGTTGCAGCTGAAGCCAAACTTGAGTTGACAAAGCCCAACGGTCATCTACGTGAGTGGAGGATGTTCCATGGGATTCTGCACCTCGTCCATAAAGGCATCACTATTTACTGGTCTACTCTTCCAGTTGAGCACCGGCATCATAAAGCTGAGAAAAGGGGCCTTGGCCCAAGAATCTGTAAGTATAATTAAATACTTGTTGTTTAATGTTAATGAATTAAGGATGACATTATATGCACCCAGTGGGAGCATGAATTTTAAAAGTCAGTGAATTTTAAAAACCACATGGAAAAACCCCTGAAAAATATGTATGAGGATACACATGAAACAAGATAAAAGGTGCACATTAAACTCAATACATACACTATCACTATCATCTTTTTTCCTTTTTTAAAACTTAAGTGTATAAGGAATGGCCCCCTAACTTAATTTACTTAGAAATGGCTTGAAAGCAAACACATACCTTCTAACACCCTTGTCCATCACTGATTTTTCCTACCCAAACCTCATCCAGCAGAATCTAATATTTTGTCCCAACCCATGAAGGCTCTCATGAGCTATACCAGAAGGGTGATGTCATTGGGACAGGAGATTTTTTTTATCCTTCAATACTAGTAATGACTACTTCCCTTATACCCAATGGTCAAGAATTACAATACAGAGCCCTGAGATGGTCCCAGACACTCTCAGATATAGTGTGCGGGTCAATAGCTCAACACCACACAGAGGATCATGTCAAACTTAAAAGCTGGTTTCTGGAACAGATGCCTGGGTTGATTTTTTTTTTTAGCTTGTAATACTTTAACCAAAAAAATAAATCTTACCAGTCAATCAAGATATACTCCAAAACAGATTTCTCATGAAAACTTGACAGAGTGAGGATGCCCTTTACAACAAAATGACTAAGAAATGGACCTTTATTTTAAGAGAATGTCATTTTGTTATAGCCTCTTAAAGAAACCTCAAAGCCCCATGAAGTAGACAACATTCCATCCAGAGAGCAGATCAGACCGTCTTTGAACACAATGATGTCTTTGAATCCAGTGACATGGTGGGAAATCACACACATATTAATAGCGTTGTCCAGCCACTGTCAACTCAGGCTTTCCAGGAAGCAATCTGGGCTTCTGGTTATAAACATTCACGATGTCACCGGAAAAGGTGTCAGAGAGCCTTGATTTCCAAGAAGGAGAGTGCTGGTTCTGTACCCAGGGCTCAAGAGCAGAACAGTGCGACCGTGCAGAACATTGCAAACATGGTTCACAGGGCAAGGGAAATCAGAAGCTTCTGAGGTAGCAATAATTTCCAGGTATTGGACATCTGTGTTGAGTCCCATGGATTCCTTCCCAAAGCCCTGGGTATCTGATAGTTTTTACTTTAGAGTTGTACCATATGGGATTTTGTGAAGATGCCCCCAGTAGTCCTTACAACCAAAGCATTCGTCAGAACTGGAGATGGAGTTCAGCCGCCTTTTTAGTACCAGCAAATGTTGTCACTTTCTTCCTAATTCTCTGCTTCTGTGGCTTTTGTCTGTTCTCTCAAGCTAGGCTCAGCACCCCCAAAATATAGACTCCGGCAATTTCCGTGATTAACTGTATGTGAGATACAGCTGTGTACAGGAATAAATGTTTTCAAATCTAAGAGGGAAAAATATCTCTCCTACTGGGTGAGAAAGAAAAAGATCATGATTTTGGAAGAATTTTTTTTCTTTTATTTTTGGGGGAGGGCACAATAAAATCAAATGTTTATTTAGTGTCTATTATATGATAAATACTAGTCATGATAGTTGGAACACATCAGACAATAAAACAAGGAGCCCTGCCCTAGTGGAATACACGGTCTATGGTGTGTTCCCACTTCACCTATGTACTGCTTGTTTCCTTGGACAAGTTGCCGCACTTCTCTGCCCAATGGGGGAACAAACAGGCTGGCTCGGTGGATGCTGAGCCTGGTATATTGCAGGTGATGAAAAGGACACCAGCCCAAATTTTCCACCCAGGCTGCAGAGAGGACTCAATAATAATAATCAAGTACAGCTGAAAGAAGGGAGAAGAGGCTGAGCCACACAGGCTGGATGACTCTGTGACCTTCTGCTGCAGTTGTTTGGTGGTAGCCTCACTGCTCGGGTCTTTACCCTTTTCTATAGTTGTCAATGTGGTCTCCTTTGCTTTCTCTTTGGCCCCTATGGCTGTCTCAACAGGTGTTTTGGAAGGGGCCTTATCATGTAGTTTAACCAAGATGTTATCTTCATTGTATTGGTCACATTGCTTCTGAAGCAGGCACGACCACATTCCTGAGCACCTCTGGAGATGCTAAATAAGCTGGAGTAGACCTAGGCTTGCTGGCAGATTTCAATCCTGCAGCTGTTGTCTGAGTTCCCTAGGAAATACATTGTTTATTCCTCTTCAATCATCAGAGGGGTGTGGTTACTGTTCCAGGTGAAGGTGGCCATGGTCCAAGTCTGTGGGTCTTCAATAGAGTCTTCCAGGATGTGGTCCAAGCAAGTAATGTTGGCAGAAAACAATCTCTGTGCCCAACTTGGCACCCCTGTTGGTCTTAGTGGTCTTGGTCAGGAGTCCCTAGGACCAAGGTTTCTGGTCAGGGGTCACCTCTGGGAGCACCGTGTCTTCACTTAAGACATGTTTCCTATAGGGATCCAGGTACCATTGCCAGAAGACATCAAACATTTGGTTCTAGGAACTTCAGAGTACCCTATGACCCAGGAAATGCTTTATCATAATGCAGGCTAGGTGAGTTCAACATTCACACAGCACCTGGGTGCAGAGCCTGAGGGCATGTAGCTTACCAGGCTCACAGTTTAGCCACCCATGTGCCCTGCCCAGGTCCCTATTGCTACCATGAGGGGCTATGAATCTTTTTTCCCAAAAATTATTTAACACTAATTTTTGGAACTAAACTAGGAGAGATGGAAGAATAAGAAAAACCATAGACTAAAATTATCAGACAGAAATACACCATTGTAATTCATATTATCAATACTGTATGATCCCTACAATTTCCTTGACATTTGCTGATGGTGCTATTGCCTGTCTGACCCAATGCACCTTCACAGTACAAATGATGGGACAAAATGTTTAAGACTTAGCTACAAGCTGGACTTCACATTTGTAACACTCCAGCTAAAATACCAAATGCCATCAATTAAAAAGGTCTCTGTGTCAGTTATTTGGGAAGTGTTGGGTAAGAAAGAAAAGTCCACCTACAAAGATCTTCAGAAGTATGCCCAATGAGATCTTACTAGTGAGAACCAGGATAAAACAGAGGGCAGATCAAGAGCAGAGTCTGTATGGTAGGCTGACAGCCAACAGCTGGTCACTTAAAGCATCCTTCCACATGACCTCACTGAATCCTGAAATCAAACGTGTGAGCCAGCCCATTCTTTCTATTTTACAAATAATCACCAGCACACAGCAGCTGAACAAATGTCCCCAAGGAAAACTTTAATTCTGAAATACCTCTGCATATCATAACTTCACAATAAACAATGCCTAAGTGAGGAGGAGAAAGATGAGGACAGCATCACTTGGAAACACATTTAAGAAAAAAAAAATAAGATTTTGCTTTCTTAAGAACTGGAAAATGAAATTATATATACAAATTGTATTTTGGAAGCAAAGTGGACGTCTGTCCGGAATGGGGGTCGGGGGGATCAGCATAAATTACAAACACGCAAAGGCAAATAAACAAAAATTATAACATTACAGAAATATAGAACGTAAAAACATTTAGGGCTACTGAGATGACTCAGCAGTTAAAGACTCTTTCTAACAAGCCTGATGACCTGAGATTAATCCCTGGGCTCCACAGGAAGCATGGAAAGACTACATGGGAACACATCTGGAGGTTAAAGGGCAGCTTGCAAGAGAGCACACACACAAAGCTCAAGACAATTGAATGAAGTCTCTGGTGATTGTTGTTTTCTCTGTACTTGGAATTGCATATTCCTTTATTATCTCTTCAAATGATAATGGTTTTTATACTATAGAACATACCAAAAAGGTATTTTTATATCAACTTGACACAAAGTATAGTCATCTAGACAGAAAAACTTTTAGGGATATGATTCCATGAGACTGGCCAATAGGCAAACCCATAGGACATTTTCTTGATTGATGATTGATGTGGGAAGGTCCAACCCACTGTGGATGGTACCACCTCTAGGCAGTGGTCCTGGATGCTGTAACAATGCAAGTTGAACAAACCCTGAAGAGCAAACTTGTAAGTAGCATCTCTTCATGGCTTCTACTTTGTTTAGGCTCCTATCTCCACATTCCTGCCTTGAGTTTCTGACCTCACTTCCCTTGGCAATGGGACATGACCTAAGAGTTGTGAGCTGAAATAACCCTTCCACCTGAGGTTGGTTTTGGTCATGGTTCAATAGAAACCCTGACTAAGACAATGAATGACTCAGTCTGACTTATCGGTTTCTTTCTGTAACTAAAAAATGTTAAACATACACCCTCACACAGAGATCTTATTGCTGTTTTTAAAACTTATAAATATTTATTTCCTATAACAGAGAGCCCTGATAATTAAATCTGGACAGCTCCTATAGCTGTAGAGTGAGTGCCCTGTGTGTAAGCCCCACTGCTGAATGTCCCCATTAGCTGTAGAGTGAGTGCCCTGTGTGTAAGCCCCACTGCTGAGTGTCCCCATCAGCTGTAGAGTGAGTGCCCTGTGTGTAAGCCCCACTGCTGAGTGTCCCTGCTGAGTGTCTCCACTATGAAATGAAGAGACTCACTAGGAAGCCACAGGATCCAAATCCTCTCCTTGCAGTTGCACAGATCCAATAGGTAAGATATTTTCCATAAACAAACAAGCAAAAGGAAACCAGATCATGTATCTCACCATAATACAATCAACTAAGAATGGATCAAAGGTTTAAATATAAGACCTAAAACTCTTCTAATCTACATGGGAAGTAGAAAAAGACAAGATATCCTGAGCAAATTGGGAGTGTGGGAAATCATGGGAGAGGACAGAATGGGAGAGGGGAAGAAGGGAGAGGAGCAGAGAAAAATACACAACTCAATAAAAGCAATAAAAAAAGAAAAAAGAAATAAAATAGATATAAGACCTAAAACTCAGAAACTTCTCGAAGAAAACAAAAGAAACACTTCAGAAGATTGGGTCAGAGCAATGAGACCTTTTTTTTTTTTTCATAATTCCCCCCAAAAGCACTACAACAAAAATAAAAATAGACAAAGAGGGTTATTAACAAACTAAAAACTTTCATTCCAGCAAAGAGGAAACATCAATAAATAGCATGAAAAGGTAACCTACAAAACAAGAATAAACATTGGAATTATTCACATGAAGAGGACTAATATCCAGAATCACAATAGAGCAACAATTCTAACAGCTAACACGGGAAAGAAAAAAATAAGATATTGTGGTTTAAATACGGGCTACTGATATCCATAATCATTTCTCAAAAGAAGTTATACAAATGACCATGGTAACATGGACCATTGTTCAGCATCAATATCCATGGAGGAAAGAGTACTTGAAACCACACTGAGATACCATCCTTGGCTACTACCAAGACAGCAACAAAATCCTCCACATTCTGGTGATGACGTAAGGAAGGGGAGCCCTCAAGCACTGCCAGTAGCAAAATGGACAGCCCATGGGGCTCCCTCAAACCAAAGAACCATAAACAGAATACCTGTGACCCAGCGGTTTGACCATGAGCATATGTCCAGAAGAAATCGCATATTGAAGAGATTTCCACGCTCCATGCCTACTGAAGCAGTACGGCCAACCATGTGGCATGAGAGTGAGCATCCATCAGTAGACCAGTGGATAAGAAGGATGTGGAGCACTTGCTTTATAAGCAAATAAGATGCATTCCTGAAAAAGAATGAAGTTTTTCATCTTGCAGCAACACAGACGAGCTTACAGGCTGGCATGTTAGTAAAATAAGTCAGGGACATAAAAGCAGATCCTACACATTCTCATCTATGTGGGGAAATCATTCGGATTCACACAAATACAGAACAGTATTACTAAAGGGTAGAAAGGATGAAGAGAAAGAGGTCAATGGACACAAAGCTATGGCTGCCTAGGAGGCATAACGTCTAATGCCTCTTAACCGGAAAGGACTATTAGAGTTAAGGCAACTCACTGTCTATTTCAAAACAGCCAGCAGAGAGGATTTTGGATGTTTCTCACACAAAGAAATGACAAGCATTTGAGGTTTTAGACATGCCAATTATTCACAATTATCATTGTGAATTGTATATGTGTCTGTGTTATACTGTACCCCAAAAATATCTACAATTATGGACCAGTTACGTTTTAATGTATTCTTTTTAATTATTAAGATTTCAAAATCTTCCCTTTCTTCTTGGACTTAAACTTGAACAGTTCATACCATATCAAAATTCCAATTATCTAAGGACCTTGTCAAGCAGCACTTCTGTGCTAATGAACTGTAGGCTGGGCTTTAAGGGGGCCAAAGGAGGCCCTGGGAGTTTTTTGCATGATTTAAGATTCAAAGGCACTTCATCTAGATCAATTACAACACAGCCCGCTAGCTTCATTTGCATATCTCTATTAGTTCTCCACCTCACCAAAGGCTGCCTTCAATTACAGCACATGGCCTCATTTGTCAGTCACAAGTGATGCTGCCAGCAAAGAAGCTAGAGAGTGCACAGAAACCTACCAAAGGGAGAGGCTGTATCCTGACCTGAGCAACTTGAATGGACATGATGGCAGAAGCAGGAGGCCCAGGACCCCAGCGAGCAGTGCAAGCAGAGCTTTCTGAGTTCTGGAAGATTTTCAAATGCAAACGCTGCTCACTTTTGCAATTCTTGCATAATTGCAGGAAGCAGAGATGTTGATAGTCTAGACATGGAAAAGCTACTTGTAGCAGGACTAATAAAAACCCAGAGACAGAAATTGGTATTCAATCTGAAGGTCAGAAAAGCAAAACAGCCAGCCACTGACTCTTATCTCTACCTCAGTCCGAAATGGTGATCCTGCCTCCAGGAATCTCACAATGAGACTGTCTGAGAGCTGTCTCCTCCCGTCTTATATTCCTCTCTAGGGCTGGTATTAAAGGTGTGAACCATTGGGATTAAAGGCATGAACCATTAGGATTCAATGTATGAATCATTGGGATTAAAGGTGTGAACCATTGGGATTAAAGACGTGTACCACTACGGCCCTGTTTCCATGGCTACTGGGATTAAAGGTGTGCGTCACCACTGCCTGATCTGTAAGGCTGATTTTACTCTCTGATCTTCAGGCAAGTTTTATTTATTAAAATACAAGTGAAATACCACTACAACTACCTATTCCAAAATGGAGAAAAGTGACTCTTTTTAAAGTATATAATCAAAGATCTCGGTAACAACTTCTAACAAGCTGTTAAAGGAGATTATTTATTTTTAGCAACTCACAGTTGCAAACTCAGTATAATCATGTTTAATTTCTGGATACTAGCCACAACGCTACCTGACAAAGAAAACAGTTCTCTCCAGGCCTGCAGAGATGTCTCAGTAGGTAAATTGCTCCCCATGGAAGCATGAGGACCAGAGTTCAACTCCCACTGCCCTTGTAAAAAGCAGGTGCTTCTTGGGGGGGTAGAGACAAGACAATTTCAGGAGCTTGCTGGCCAGCCACTCTAGATAATCAGTGAGCTTTTAGTTCATTCAGAGTTTATGTAATGATCTTTCGGAGTTCTGCCTCTAAAGATATGAGAGAGAGCCGTTGAGGAAGACTCCAACATCAAATGCTGGCTCGTGCGCATACAAAGCCTACTCATCCCTTAATTCATTGCTATCTAATGCGGAAGCTTTCTTTATTGTCAGGTTTGTAACTGATGGAGATTTCCAGGTCTTCTCTCGGGGTTCTTTCTATTCTGCTATCATTACATGTCATCCCAACAAAGACACAATGCTCCTAGGTGGTAAAGGGCATGGGGACGAAACCAGTCCATAGGCAGTTTTAGAGAACAGCCGCTCCCATACTGGAAGCCGATCAACTGTGATTAGTCAGCATGTTACCTTGGATTGGATAGTGAGCCCTCATACCACCACGGTCTTTATGTAGAAGAAGCTCATAAAAGGAGACATGGAGAGTGCATACTCTTCAACAGGCCAGCTACTGGCTACTGCAGAATTCAGTGTTCTGACTTCTGGGACTACTCAGGAGCATGGTGCACCATGCTTCTTGTTTAGAAGCACCGTGGGCCAGGTAGACTGACTGCTACATTTTCTCCCACACTCTTCCTTTGTCCTGTGGTTGATTCTAAGCTCTCTGTGAGAGAGGTGGGCAGCTTTTCAGTTTGATATGCCTTTATCTCATGCCAGCCACCTGTTTATCTACAGAGAATCTTTTGGATGGATGTTGGGTGCTGCCTCTCTCCCTGGACACTGCCTCCCCTCCAAAGGCAACTTCAGTGATCCCAACGGGTGATACAGAATGGAAGGACTGTCACCGGAGTCCAGGAGACGTTTACACCAACCTCAGCTTCAAGGGGCACAATGGTCCAGAGAGACAGCATCAACTGTTAACTCAATTATTTCAGCATTACAGTTTGTGCTTGCCAATAGTCATCAAAAACAAATTATGTTGCTCCTAGGAATTATGATTAGTCCTCCATGTGCAGAGGTAAAAACACAAACCTGGGTGTTAGGGAGGAGGAAAAGTACCCAAGCTGGAGAAGTCACAGACTCCAGCCGAGCTGTTTCTTTCCCTTCCCCTCCCTCTCTGCTCTGTCCCTTCCTTCTGCCCTTCCTCTTCTCTTTACCCCCCCCTCCACTACCTCTAACCCACTCTCATAATTTCCCCACTTCTTTCTAAATTTGATTGAGTAGAAAGAGAATTCAAGATTGAAATGAAGCTCAGTTTTAAAATAATAACATCCTAGTTGACTCTACTGAGCTTATGGCCTATAAAACTCATTACCTAATAAGTACACTAGTGTCTCAGATTTGCTATCAGAAGCCCACATGGGTTTACAAACAATAAGTTAGTTCTATTAACTAACCAGTACTTTCTTAAGAGGAAAAAATAATCTGGGAAATTTTGAGGAAAAGAAAAACATGAAAACCTTAGAAAACTATAGACAAACACCCATATTAAAGAAAGCAATGTGTTTTTTATAACATTTCAGAGTCAGAAAGATACAGGAGAAGAACGGCTTCAAAGTCCCATCATTTGAGAGTGGAACTGATGTTGAGGGGCTGAGTGACATCCTCAATGACAAACTATCAAGCAGTCTCAGCAAGCGAACTTGAAATCTGGCTGTCTTTTGAGCAGCTCTCCATGTGTGAAGCTGTGTAGAAGTCTAGGACTGGGAGTCATGATAATGGCCCTAGCTTTGGGCAGCACTAAAAGCTAAATCAGGGACATTAGGTGAGTCCATATAGCTCTACCCTATAAGCCTGGGGGAGTTCTGGCCACCTTTCCTCATCTGGGGGTTCAAGAGCAAACTCTTGGCCAACTCAAAGCATCATTAAGTCATCCTTATAGTTCCATGCCAGGGGCATCATGTTAATGTCATGAATGTGCCAGTGGTAGGAATGTTCCCAGGAGGATACCAGCAGACAGTACGACTCAAGGCTTTACCCATTCCCAGACACACTCCATATAGCTAACTATATGTTAGTTAGTGCTCAGGGCCACTCTTGCTTTTTGTCCTTCTTTTTGCTGCCACCATCTTCTGTAGTCCTGAATGATATTCTCTCTCACAGGTCTTGAGAGTAAAAAGGTGTCTTCTTACATTTTCTTATGACACATGATACCTAGAACTATGTCCATATGATTTTAAGGAAACCAGGGCCACTGTGATAGCCAGACTCAGTTAAAGACAGCAGGAAGTAAAAAGACTCCTAGAAGCTTCAACTGTCCTTCCCACCTTGGCCTAACTCTCTTTTCTAGCTACCCTGAGTTCATGAATAAATAGAATGTATATATCCTATTATACTTCTTGGCACACATGATGGCATGTAGTAAGACTTCTATGACTGCAGAACTAATAAATGCACGTGCAATTGGTATTTTGTCCTGAGCCCTACTGAACTGGGGCTGGAATATAGGCTTGAGTATCCCTATGCTAAAATTCAAAAATACTCAAAATCTGATATGTTTGGAGAAATAATGTGTTACAAGTAGGCAATTCCATATGATGACACTTAGTTTCACATACAAATTTATTAAAATACAATGTAACAATACCTTTGGTGAGGATGTGAAGGAAAGTAAGCTCGTATGACTTGTCAAGAATGGGAAATTGGAAGCAAATTAGTATAGCCATGATAAAAGACAGTATGAAGATTCCACAAAACAATGCACAGAAGAAGCATGTGGTCAGCAATCCCTGGCTGTATACAGACTGGAAATGAAATCAAAGAATTGATGAGATATATGTACTTCACTCTCTTTGCAGCAAAGCCGCAACAGCTAAAATTTACAAAAATAAGCCTCTACTGACAGATGATTAGGTAAAGGAAAGCAGTGTGTATGCCAAATCATGTCTGAGATAGACAGTGAGTATTTCAGGTTTTGGATTTTTGAATTAGTGATGCTCAATCTGTATTCCAGTACCACATCAACAAGGATTGGCTATCTTTTTATGTACATCTACATCTATTATATCATGATACATACCTCAAAGCATCCAATAAAATAAAACCAAAATTATATGAATCAGGAATACTTTATAGAGTAGGAGATAGGCAGCAGGGATGAAGACAAAACTGAAACTGCCAAGTTCTTATGCTTGCTGGTGCAAGAACCTGGTGCTTTCCTAAAATTGTAGTTTCATAAGCTTTCCATTGTCTGGACAATTCCTCAAGCTTTTCCTTTCACAGGTTGTATGATTAGTTGGGGGCTTGTCCTGAGATTAGCACTCCCATTAGTCTATTTAGCATCAGGTTTAAACTTCTCATCACCTTGAAGACAGGACCTGGCTCCAACATTACATTTCCTGCTGTTCCTTTTCTCTTCAGAATGTACATTTTGTGTTTCTCTTTGCCCCACTTGTTCCCTTTGATTGTAGACCTGTGTAAATGACCACTAGTAACGCTGTGACACAGTCATTGGTAGACTATCTGAAATCTCCTCTGCCAATGATATTAGTCCAAAACTCTTCAATTTAGTCTCCAGCAGATTTTCTGAAGAACAGAAAGTAGCCACATTCTTTCCCAAGAAGAATGTCAAGAATGGTCTCCAGGCTACTTGCTAATATTCTTTCCCTCTGAAACCTCTTGAGCAGGGCCTGTATACTCCCTTTCACCCTCAACTCTACTGTCTTCCATGCTCCTGCTAGAATGGCCCGTTACACCCTGTTTAAAGCATTCAACTGCTTTCCTAGTCCACTCTCAAGGTCTTGCCTATTCCTCCGAACAACAGCAAGGTTAAGCCTATCACAGCAAAACCTCAGTCCCTAGTACCAACTTCTATCTTTATCACTGTTCTATTTCTGTGAAGAGATACCATGGCCAAGGCAACTCTTATTAAAAGAAAGTATTTATTTGAGGGCTTGCTTACAATTTTAGAACAGGATGCTGACAGACATGGCACTGGAGAAGTAGCTGAGAGCGTTACATCATGATCTTCAGGTAGCAGTCAGAGAGAGGAAGAGACTGGGCCTAGCATGGGCCTTTAAAACCCCACAGCCAACCGCCAGTGACACAACTCCTCCATCAAGGCCACACTTAGTCCAAAGGGGCCATACCTAATCCTCTAATGCTTCCCAAACAGTTCCACTAACCAGAAGCCAAACATTCACTATAGGAGCCTATGGGTGCCATTCTCATCTGAACCACCACAGGAACCCTGCAGGAAATACTGTGCTGTGTGGGGATGACCCCAAATCCCATACCAAGGGAAAGTCTCTCTGCCTGTTCAACTAGCTTCCTGGTTTCTGGATCATACTTTGGTGAGTTGTAAAACATGTGTGTGTGTGTATATGTGTGTGTGTGTGTGTGTGTGTGTGTGTATATATATATATACAATATGTAAACAAAGATATATAATATTGAAAAAATATAAAACCTGTGGCTAACAACTAAATATTTCTCTCAATACAATTACCTAGCCAATGAAATAATAAGATTTGACGTTTTTAACTATTAAATGAATAATACTCTAACAAGAGTCTAATATTTGGGCTAAGAGGGAAATGTATGTCACATTACTTGGGAAATCTCTCCATTGTTTGTTCAATGTCATTTATCTGAAAGTTATCAGGTAGAGTATAAAGAGTCCCTTATGCCTTTAATACAGTAAATTGTTCCTCCTGGGAAGAAAACATCCTTTTCTTATACATGTGTATATAAAGATATCATAAATACTTACAGGAACTGCTAAAGCAAATTAACTCCATGCAGACCAGATAAGATATTTCAAATATCCTAAAATATATGCTTTAGCAAATGCAAAAGCCATTTCTATTCTTTATCCACATAATCTTATTTGTTCCTTCAGAGACCTAAGTAAAATTTATTATCTTATTAATGGGATTTTTTTCTACTAATGTATATTATTATTCCATATACAATGAAAGCTGGACTTGGACTAAATCCCAATACTTTTTTCTGAAATTCATCAGGGATATTAACAATTGTCCCTTAAGTACAAAAGGCAAAACAACATCTTCAGCTTGTTTAATCTAGTTCTCTGCCAAAAACGTGTGATGGTTTTTCAAATGCACTGAGAAAATGTATCCAAACCTGGTTCCGTCAATGAAACACTTGCCGCTTAGCATAAGGACCCAAGTTCAGGTCCCCAGCACCCAAGCAAAGGTCACGCACAGACATATGTATACAAAACCATAACTCCAAAGGGTGGGGAAGGGAGGCAAAGACAGACAGATCTCTGAAACTCGGTAGCTAGTCAGACTGAGTAATTGGTGAGCTCCAGGTTTAATAAGAGACCCTGTCTTGAAAATTAAGGTAGAAAGTGATGGAGAAAGACATCCACCTTGATTGACATCTGATGTTGTGGAATGTTCTTCTATATACTGTAGATATGGTTTATGATTGTTGGTCAATAAAGAAGCTGATTTGGCCAATAGCCAGCAGAATAAAGCCAGACAGGAAAACCAAACAAAGACAAAAGGAAGAAGGAGGCAGATCTGGAAGTTGCCAGCAGCTACCAGGGCAACAAGATGTGAGGTAACAAGCCACAAGCCGTGTGGTAAAATATAGAATAGAAATGGGTTAATTTAAGACGTAAAAGCTAGTCTGTAATAAGCCTGTGCCATGGCCAAACAATATGTAATTAATATTAAGTCTCTAAGTATTTATTTGGAACTGGCAGGCAGGAGAAAAACCTCTAGTTGCAATCTGGCCTTCATGTACAAAGGCATACACAAGTGTAAACCCATATACATACACATATAACACACACACACACACAATAAAAATAAGAAAATGTATCCGTTCAACAGAAGAAAGAAATTAAAGTTAATTTTTAAGAATAATTAAGCTATTTTTGTTAAATCAGAGGACGATTAAAATAAATGCATGCATGTTATAATGCTCTCTCTAGTAATGAAACAGTGAGTTGTTCCATTTATATTGCTCTCAAATAGATAGTTG
Source organism: Dicrostonyx torquatus (assembly GCA_028555095.1). Classification (NCBI taxonomy): domain Eukaryota; kingdom Metazoa; phylum Chordata; class Mammalia; order Rodentia; family Cricetidae; genus Dicrostonyx; species Dicrostonyx torquatus. Next base: position 271,071 of record JAQHUG010000054.1, on the reverse strand, counting down.
AGGGAAAATATGCTTTTTACCACAGACAAATGTCTAAGAGCTATTCTCACATATGCTCAGTTCATCAAAGCAGACCTGACCTTTGAACTATTCAGTAGCTTCTCTAACCATTGAAATAGCAGGGTTTGATCTTTCTTCAGGTCTAAGAATCCTTCATTTTTCTGACCAAGGTCAGCAGTGACAGACTCTTGTGATGAAGGGCAGAGATGTCCATGATGCAACTTGTGAATTTTCCCTGCATGTGATAGAGAATGAAGAAGGAGATGTCTTTAAAATAGATATAGCAGCCCTTCCTCTTTTCTTCAGGGGGCACAACACAGCTATTGCAGTGGATGCCTGAAATCCTCGTTATAACCCAGCTCTACTCATACTATGTTTTTCCTGTTCATACATGTGAGAAAGTTTAATCTGTAACCATGTACAATGAGAGATAAGCAAGAACTGAGAATAAGACACAACTCTAACTGAAATGAAAGTAACATAAACATGGGTTTTCTTGCTCTCTCTCCCTCTCAATATCTCACTGCATATTCACTGCCTCACTTGAAAAAGCCTCTTCATGGCTTCCCTTCCACATGATTGCGATCCTTGTCTGAAGTACCAACTGTATCTATACCTTGGGCCATTAGTTAAAATAATGGTTGCTCAAATGCAAACACTGTGATTCTAGCAGAGTTACTATGACAACCAAGATGTCTAGGAGGAAATGACTGCTGGGCAATGCACACATTGTGGATATACTGGGTGGAGGGATGAATCAGTTTCCAGGCAGTCTGTTTCCAGGTTGGACTTTATCATGCCCTTCATACAGGCTATTTCATTTAAAATTTATGAATTGTTTTTTCTGAAATTTTCCATCTATTGTTTTTAGACTTTAGTTAATTGTAGGTGCCTGAAACTCTAGAAAGCAAAACTATAGTCTAGGAAAAACATCATATTTAAAGCACTGGAGTTGACGTTCACACTGTGTAGTAACCATTGTCTTCAGAAAAGAAAACAAAGAAAGATCCTCCATAAAATATTCTGGGGGAAAAGTGATTCCCACTGAAAACGTGGGATCTACTTGTTAATTGGACCTAAAGATTTGAGGGCAAGGGGGAGAAACGTTAGCACCTAGTTATGTTAATAGTACAATGAGCGAAACTGAGGAGGCTATTAACTTGATGAACAGACCCATAAGACAGCATAAGCTGTCCTGTAGCAGAAGCACAGGCTTTAATAAATAAATTTTAAGAGCAGGAATATGTCAGAGCCCATGGTTGTGGATCCATTCCACCTTGACTAAAAGTCAGAGAGTTCAGGCCTATTCTTATTCCTTCAAGATTTGACCCAGGGTGAGATTGCCTAGAGGATGATTGGCCTATGTTGGAGGAGGCCACTTATTGGTTCTCGGCAGCTCAATAGCTCAGACCTAAAATAATTATATAGAAGCTTGACCCGTTAACTCTAGCTTCTTATTGGCTAACTCTTACATCTTAATTTAACCCATCTCCATTAATCTGTGCATCACCACAAGGTCATGGCCTACCAGCAAAGTTTCAGCATGTCTCCAGCAGTGGCTCTGTGACTTCTCCCTGACTCTACCTCCTTTCTCCCAGCATTCAGTTTAGTTTTCCCCCACCTAGCTCTATTCTCCTATAGCTCTGCTATAGGCCCAAAGGAGTTCCTTTATTAACCAATGATATTCACAGCATACAGATGGAAATCCCACATCAGGCCTACGGTGTGGTAACTGCATGTCCTAACTAAACAAGAAAATACTTAATTCAGGATATAGTTACCTGATGTTCCAGGTACTGAAGAGATAATCACTCTGTTTGTTCTTTGTATCATGGTAAAGCAGTTTTTTGCCTTCTCCTTCCCTTTTGGATTGAGGTATATAAAGCATATGGAAAATAAACACAGGTCGATTCAGTATTCACTGGGTTGCCCTCCTGGCTCTATATTGTGTCTATGTCTATTTCTTCTGTATCTCTATTTTCATCTGCCTAACATTTTTAATCCACATGCCCCTAGCCTGAAACATATGAACTTGTAGAGGCTGGACCCTGACACTTGATGGTACTTTACTGGCAAGAAAGAGCATCGCAGGTTCTGTGTCATTTAAGGGAAATCAGTTTTGTAATCTTTGTTCTACGGAAGGTCTTGGAAATTGGGGTTTCTTCACTGGGGGTACCTAAAGCAAGAATGTCTGTGTGGCTTAGCCCCATGACTGCTTTGAGTAGCAACCACTGCACATGGGTGTGCTCTATCCAGAGGATTTGAGTGAGTTTCAGACAGACAGCCATTCACCAGCCACAGCAATGTGAGATTGCCCCAGCAGGAAATCATACATTTCCCTGGAGCCAGGGACTGTGTTTTTGTTTCCCAGTCACCCAGACCCAAATAATCACACAGAAACTATATTAATTACAACACTGTTTGGCTGATGACTCAGGCATATTTCTAGCTAGCTCTTACAACATAAATTAACCCATAATTCTTGTCTATGTTAGCCACGTGGCTTGGTAACTTTTATCAGTGAGGCATTCCCATGTCTTTCTCTGTGTCTGGCTGGTGACTGCAAACTGATCCTTTTCTCTTCCCTCTTTCCTTTTCTCTTAGTCTGGTTTCTCTGCCTATACTTCCAGCCTGGCTACTGGCCAATCAGTGTTTTATTAAACCAATATGACTGACAAATCTTTACAGTGTATAAGAATTATCCCACAGCATTTCCCAAACTGTCTTCCCATATTTTATTTGCATCCAAAGATAATCACATCCCCTTTCTCCAAAGTATTCAAACCACAAGGTTGTTGCACAGCTGATGTGGTGGTAATGATATTTGCAGAAGGACCCTGGTTACCTCATTCAAAAGGAGAAAGATCTCCTCTGAAGTTACTTGTAAAAAATGCAAGAGGGACAACCATAGTTAACTCCAGACTTGTGACACAGGTAGTAAGAATTACTTAGAAATTCTATAGCAATCAACAATGAGAGCTGGCCAGTCAGCCCTAAATTTACAGTTGTCCTCTGATGAGCCAGGAAGAAATGAAGGAAGACGATTCAGAAAGCACATTAATGCAATTCTTTGTTAGAAACAAAGAGGCAGAGTGTACATTGCTAGTGTTAATTTGAGTATCCTGTTCTGATGTCCAAAGTACCTTCCACCATCCAATGCATGAGGAAGTATCTTGGAGAAGATAGCATCTAGTAATGGTACTATCTGGTGACTATGGACTACTCAAAGCACTTAATTGGTGATTATTAAAACTATAAACATATTATGTACTTATTCCTCTAACAAAAATCTTACAAAACTGCCACCAAGCACAGTATGTAACAATCCTGAGTTTAGTCTTCCCGTTTGTGCCAAATGGAAAACTTCATCTTTTGTTATTTTGTATATATGTATTCATCTATTGTTTCTGTCATTTTTGTAGCTCACTTAAAGTCTCAGCCATATCATGGCTATTGCTATGCCCTAGGAATGCAATGACTTGCAAAACAAGTTCCTAATCTCCAGAGACAAGCAGGTAAAGCAAAGCAAGTGACAGACACATGATGTATGACAGGGTACTGGAGATTGTGTGGGTACAGTGGACCTAGGGAGAAGAAGGAGGGAGGAGTTGGTGGCAAGAGGGGCCCTGGGTATCAGGCTTGGCACTCACACATCACGGTGCAATTGACCATGAGAATGAGTGGGGGAAAGCAACGTTTTTCAATCTCAAGTTCCCAGACTCAGGTCAAAAGCCAGCCAACCTTGTAAAGAAGAGAGTGCTCAGGCCTGCTGCAATGCTAACTTTTTTTTTCAGAGACACGGAAGAAACAGCTTATGATTCAATGACTTCAGCATGCCATAAGCAAGCTTTGAGTTGTTCCTTGCTGTGGCTGCCCTGCTTTTGATCACAGCGTGGCAGAGTTTTCAGTTCAGCAGAGTGAGATTTGTATCCTGAGCTCTTAGGAAGTGCTGACCTCTGACTGGTCTGCCAAGTCCTAAGAATTCAGCCATGGATATAAAGCAGATGACATATTCCAAATACACAAGGCCCTGGGTGTGAGCCTTGGTACCAAAATAAATGAGAGATCAATTAACTAAAGACAATGAATGGCACCTGCGTCTTTGGTCGGAAGGATTAAATGTACACTAGCTAAACTGATGTTTCTTTTCAATAACCTTGACACAGAACACCCAAGCTCAATCTAATCCCAAACCAGCTGTGAGCTTCCTCTGCCTGGCCTTAGTGTTTGTCAGTGTGTGGCACACTTCCTGTGTTGATTTCAATCCCCTCTCCATGCTAGGCTAGCTGGTTTAACTGCCTGATCTCCGGCTCTTGTGCCATAGCTGGTTGCTTTGGCTGACTTCCTCACATCCCACCTGCTTCTTCCCATCACTGAACCCTCTTCTTCCAAGCATGCCTGCCACCAGTGCTGGAAAGTGCATGCTCTCTTTTCTATCTCCCTATCTCTGAGGCATGGGAGATGGAACAACTGTAAACAAGAAAGCGTGTTATCTCTACTGTTCAAACACGTGTCAGGCATTGGGGCCCCACATCTTGCCCTTGGGCTGGGTGTTTACAACAGTGAACTTTGTCCTAACTTTATTCTTCATCCCTTGGCCCTCTGAGAGGGGCAATCACAGACTATTGGAGTGAAGCCAGGGTCCATAGTCATGTTCTCTTGGGCTGCTTCCATATACTGGGAGGGGTGGGAGAGGAGTGACAGTTGGATCTCAGGCAGCTGCTGTATGGCAAGCTGATGCTGATAATCGCAAACTGGAAGGGAAGAGGAAATGTATTAAGGATTCACTGGAGCGCATCTCCAAGGACACAGAAAAACTGAAGCAATTAGGAAGCTTGGGCTGACAAGCAGCTACCAGGACCACAACTTTTCTTTTTAGACACAGGCATTGAACTAACTAGGAATGGTGGCAAACACCAAAGTGCCTATTGGATAGGCAATTAAGCACATTTCCTACGTGCCCAGTTTAGCAATGACTATTAGGTCATTGAGAGTATTTTTGGCTACGTGTTTATCTGGGTTTCAATGCGTCTTTGACAAGGGATGTTGTATGTACCTTCCCCAGGCCCCCTATTTTGCAGGATAGACATAAGTAGTGCCATCCAGTCATTCTTCATTTTGATTAAAAGGACTCCAGCAACCACAAGAGCCCAGTAAGCTGGGCTGTTGAATAAAGATCAAAGGGCATACAGGTTAACAAACAGGAGTACAGTATGGTGTGAGAGAAAAAGATCCGGGCTTAGGTTCAAATCTGAAGTCATATGAGAGTTTGTTTTCTGGTCTATAAAATGGAGAGGAAGTACCTCACACATTCTTTCCAAGATTCCATGAAATAAAAGCCTCCTCATAATAGAAGGTCTAAATGCAAGCCATTCCACCCTCTGCCTTTGATGTCCTGAGAGAGGACAGATGCAGCGGGAGGACTTCGCCCTTGCCTTCCCCTGGGCACTCAGGTCTTGTACTCTGGCTAATGAGCAGCCAGTTGCTCTGAACTGTTTCTGTAGCTCAGCTTCTAAGTCCTAGTAAAGTATGAGATAATGATTTTACCATCTCCTCCTTCTGAAGAGGAGGCAAACTTGTAGAATGTGCACATCTGTGATGTACATTTTTTAGAACAGTGAACTTCACATCGTATTTCCCAAGCTTGTATCAGAAGGAGAGGGGCGATCACAGGCAAGGCTCTGAAGGATTCCTCAATGCAGCAGTCTTATACGGGTACACTTTAACACTGGTCTTCTATAAGGTTTTTCAACACATAAGGGATTTTTTTCAATATATTCTGTAGCTTCTATTTAGAGCTTGGAGACCATTCTTCTATAATATTGTTGTTCAGAGAATGTTTGTGCTAAAAGCAAGAGTATCTTTTTATATGTTGGTTCAATTAACACAGCTAGCTCTTGGGCTTAGTCTGTGGGGAATTAGAAATTGGTACACAATGTAAGAACAGTGCCTTGTCCATACCAGAACTGCATCTGAAATAGCACAGGGAATAGGAAATATTTTGAAGATGCTGGCTTAGGCATTCCCCAGACAACCTCAGATTCAATGGGCCCCTAGAGAATTCATAGGCTCAGTGTCTAATAATGATCATACCTATGAATTATTATAGCCAAAAATACACAGAAAAGTCAATGCATCAAAACTGCTATAAGACAGTCCTTGGTATAGGAGGTTCTTCTATGTGTTGCTTTCATTGGTTGAATAAAGCAACTGCCTTGGCCTTTTGATAGGGCAGCACTTAGGTAGGCAGAGTAGACAGAACTGAATGCTGGGAAGAAGGGCAGAGAGAGCCACCATGGAGCTGCCAGGTCAGACATGCTAAATCTTTCCCAGTAAGCCACAACCTCGTGGTGACATACAGATTATTAGAAATGGGTTGAATCAAGATGTCAGAGTTAGCCAGTAAGAGACTATAACTAATGGGTCAGGCAGTGTTTAAATGAATACAGTTTCTGTGTGATTATTTTGGGTATAAGCTAGCCAGGAGGGATGCAACAAAAGGGCCTACTTTCAATGTAACAGATTGGTGCTCCAATGTGGTAACTACCTCCACGTAAAACCTAAGAGGGCTTAATAAGGAATTCTAGACATAAATATAGGGTTTAACACAGCTTTTTGCTGTTTGCTGGTGGGGTGCAACAGATAAATTTTCCTGACTCAGCAGCTGCAGCAGAAAAAAAAGCTGTGCAGTTTTAAAATGTGACTTCTCAGGCTGTGCCACAAATACAAACTCCAGCTATGAAGCATTTCAATGGCCTTTGTAGGACCGGATGTTTGTGTGCCCCCTCAGAATCTGGAAGAAAGTACTCTGAGATCAGTGCTCCCTTCCTGGGCAGGCGGTGGGATCAGGTCTACTAGGCGTGCACAAGCAGGAGAGCATGGCAGATTCCTGCTGCCATACACAGAGATGTTTCCAGGCCACACAGTGCTCTGCATGGCAGATTTGGCTGTAGCTCAGATAAAAAAGAGTTTATATGCTGCACACTCATTCTCAGAGTTAAAGTGCTGACTGTGGCTCCTACCTGGAGGCTCCAGAGCTAGCAGAAATGGTACGTCCACCATTTTGAAATTGGAGAGAGGCAGAGCCAACATCCAGAGCAGCTGCAACCAAGCTGCTTAGCATTTTAAAAGCTCTTCTAGACAGTAGAGAATTATAGGTAATGCAGTAGGACAGATTCAGACATGAGCAACCTCTAAATGGGTCACAATGTTGGATAAATGCACGTAGGCTTGGGAGAGAAAATAAAAAGAGTATATAGAGCCATAAAATAAAGTTAATGCTTTAAAAAAGGGTAAAGTCTTTAAAGAGACAGAGTACAGATAGTCATAGATTAAAAAATAAGTCATGTAAAAATGGAAAATTCACAGAGAGTCTGTTCTTTAAATTTTTTGACTGTGGAGGAGCTAAGTACAGAGAAACTTTTTATTGTATGTGCTGCTAAGCTAATCCAGCACGTATATCATAAAGGTATCTTGACTCCAGAATTTGGATCTAAGGATATGATGCTTTGGAAAAGAGGTTCTTCTTTTGTTTTCATAGAAGATGAGAACCTATGGATTGCTTCTGCATATATATGGTTTCATGGACCATGCCCTCCTGAAAGGTTGCTGTGAACACCCTCAAAAAATTACTTTGCTCAACTGCCAATTGAGATGAACCTAGCATACAGCATACACCATAAAAGATCTGATTAACAGAGCCCCTATACAACACAAAGCAGTTTGGAGAGAAAAACTGCGCCAATATTCCCAAATATTGTTGATAAAAGTTCTTTTACATTTAAATGGGGATACAATATAGATAAGAATAATTTGCATTGGTATAAATATTAATTTATTGATACAAGTTTAAGGTCAATTTGTTATATGTTATGTACTTCCGATCTTGATTAAGGTATTGTGATTGTGTAGTTCATTAAAAAATGTAATGTATAATTAAGAAATATAGGTTAATATATAATCATCTATAATAGTCAAGTTTGTAATCATGTTAGTTAGATTTTCTAGATATATAGAGATATATTTCAGTTAGATAGGCATTCTTCATATCTTTCAAAGACTACGGAATATGGCATTTAAAATGTTTTAATAACTTAGGGCTTTTCATGACAATGAGACATGTCTGTTCCTGGCAGTACCAATCTACTTCAAGAAGAAGATGGGCATCAAAGAGACTCTTTATGGAGTTGGTTAGCCATTTGGGCAAGAAGCTGCTCTTGCCTGGACTGCTACATAAACTGGACACAAAGAACCTACACAGAGAGGACTGCTGAACTTGCCTAAAGGTGAGATGATCCTTCGGGGTTCCTGATTCATGAAAGAGTCTGTGAGACATTCTACAGGATATAAAAGAAAGTGAATAAACTGTCTTTGGAATTTCCTGCTTCATGGAGAAGTCTGCTGGATACTATGGGCCTGTAGGCTGAAGATGGATGTCCCAACACACAGAATAACTTTGGGTGACTGTCCAAGCAGCAAGATGTCTCTGTCATTTCTAGAGTTTTGAAAGCTGTTTACAATGTACTTCCTGTTTACTTAGGTAATATTGTATCCTTCTGGAGTCTTTGATGGAGTTGAAGAATAGATGAATAGTTAAAGTTATAGTTTTCCATTGTTATGATAAAAGATAAAATAGATCTAAATATTGTAACTGTAATTCTTGCTTGATAACTGTTTTGCTATATGTAATTTTACTATGTTAAAGTTAAAGCCTTCCTTTTTGTTTAAACATAAAATGGAGAAATGGTGTAGGAGGTTCTTCTGTCTATGTGTTGCTTTCATTGGTTGAATAAAGAAAGTGCCTTGGCCTTTTGATAGGGCAGCACTTAGGTAGGCGGAGTAGACAGAACTGAATGCTGGAAAGAAGGGCAGAGAGAGCCACCATGGAGCTGCCAGGTCAGACATGCTAAATCTTCCCCGGTAAGCCACAACCTCATGGTGACATACAGATTATTAGAAATGTGTTGAATCAAGGTATGAGAGTTAGCCAATAAGAGGCTAGCCAGGCAGTGTTTAAATGAATACAGTTTCTGTGTGATTATTTTGGGTGTAAGCTAGCCAGGATGAAAAGCAGGCCCACTCGTTCCTTTTACAGGTCCTCATACGTGGTTGCCATTAGATCATTCCTCTTTCAAATGGGCCTAAGACTTTCCTTCAAGACCACATTTCTGTGTTACAGGGAATTCTGGTCAGTGCAAGTTCCCTGCCACCACATTCTACCAAGCAGAGTGGCCATGGAAAGAAACACACTTTTGTCTAAATGTTGGGAATTATTATCAAAACCTTCTTCTGTGCTCTGAGTGCACAAGCACTGAGTCCTGACAAGCTTCACTCTGAGAGAAAATCAGTACAAAATAAGATCAAGCTCCAAAGAGGCCAGACAATTAATTACTCAGTTGGTCCCTGCCTGCCTTCACCACTTAAGAGACAGAGAAGGTGAGATGGCCTCCACCTCACAGAAGTTACTATCTTTTCCTCCCATCCAAGCTCAGGAAAAAGTAAGTTCCCCACCTCTAAGTATCAATGTTGGGTGCTTCCGATACCTGATGATCAGTGAGAAATTGTGTAGGCCTCTGTTTATTCTGCATGCCAGACTACTTAATTCACCTTCTTTTGCTGAGCCCACATAATTCCCTTCAGTATCCTCCTTTGTGAGGATATTTTATTTTATTTTTTATTGTATTAGAGGATGCACCTCAGTGAAGTGCCCTGGAGTCCATAAAAGGAGCATCAGATCTCATGGAGCTGGAGTTCCAGGCATGTGGACACATAGGTCTGTTCTTGAGTAGGTTTGTGTGAGAGCTCTGTCCCTCACATACAGTCCTTTCCTTCTTGCCAGTTGCAATTCTGTGTCCCAGCTCCATTCTCTCAGCTACGTACTGGTGTACAGCACTCTATGCACACAACTGGAGACACCCCACATCAAAACCTCTCCTTCTTGAACAGCTTTTTTGTTGTTGTTTTTGTTTTTGTTTTTCAAGACAGGGTTTCTCTGTAGCTTTGAAGCCTGTCCTGGAACTAGCTTTTATAGACCAGGCTGGCCTCGAACTCACAAAGATCCACCTGCCTCTGCCTCCTGAGTGCTGGGATTAAAGGCATGCGCCACCACCGCCCAGCATCTTGAACAGTTCTTTATGCTGCACCACCAAAGAAGTTGATCAGATTTTGGTCTAGAACAGTAGTTGCCTTTTTGTTTCCTCCCTCTCTGTAACTTGGTATGGACAACAAACTAAATTAGGGTCTTTTATACTTTCTTCCTCTCTCTCTCTCTCTCTCCCTCCCTCCCTCTCTTTCTCTTTCTCTCTAGCTGAATGAGACTTGTAAAACTAGACAGATGGCAAAATTTTTAATTTTAGTTTAATTAATCACTGTGTGGGGGTTTTACAAGGTTTAACGTCTTCATCTATAAATACAAAAGGAAGTAGGTGGGTTTTGTGTAAATGGATCTATGTATAAATATGAAATCACAGGAGATAGAAGAGTGAGAAGCATTTCACTGGTTTTGCTCAACTGGAAATGATGCTATTTTAGTAGTTATCATATATGAATATTAGAAAGGCATGCTGAAAATACAACTAACTTGGTGGTTTAGCTCTTTAAGAGAAGAATAAGATAATGATTCCGTGTCAGATTCTGGAGTTTAACAGGACTCTTCTACCTGCCTATCAGGTGACTTGTTGTAGGGAGAGGCTGCTTATTCATCCTGGCCACCTACCTAGCTTAGCCCCAAAATAACCACACAGAAATTGCATTAATTAAAACACTGCTTGGCCCATTTGCTATAGTCTCTTATTGGCTAACTTTCACATCTTGATTTAACCCATTTTTATTAGTCTGTATATTGCCACATGGCAGTGGCTTACTGGGAAAGATTTAGTATGTCTGACTCTGGTGTCTCCATGGAGGCTCTCTCTGACTCTGCTTTCTTCCTCCCAGAATTCAGTTCTGTCTTCTCTGACTACCTAAGTTCTACCCTATCAGGCCAAAGCAGTTTCTTTATTCATTAATCAATGAAAGTAACACATACACAGAAGAACCTCCTACACCAGTGACTTAATTGATATAGGATTCCCTTCTGTATGCTGTGATTACCATTAATGAATAAAGAAACTGCTTTGGACCTATAGCAGAGCAGAACTTAGCTAGGTGGGAAAAACTAAACTGAATGCTGGGAGGAAGAGGGCAGAGTAAGGGAGAAGCCATGTAGCCCTGCCTGAGACAGATGCTGGGAACTTTATCCTGTAAGCCACAGTCACCTGGTGATACAGAGATTATTAGAAATGGGTTAAATTAAGATATAAGTGTTAGCCAATAAGAAGCTAGAGCAAATGGGCCAAGCAGCGTTTTAAACAACATAGTTTCTATGTGATTATCTTGGGGGTCTAGGTGGCTGGGAAATGAACAAATGGCCTCCTTACAACAAATTGTATAATATAACTTCAACCTCTGTAGACTACAATGTCTTTGTCTATAGCATATACTGAAGTATCTTTCACCATGAGATAGAAATTACAGAATATACAAAACATGTAATAAATGCCTTCAATTAGTAGCTATCATATGGATAGGGCTAAATGGCTCCTTATTATATTTCAAGGCTAGTTTCATGAAAATAAAAATGATCAGGCTTAATGCCTTAGGATGAGTTATGTGCTCGCACTTGACTTGCTCATCCTTCCACTATCTATAAAGCAATCTGGCTCTTGGATTTAGTTTATTAAATAAACCAGATTCAATAGTATATTGGCCGCATTTATTGGATTGACTTTCACAGTTGGAAGTTGAGCAGTCCCACAGTGGTCATGTACAGAGTATTGATAACTGGTCAGTCCAAAAACCTGGACACCAGGGATGAAGAGAAGATTCAGCAGTTAAGAGCACTCAAGCTCTTCCAGAGGACCCAAGTTCAATCCTTAGCAGCCACATGGTGGCTAACAACTGTCTATAACCCTATTTCCAAAGGATCTGATGCCTTCTTCTGGCCTTCTCGGGCACCAGGTACATACAGATACATACAAGCAAAACATTCATGAACATAAAATAATAAAACACTTTTTTATAAAAGATGCTAGAAGCCTAAGGACAAGAGGGGTCAATGACATAGACCCAGACCAAGAGAAGGGTAGTGTGTCTCCTGGAGTGAGTCCACATTGATGCAAGATGGCGTCGAACATCCACAGGTGACAGTACTCTCATAGAAAGGAGGGGGCTTTTTAGTGTCAATTAGTTTTCTTTTCCTACTTTTCTAAGCTTCCATCTATCTCATTTGCTCTTCTATTTGTCAATCCTTTCTTGAAATGCCCTCATGGATATCCACAGAACTGTCAGATTTATCATTCCCTTTCTTTCCCTTCATTAAATGCTACTTGGGAAGAATTAAAGAAACCAATATTAACTCCACCATTTTAACACTAATTGTCTTGTTATTAGTTATTGGTTTTCAAACCCTGCCTTCACAAAGTAGCTTCAGCAGGTGCCATGATTTCATACAGTGATGGGTATGATTGTGCCTCATTACAAGGAGTGATAGGTTAGACCTTTATGCAGGGTCTCCAGACAGCCTGGTGGTGCAGGGATAACCACTGCAGTTAGCAAAGGGCTGAGTTGGCTCATGACCTTGTGTCAGACAGGACAACTACATAATATTCTGTGCAAAAGGAAAATGCAGACATCTTGTTCAAAAGACATTTAGAATCACTGACTGTAACAATAGAGCATTAAGCCAAGCTCAGGACCCTTCTGAGCACAGGGCTATGAGCAACCAGACATCTGATGGTATCTGGTTATGGAACAAATGCAAGAGAGAGAATGACAAGAAATCCAGGGATAAACTAATCTTCTGCTTGCAGGAAATGGTGGAAACAGTGAAGTCCAGAGCCAAGATGAAAAGAGGCCATCAAGTCTGAAATGTTGAAGGATTCCCAGAAACAGACTTCAAGAATGCTGAGTTACCACCCTGTGGTGGTTTGAATAAGAACAGCCCCCATAGGCTCATATATTTGAATGCTTAGTCACCAGGGAGGAAAACTGCAGAGGGCTTAGGAGGCTTAGGAAATTTGGCCTTGTTGAAGGAAGTATGGTTTCAAAAACGCATGTCAGGCTCAGTCTCTCTCATTTTACTACCTGCAGATCAGAATGTATCTCCCAGCAACTGCTCCAGCATGAGTCTGCATGCTGACATATTCTCCGCCATGGGGATGATGGTCTAAGCCTCTGAAATTGTAAGTAAGTCTCCAGCTAAATGTTTTCCTTTATAAGAGTTGCCATGGTCATGGACTAAGACACACCCTCATCAGCGAAGTTTCTGCTTGCAGTAAATAGGAATTAACACCAAAACCCACAACTAGACGGTGTGCGGAGAGTGGAAGAACTTGGAGCACTCACTACTGATGGGATGACATCTTCATCAAACTCCCCCCACCCTAAAGGAAGAGAGACTACATGAGCCAGAGGTGGTAGAAGACTCCAAGGAAACAGACTCAACAGTGCTGATGTATATGAGCTCACGGGGACTGTAGCAGCATGCGTAACAAAATTCAAGCCTGACAAAAATCTCAGCATGGAAAGTGGGCAAGATGTCCCACGCCTAGCCAAAAAGCTATCCCCAAGTGATAGAAACTAAAAGAAGGAAATCAGTTTTCTCTCCAGTGGCATGAAACTGGCTCAAACTTAAACAAAAATAGGAAAATTAGGTTTCCTATTAAACAAGAAGGGTCATCTTCTTGTTTAAGGAGAAATTCTGGTGTATGCTTACAAAAAAAAATGGAAGTAGTTCAGAAAAAAAAATGAAGCTAATTGGAAGGTTTGTCATAACCTGCCCTTGGTTTATTTCAAATTTATCCTTGAGCTTTGTTCTTAAATACAGCATTTTTCTACTTAAATTTAAATCATCTAATAAAGAAATCTTTTCCCAAGTATAAGGGTTGTATTGAATCTTCGATTAGAAGCTTAAGACTGTTTGCATTCTGTAACCACCCTCAGGAGTAGCCAGCCAACACCTCCAAGTTTAACTCTGATGAGCAAATAAAACTATACTGAGATAGAAACCTAAATACAGAGCAGCCATAAACATCAAATGATATAAATATTATATGCACACAAAAGCCTAATGTTTTTCCTCTCAAATTTCCTTCATGCATGGAGATGGAATGGCCTCATTTTCCTTTGCTGTACCTAACATTTTCTTTGATATAAGAGTTATATGAATAGAAAGTGTTCAGAGTGTATGAAGAAGTGCTACAGAAGGCAAATCATTCCCTAATAAAATCAGCATTATTTCTTGTAGCAGATTACTGGCTATGGAAATGTTACTCATAAAATACCTGTCAACGGGCCAGAAAGGAAATCTAATTGTGTAATAGGTGGGTGCTTCATACATCTTGTTTTGTTTACAGGGACTATGTTATGTGCAGTGGAATTTTAAAGCTTCCACATAAATCAGGGTGCTGTTTATATATGGAGTACACAGAAAATAATTAAAATAAAGTACTATCTCTTATACATACCTATGGGCAACTTTTTGTGCTCCATTAGTTTTAAAGAAAAAGGTACATATTAAATTATCATGCTTTTCTCATTTCTAAGCAACAATTAGGAAGGAACCCAGAATATATTCTTCAATGAATACCCTTTGCTGATATGTAGACTGACAGATAGACATACTCTTTATCATGAGCATATATCCAGGAGTACACATAAATCTTATATGTATTTGCACAACAAAGAAACAAGAAATAAAACACTGCTGGACCCAAGACTGCTGAAATTTGAAATTTGTGTCTGTGTTTATCTCCTTGCTAGCCTTTTCTGTCCTTTCTGACTGCTTCTACCTCTCTGATGTCTGTCACACACATGTATAGTCTACCACCATGCAAACCCCCTGGAGGTAGGCACTAAAGCCTCTAAAACTGTTATTTCTTTTGTACTTTATACCAAAGTGACAGACAATTAGTGTTATTTGGTCTTCAGTCAGGTTTCCCCTCTTCCAAAAGGATCCATCTTTAGCAAAAGAAAAAGCAATGAATATCATAAATTGGATCTCACAGAAATATGAAACTTATATTGCAGATGATAACATCAAGGCAATAAAATTATAGACCCACAGGGTGGGGAAAATGTTTTTCAAATGGTGTGTTTGAAGAGGAACTCACACCTTGAATATATAAGGAATGCTTAGAACTCAGTAACAAAAAAAGACAGCAGAATTTTAAAATTGACTAAGAGTTTAAACAGACAAATAGTGCCAAACAAGTCTATAAAAAAAGTAGTCAACATTTAGCTATCAGGGAAGCAGAAGCAAATCCTAAGGCATCACTTCATACCCACCAGGATAGCTGTGGATAAAATTTGGGAAAAGCAGTACTCATGCATGGTTGGTGGGGAATATAAAATGAGGTATGATTGATCTGAACTGCCCAAGAAATCCTCAGATGGCCAAAAAAAAAAAAAAAAGACCTATAAGGTTCAGTAATTCGACTCCCACAAATATACCACAAAAAACAGTACATGTTCACACAAGCACTTGTACATGAGTGTTTACAGCACCACTAGTCACAGAAAGTTTAAGAAATGAAAATAGCGCCAGAGAGGTGGCTCAGTAGTAAAGTGCACACACTACCCTCCTAGTGAACCCAAGCTCAATTCTTGGCACCCACATTGTGGGGCTCAAAACTACCTGTAATTCCAGCTCCAGGGGATCCAAGACACTCTCCTGGACTCCACAGGTATTGTCGCAGGACAATCTTACACCAATTTGATTAAAAAAGGGGTATTTCATTGGAGGGGATAAAACTTACAGATCAATGTCCCAAACCACATTTCTCTGGTCGCAAACAGGAAACCAAGTCTAGCAGTCAGCACGGAAGCCAGAAGCAAGATCGCTCAGAGAGCTGCTGAGGCTTTTTTTTAAAATGAAAACCACGCCCCACATTGGGCGGGTATCTTAGAAGCCATTGGCTGAAAGCAAGAGGGCTTAATCTCCCGCAGCACACAGGCACATGCTCTTACATACACACAGACACATAAAACCAAAATATGGTATATCTGTACAGTGGAATATTATTGGGCAGAAAAGAGACATTAAGTACGCACACCTGCTACAGCATGAGTAAACCTGAAAACTTTTTATCACAGAAAAGAAGTGCGAAGAACTTAGTGTTCCATTTAAGTGGACTGCCAAGCATACTCAAATCTATCCTGCCAGAAAGCAGGTAAGTGATGACTTAGGGTGGAGGGTGGGCAATTGGAGTGCTGCTGAAATGAGCTGAAATCCTCTGCCCACCCCTAGGACAGTGATTGATAAACTCAGTCTTGTGAAAACCTGCACATTTACCTATTCCTTCAGAGTGGAGAAGTTATGAATGCATGAGCTTTGTATCCTCATTTTTGACTGTGTGACTTTAAGAGAATCATTTCACATTTCAGAGTCTCATAAGATAGCCACCATAAAAAAAAAACCCACAGATATTGTGAGAGTAAAATAATGTGGCACATCTAAGAAGCACTAGAGTCTGTAAACGAATACAAACGTAATTGATTACTAGCATCAGTTCTATAGAGCCAGGACCTGGAGAAGCATGCCCCAAAGAGACGGGATCTGCAAGATGCAAGTGCCCCAAATGCAAACGCTGAGATCTGAACTTCCGGTGCAAAAGAAGTCTCACCACCAGGCAGGTGAAGCGTCGTGTTACCCTGTCCACTCATTTCCTTCCCAAGACAGGAATTTACCGGTGAAACACAGTTATCACTGCCAAGTTGTTAAGAGAATCTAGACCGATTCTCTTTGCTGTATTACCATGATGACAGGACAATCCAATGACCACCATCCTCTTGGACTGGCCAAGCAAACTCGACACCATCCTCTTCAGTCAAAGGCTGCTCATAAGTAAACATTTATACTGCTATTTTCCCAGGCTCCCATCTGGGCTCTTAGAACTGTCTCGGCACCATCACTCCTTGGTATTTCATACGTTGTTGTTCCCATCTCTGTGACAAAGGAACAGGTAGGAGAGGTCCACTTTGGCTCAGCTTCATAGGACACAATCCATCCTGGTGGGGACGGGTGGAAGCTGAGCCATCCACCTGTATCAGCAGGAGGGTGAAGCAGTGGCTTTTACCCACACTAGACCAGGACCACAGGCAACTATCATATTCAATCCCCGTCTTAAGGTGACTGACTTCCTCCGGTCAGCTCCACTCCCAGAACAGTGCTGCCAGCTTGGGACCACACACTCAGGCACATTAGTCTATGAGGGACATTCAGACTCGAGCTGAAGCACAATGCAATCACCAATCTCAAGTGTCTTTCATACTTACCGTATTGATTTTCTCATGACTGTGACCCGTTCCCTACTCTCTCTAAGAACTTTGATCCCATGCAAGTTCGACAGAGAATCTCAACTCATCTCCATTGAGTGGTTTTATCGCTGGCTCAGTTGTCTTCCAGACATTTTATCTGTAACCACAGGAATCCTACGGCAAAAGTTATTATGATCATTGCAAAGTTCTGCACGGTTGGGGGCCTCTGTGGTTGATTATAGCAGCATGAATTGTCCCCCTTGGAAGCAGAGTCCCGCCTTCTTAATATGTGCATATGCCTACTTCTTTAAAAAAAAAGATTAGTCTTGTCCTAAATAATTTCAACAGTAGAAGAATGAAAAACACTTGAGTTTCATGACCATACCATTTTTTTTTCTATCATGGAGAGGCCTTTATTCTAGAGCAAGTGAAAATGTAACAGTTAGCAGATGTATGGAATCTTCCCAGAAATACAGACATCACTGGGAATGCCCTATGATGTAACAGCAGACAGAATATGGATTTTTGAGTCAAAGAACAACCAAAGTTTGCTTAGCTTGACCTCATCTAAGTAGTGCATCTCCCTGTGGGTACCTAAGAACGCTGAACTGGCTGCCATCCATTACGAGTGTCTTCCCTAAGGTTGGCCTATGTGTTGGCTACTTGTCTCATCGTGAGCAAACACCAACAG
The DNA here is from genome assembly GCA_028555095.1 of Dicrostonyx torquatus. Lineage (NCBI taxonomy): Eukaryota > Metazoa > Chordata > Mammalia > Rodentia > Cricetidae > Dicrostonyx > Dicrostonyx torquatus. The sequence goes on along the minus strand of JAQHUG010000054.1, from coordinate 253,085 downwards.
AAATGCCATAAGGTTGTAGAGCTTGTTTTGGCTAACAATTCCAGAAGGTGCAGTCGCTATGACAGGGCAGGTCTGGTGGCTAGGATAGAGTGGCTTTGTCTTTGCTGGTGGGAGCCTGGAGTGCAGCTTCTGTATGTTTTGGTGGATCAGGAAGCAGAAGTTATCAAGGCTGGTCTCTGTCAGCCTACGTTGTCAGCTCTGTGTCAGTTCCAAAAAGCTCCATAATCTGCCCAAACAGAGCCCCCAGATGGGAAACAAGGATTCAAACACAGGAGCCTGGGGAGGACTTCGCACACTTGCCAACTCCACTATTGTCTTGCGACAGTGAAAAAGCCAAAGCAAGCAGCATTGAGCCCAGCATGCTGTAGGCACAGCACAAAGGAGAGAGCTGCACCTTCACATTCTTTAGAGAGACCTCGGCTGTCCAAAGTTAAAGTCAGCATAGACCCTGGCTTCTGTGTGACCTCCCGAAAGTATGACTTTCCAGTCATTATTTTTAAAGTGAAGGGTAAATGTCAGTTTCCATGTTCGAAAGGAATAACAGTGTGGTTTAATTTCTTTCTCAGCACACTGAGTGTTTTTTTCCTATGCATTCCCAAAAATGGGTTTGGTGCAGTATAGAAGCTAAGTCGGGTTTATGGGGCAAGCTCCTAAGAAACTACCTCCTATGTAGGAAACACAAACAGTATCTGTACAAATCTTCTTGTCTGATCTCATGTGCTATTTCAGGAGGGCGAGAGAGGGACAGGAGCAGATCACAGCAGTACAGGCGTCTGACTTCAAAGCCACTTCGATTTAAACTGCTGTTTGACTTGGAAATATCATGGTCAGATGTGTGAGCTTCTTTTTAAAAATCAAACAGCACATAAAGCCCCAGGAGCTGAATTCCCTGGGTTTTCAAACCTCATCTTTTCCAGAAAGGAAAGGACGAGCAGCCAGAGGAGTGTGGTGTAATGAGACATTTATAGCAAGTCGAGTTCTGTGCTGTGTCAAGGTGCCTCTCTGCTAATGACATTGGCGCCCCCTTCCCCATGAATAAACAGATGCAGAAGAATGGGAATCCCCCCCAGATGAAAGATTTGTGGTAAAACACCATCCACCATGCAGTCTTAAAGGGAGGCTGGAGTGATCTTCCCTGTTCTTCTTTCTAAGGTCGTATGCTCTCATTCCGCTTTCTCTTGGGCTAGCCTCCAGACTTCAGGAACCCCGGGGGGCCTCAGACATTCAAGGAACCTCATCTGTATTTCCCATTGGCCATTTAAACCAGTTGTTTGTGACTGTCATGACAAAATACCAATATCTGAGTGACTTAAATAATTTTTTTCTGCAGTTCTGAGAGCAAGCAGTTATGATTAGTGCACCAGCACAGCCTTCTGGGAAGAGTCCTCTTCCTATAAGGCAGAAGGATTTTAAGAGCCAATAGAGGTGGAAGGAGGACACTGAGGAGGCAAGGCCTCCTAGCCACAACAGGAAGAGTGTACATATGAGCTCACAGAGACTGGCACTGTGCACAGGACCTCATTGATCTTGGCCAGATCCCAAGGGTCCCCTAGCTGAGAGGGAACTTGTATACAAGTCACCATTTCTAAACCAGAAGTTATCTCCAATTAACTACTAAAAAATGAAAATTTTGTTTTTCCCATGGGGTCTCACAGAGCATACAAACCACACTTAGAGCAGGCCCCATACGCAGCAGAAGTAGTTGGTCAACAACAACAAAAAGAAAAATAAGACGATCATGACAAAGAAGCAGAAGAAAGAAGGAAGAAGAAGAAGCAGAAGCAGAAGAAGAAGAAGAAGAAGAAGAAGAAGAAGAAGAGGAGGAGGAGGAGGAGGAGGAGGAGGAGGAGGAGAAGGAGGAGAATGATGATGATGAGGAAGAGAAAGGAAAAGACAAATTTCATGGTAATTTTGGAGTTTTTCTTTGTTTTATAATGCTTTGTCTGGGATTTCCTACTGGTCTTTTGCTTATATATTATGGTTTCCAGTTTTGTGTTTTTATGGGATTTCTCTGTGTGTGAATGTGTATGTCTCCACATATGTATTTCTTAAGGTTTTTCTTTGGCTCTCTATTTTCTGTTTGCTTGTTGTCCTATTCTAGCTTGTTTCCTGTAGGAGGGTTCTTCTGTATTTCTGTGCTTTGATTGGTTAAATAAAGAGGATGCCTGGCCTGTAAGATAGGACACAGCCCTTAGGTGGGCAGAGTAGACAAAATGGAAGGCGGTGAGAGAGAAAGGAAGTGAAAGAGATGCCATGATGCTCCCGCCGCAGATGTATGCAGGTTAGACTTTTCCAGTACGTCACCACCTCGT
>JAQHUG010000054.1:233122-246262 GCA_028555095.1 Dicrostonyx torquatus | reverse complement strand
AGCTACAATTCCTAAAAACCACATAGGTTAAGTATAGAGTAAGAGATAGGGGTCAGAGGAAGGACAGACAGATAGGTCTCCCTAGGAAAATTGTGTATATGCACACACACACATATGATACCATATATAGATATACACATATTTCCCATATATATGTATGCCTGAGCTGGGCTCTGGTGGCACACACCTTTAAATCCAGCACTTGGGAGGCAGAGATAGGTACATTTTTCAATTTGAAGTCAGCCTGATCTACTGAGTGCATTCCAGGACAACCAGGGCTATACTGAGAAACCATGTCTCGAGAAATAAAACAAAAAGAATATATAGTGATGGATAGATGGGGTGGGAAGGCTGGAAAAGGAGGACCAATAGCAGGGACGGGGGAGAATAAAAGAAAGTTTCATGCAAATTAGAATTCAGACAAGAGATTATTTGGATAATTAAAATATTCAATGTCACATGTAAAGAAAGCCTGGTATATCCAGCCTCACTATAAAAATGGCTAAAACCAAAGAGACCCTGAGAATCAAGTTCTATTTGGAAGACTTCGTCTTCCTGAGCAGGCCCCCAACAGACCCACTCAATGTTTCTGATTCCCACACTCGGGAGCTGCCTAACACCGTATACACTAGAACTCTCTGGCATTGCTCCAGCTGGATGCCACAGTGCTCCTTAGTGGAGACATCTCAAGGTGATGTCCAGAACCAGGCTCCAGCATCAGATGGTCTGATCCAGTCCCACAACTTCACTGACGATGCCCTAAGCATGCATTTCCTCCAGGGTAATAGTTGGGCAATAAACCCATGTTGTCTCTACAAATACTGTACGGATTATGTAGGCTACACTGTTAACACATTAACCTCAGCAAATACCAACCAAATCTATTGGGCTGCTCTAAGAATTTCCAGAGCTCGGCTTAATCCCACCCAGTGTTAGCTCAACTGCCATTGTAGTATTTCCATGGTTCCTGCAACTGCAGCTGATTTCCTACGCCTGGGACCTGGCCCACTCATACTAAGGGTAAGGACAGACACTGCAACCCTTCTAGAGTGACTCCTGACTCTTCTGTCCACTGTGAGACTTCTGAAGAGAACAGACTGACCCCTTCTGTAGGCCAAGAGCAGGACATTCGGAGCATCAGAGAGAACAGCAGGACGGACAGTTTAAGCAAATGCTTAAAGACAGCAGCGGACACAACTGAGGTCAAAGCCAAGGGTGTGCTGCTGTGGTCTTGGGAATTTGCCAAAACAATCGTGACCACTTTTCCTTTATCTTGTACTTTATTGCAAAATATAATGCATTGTTTATTAAGGCAACTCTGCTGGCTTGTTCAGTAACATTTGGTTGCTTTTATTTATAGATCTGCTACCTAAATATTGATCTCTGATTTCTTCCATCTGCACTTGATTCTTCCATGGATATAAAAGATTATCTAACTTCATCTTAATTTAGTCTTTTAACTTTGAAACATGTCAATTCTAATCCATATCCCGTCATTTTTATTATTTTACCCTATGAATAATGCAATATCTTTTTCTGTTCCACTTTTGATTTTTTTGCCCATTTTAAATAATGCTTCTGGGACTAGAGAGATAGCCCAGCAGCTAAAAGTATTGGCTATTCTTCCAGAGGGCACAGGTTCAATTCCCAGCACCCACATAGTAGCTCACAATGTTCTGAATTCCAGCTATAGGGGCTCTGATGCCCTCTTCTGAACTCTTCAGGCACCAGGCATGCATATGGTACACAGACAATCAAAATAGTCACACAAAAAACAAATTAAAATTTCAAGCCAGCTGTGGCTAAACAGGCCTTTAACCAAAGCACTTGGGAGGCAGAGGCAAGTGGATCTCTGTGAGTTTGAGGCCAGCCTGATCTACATAGAGAAGCCTACATTAAAATAACAAAAATGTATTAAATAAAGTTTCTTTGAAAGTACTTGTATGTATAAAATAGAATCAAGTAGACATTCTAAAATTAAAAGCACTCACACATGTCCTTGGTTTAACTGCAAATGGACACAATAAGAGATGGTACTCATTAACCAAAAGACAGATAAGTGCAAGGGGCCCTGCTGATGCACAGAGGGAAAAGACTAGGAAGGCACACAAATAAACAGGTCAGCATAGCTCCAGTTCTCCCACCTCATCCAAGCCTAGCTGGGAGGATGCTAATAGCTGGTTAGCCCCAGCAATTCAGATCAGGGCACTCAACGCCAACATTGGAGCTGGGCTTTAGACCACTTGAGAAAGATGCTGCCTTAACTCCTGGTCTGGACCCATGGAGGAAGGTCAACCTGAAGCTCCAGGGTCAAGTAGCACCAGAGGAGTGGGTAACAGTCTTGAGTCTCTGCAAAGAGCAACAATAGCCCTGTCCTGGACTGCTCAGTTGTTTGAATAAATATTTCTCCTCTAGCTTTAGAGGATTTCAAAGTAGCTGTTTTTTAAATTTATCACTTGCAGTAGGAACTATACTATAAATATTCCTTTGCCTTTATATCCTTCCCAAATGCCTTAATCCATGTCTCCCAAAAGAAAAAAGTCCACCTCAACATCTGTGTGTGTGTGTGTGTGTGTGTGTGTGTGTGTGTGTGTGTGAGAGAGAGAGAGAGAGAGAGAGAGAGAGAGAGAGAGAGAGAGAGAGAGAGAGAGAGAGAGAGAGAGAGAGAGTTCTTGATTTTGGTCCTTTCCCTAGAAAAGCCTACAGCATAGAACTGGGATCCTGGGATCCTGGGAGCTCACAGGATATCTGGGTTGCCCTCCTCTCCAACAGATCTCAACTGACCCATATTTCTTTAGCAAGCCTCTGCATTCCTCTGTCCTTGGCTCATTTCGTGGACTCCTAAGTTTAATATATGGTTTTAATTAGCACTAAAAGCTCGACTCTTGGAGAGCAATGACCTTTTCTGAGTGGAAGCATCTGTGATTCCTTGAGGAACGGAACCCTATTCAAAGGGAAGGGAAACCCTGCTTACCTCAACACTCCGCTCTTGAGTTGAGAAGGAAGTTGGTGCTATCTGGAAGGGCAGAAAATCCATTTGCTCACCTCTCTATAATTTGCCAGATTGAGCTTCTCAGCATCCTCCTGTTGAGTTCTTCCTTGCCTTGCCTCTTCACATGTGGTACTGTAGGCCTCGGTTCAGAGCTGGGCAGTGTTTGTTGAAGGCTGATTATCACACAGAGAAACTGCCTTCACTCAAAGTTCTTTCTTCAAGCTCAGCATTGTTCCTAATTCGTCCTTCTTTACTGGATTATGATTTTTTAAAGTGGCTTTATTTTTTAAATATGGCTTCTTATTCTTCACTCCGTTTTCCTCTTTGTGTGCATCCCCTCCCCCATAACCCACACATACATAAATTTAAAACAGGCAGGCTGTAAGGCTGGCACAAAGATATGCTTTATTTTGCTTTTACAATATACCTTTAAATGATGCCTTTGCTAGGTGCAGTTAATACTAAGGAATGCTACATGACAACTCTCACTTCAATATTCTCTTGAAAACCAGATTATCTGACACTCGTGGCAACAATTAGCTAAAGCAAAGTAATCACTGTTGCTTTCCATGAGCCTGGTCCACATCACTCATCTCCCTGTGCACTGTGAGTTCCAGGAAGAAAGCACCATACCAAGTACAATTAGTCTCCCGGTGGACCAAAGAGCCTTAAACAGCCGAGGGCATCTTGCTGTATTATCTTAAGCACAGCCAGAAGTATTTGAAAAATGTGAGAACGCCAGACTTAAAGAGGTCTAGAACCCCTAAACTGTGGCCTACAGATGAGTGTGCAACCAAGGAAACATCAATTGATGCCACCAGGTGAGCAGAGGAAGGCAGAGACATCAACCCTGCAAATCGGCACTCAAGGGAACGGAATCCTGGAGAAAAGGAAGGCGCTCCATTGTCAATGTTGGAGGTTAATTCTCCTTGGGAGCTGGTCCCATGGAGTGAGGGGCACCCTGTCCACAATACCAAGGCTATTTCCTAGTTCCCCAGTAAATCAGGATGGTTGTCTTTTATACATTATTGATGGAAGCCTCATAATAAAATGATTTTCCTCCACCTTTGGTCATACGCCATGCTAAGTTTCTTTGGTGTTTTTTACTCTCAAAAACTTTTGTGTAAGCTCCTGACATATCTGATTATGAGAATACTTTTCAAAGTGTCTAGCCATAAACTTATGAATGACCTTGACAGGTTGTTGCTTTTGTTTTTTATTGACATTAACAAATGACTAATAGAACAGCAACTAGGAGACACTTAAAATTCAAACTACAGCTATGCTTATTTGAAGTGGAAAAATTAGGGTTTTGTCTTATATCTTAGTATTCCTGAAGCTTCGTGGTGGGCACCTACTCTTAACTCGTCCCCCCATTTTTCTAGACAAAGCAAAATTTGATTTGCATGCCACCTCAGAACATCCCATTTCATCCTGAATGGCTCCGCTGTAGTTCCTCAACCGGAATCACTGTGTGGTAACCCACAATTACCTGTTCATTTGGTGGGGACAGAAGGGCTAAATAATTCATCCCGAACATGAATTTCCCCTGCACCACAGAGCAAGGTGAAAGAGAATGTGGAAGATATAGTTCAGGGTATAATCCTCAAGTCATTGTGTATGTGAGTGGGGTGTGAGAGCTTGTCTTCTAGGCAATGGCGCCTGGTCTTTATCTCTCATATTTTTGCTTCTCTAGTGTGCTTTCTTTCCCTACAAATGCTCAGTTGGGGAATCTGTTCCAGTAAGGGTATGCATTAGTTGAATTCCTCTAGAAGCAGACCCTGAGATAAATATTGAATGCATGCAGTTAATTCTATAAGTTGGGGGATGGATGAGACCGAGAAGGGCAGCCAGTAGGGTCGTGATATTGAGCCTGCTGTCTCCGTGGGGAACCAGGACTTTCTCTGGGTGGGAAGCTGTGGAAAAGGCATGAAGTGCACATCAGAGCAACTGTGCCACCATGCACTGGGCTGGGGTGTTTATACTCTCACCCAGTTGAGATGTCAGGTTGCTCCAGGATGGAGGTATTTAATTTCTTCATAGTTCAACAGCCAATATGGCTTCCAGAAGCAAAGAGCAGGTGCTGACCATTGTTAACTGGAACCAAATGTAGGAAGATGGTTCTAGATTTTCAAAGACAATAGAACAAACTGCAATACAACCTATCACACACACTCTAGCTTCATATGTACTTTGAGACTGGCTCTGATCCCTTTCTGTTGTTGTATTAGGTCATATGTAGAACCTCCTTTCTCTTGGAGGTGAAGGCCGACTGAGAAACTCATTCCCTTTTATCTCATATTAACAAAAACAGCTACTTATTGACAGAGGAAATGGTTTATGTAGCATCTGCGATGTGGCATCCAGATGTGTACCTCCCAGAAATGAGACGCCTGCATCTAGAGCATACTACATCATTGTAAGAGAGCAAAGATGCAAAAAACTGGGGGGGGCATCTTTCCTTCCAGGAAGGACCATGGCTTTGTGGACTGTTTGGATGTCAACTCTCTGGGTTTATTATATGATATTTTAGTTTGCAAGCAAGGGAAACATCTGGGCATTTTCTTTCTGCTGGCTGCACTCTTAAGTGGTGTTTGGATTGTTGTTTGGACAAGGCCAATATTCAACCTTGCCAGAGATAACACATGCTCTGGATTTGTTTCATAACGTTTTTAACATTGCCTCAACACGTGTCCAAGCCAGCCCTGTGCTAACAAGATGACCCTTGGCTACTAGCTTCCATATTTACTCTCATCAGAAGGTAAGAAGATGGCAAGACAGCTAATGTACTTGGATGGTAGTGTCCTTTGTCTAATCATTACTCAAGCAGGACAGGGCCTTTGGGGGGATGTTAATCTGGCTATTTTCTTTTGATCTACATGTAAATCCATCCTGCTGACTAAGCGCACATTATTTTCCTCTCCAACTGGGACCGACCTTAATTTTTAGGTTGTTGCTATCTAAGGCCATGGTGTAGCGATTTGTAACTGGGAAGATCCTTGAGACACAACAGCAGGCATGGGATGAGACTCCTGTGTTGACTTCACACTGGCCATTCCCCATACGCCTCTTGCTTGTCTATGAACCGTGCCTCCTTGCTTCACTCCCACTACCTTATCCTGTGAATTGAAGCCCTTTACATTCTCATAGTCACTTGACAGGTCAAAGATGCCCACCTGAATTTAGAGTGCTCCTGCCCAATGGCCAACTGAGGGACAAAGACAACACCCATCCCAGATTCCTGACTCCCTCCAGAGTCAACCATGCCAAGGAGAAATCGTAATCTCATCCGAAAGGCCTTCAGAGTAGAAAATTAAGCTATGAGTCCGAAAGAAAGCACTCAAGATACCATCTATGATGTTGAAGGAAAAACCAACTTTTAGAGTGAAGAATATATTTATTCTTCTGTCTCTTTAGCAGCAGATTCATCCCTTACCCCATTCTACAAAGCCTGAGAAGTTGATGAGTCGACTCTCTTCCTGTGGGCTTTGGCTCTGCTCTGCAAGTGCTAAGAGCCTTTTTCATGAGCTGGGAATGCTGTGATCTGCACACAGATGGCTTCCAGTCATCCTGTAATCTCTGCTCGGATAACCCCCTCAGAGACGCCTCCCTTGACCACTTCATCTTAAAGAGCCCCAACTCCCACCTTCTCTTGCAAGTAAACATGATCAGAAGTTATCTAGTTTATTCTCTCGTGTGTCATCCATGTTCTTCTCTACTTGGCAAAGTCTTTCACCAGAGCCAGGTCCTGACTTCTGTGCATCACCGTGTTCTGATTACACGGCTCACCGTAAGTCTTCAGCAACAAGCTGTTGGATGGAGGAACAAATAATAGAGAGGCTTGCATGTTTGTGTGCTTAGAAGCAGAGTTTTTAAAATCTCCCTCCGCTACCTGCCCTATCAGCCTCCGCGTGGATACAGCTTCCATCTCAGCGGAGCACTTGGAAGGGGAAGGGAGATGCAGGAACCAGCGGCTGTCGCTCCCTGGAGCCTCACCTTACACCTCTACACCGTGCTCCCATCCTGCCTTTTGTGTGCGAGGAGCTTGGAGAACATAGGCCGCCTGGAACAGCCTTTCTCCAGCCGGCGGGGGTCAGTTTGCTCCAGCCCTGGGGGAGGAACAGCTTCTTAACCATGGTGCATAACCATTTCCCACTTCCTTCACTTTCTCCAGCTGGGCCCACTTATTCCTTGTCACCTGTCTCCCTTGGGAACCTGACTCTAGGAATCAAAAGGCTTTGAAGGCAAGGTTTATCCCCAACGGAGCTGTACGGATGCACTGATGAGGAGCTGAGCAGCTGAGTGATCCTCAGATACCTCGTCTCACTGAAACCTCACACTTCTCCACAGCAGTGATCCTTGTCCACACATCTCAGACGAGAGACCAAAGCTCTGAGACTTAACCTCCTGATGCCACAACGCAGTGTAGACCAGACACGACACACAAGTCTAGGTTAACCTGGTTCCCGGTTTTGTGTTGGTCTTTGGCACTTGCTCTCACTTTAACTAAGTAACTGGTTCCTGTTATCCTTTATTATTGTATGGAAGATAAATATCTAAGTGTATTAATCTAATTTTTTGTAGAGAGCCACAATGAAATCCAAGGAAATGAGGTGATCTCTGTGCATTTTTAACTTTTATCAAGGGAATTGAGAAAATACATTTTTGCCTGTCGGCTTTGTAAGATTCTCGCCGTGCCTGCCCCAGATACTCCCAACCCCACTTTCCAGCCACAATGTCTTTCATAAAGCAAGAAGCAGCTTCTAGCTGCTCCACTCTTTCTATACCGTGCTGCCCTCTAGTGGTGAAAGTGAACTCAGCTTTCCCCGCATATATACTCCAAAACTGCAGGTGTTGGCCGGGTCCAGATACACTAATTGGATAGTTCAAAATAACTAACCGGCACTTATTGAATGACACAGTTCTCTCTCTCTGCCCAACAACCTAGGACTGTGATGTGGGTTCAAAACTACTGTGAATCATTTCCAAATGAAACACGCTCCGTTCCACTTATCATCTTCCTATAGACCAGAAATAAAGCGATGGCTGTAAGGTGTGAAGAAAGGCCGAGAGCGTGGCAGAGCCTACCGTCTCCCATGTCAGAGGGAGTGAAAATCAGCCAGCACTGTTGCTGGAGACTAGCCATAATGTGCACCTCAGTCCCTTCTGAGGAATCCTAGCCTTTTTTATTTGTTTTAATTCAAATGAGAAAGTAGGGACTTAAGAGGGAAAGGGAGGGGCCAGGAAGGACTCTCCAGAAAAGTATCTTGGCTAGAAGTACAGTCGCGTGGAGTCGCTTGCTTACTGAAGCTCTCTTTGGAACTTATTTATGAGAAATTGTATCAAGCTCAGAAGTCATATCAGCATGAGGTTCTGAGGTTGGCCATGCTGCCTCAATCCGACCGTCCTTCAGCTTTTCCTTCGCTGAATCGCAGCTGTTCTAACCCTCACAGAAGTGACGAAACCAGCCCAGTGCGCTGGGCCAGACCATAGAGGTTGCAAAAAGATCGGGCAAGGGTAACTTTCTCTTTGATTTGCTTGCAAAACCACAGACAGTGTGAAGGTTGTAGATAAGGCAAGGGGTGTAAAGCTAGATGCCGGCCGCTGAGGCCTCGCATGCCCATCCCCAGGGAGCGTCCAGTTCAACAGCCGGTCCAGCCCACACGGGTGATATACCACCCAGGAAGGGGGAGCCAGACTCGGGTGACAAGGAGCTCTGCGGACCACCTGGGAATCTTGAACTGGAGTAAAATGGAACGGCCGAGGGAGAATCTGAGGCTGTCTCTCTCAGAGAGGTTAAGTGTGCTTCTGCTGAAGGGAATTTGTGTGGAGGAGGCAGTGAACGGATGGGGGATGGTCCCAGGGGAACAAGAGTTACCACATATTTTCTAGTCTAAAAGCGCCCTGAACCCACAGAAGGACGCGGCTTCTTTTGCTGCCTCAAGGTAGTCACATGGCATAGTGCCAGTCAACGAGGAAAAATGGAAATCCCCGGTGAGAGTTTTCCCAGCTAAAAAGATAGTGTGTCCTTAGGAAGATGGGACAATCTTCAACTTTCTGTCCTCCTTCTTTTCCACAGCTGGAACACAAACTGGAAGCCTGGAGGCACTGTATCCGTAGGTCATGACTGTAGGCAGCAAGCATGGGAATGAAGGCCTAAATGTTAAAGATGGTGGCGGTGGGTGTCACCGTGCATTGCTGAGCCAAGAGGGCAGCCTTGCCTTGGGTATCCATCCATCCTGCAGTTTTTATAAGACAACCCTAATGCTTAAGCCTTTCTCGTACAAACTGTCTTAGCTTGAGCTACGATAACAAACCACTATGCATCAAGAGTCTTAAGCAACAGAACTTCCTCCCTCTCCATGAAGGCTAGATGTCTAAGATCGGTGCTGGCAGGTTCTCTTCCTGGTGAGGCCTTCCTTGCTGACCTGAAGGCTGTTGTCTCCTCACAGTGAGTGGATGGCCTATACTGAACATATGTAGCTGTTGAAGAGGTCTCTTGTGTCTACGAAGACACAGGTTCAGTAATATAGACGCCACCTTCATGGCCTTAGTGTCTTCCGAAATGTCCCATCTTCAAATAGCATCACACTGGGGCCAGGACTTTGAGGGATGGACAGATGTACATAAGCATAATAGGTACACAGCTACAAATCAGTAAGTCCGAGTTAGCTCAGCAGTTAAGAGCACTTGTTGCTCTTGCAGAGATCCTGGGTTCAAGTCTCAGCACCTACAGTGAGTCACAAATATTTAAAGCTCCTGTCCCAGGACATTTGATGTCCTCTCCTGAACTCCGAGGGTACCTACTTGCTGCACACAAAAACATATAGGTAAAATGTAAACCTAAAATTTAAAAAATCTTTTTTAAGAAAGAATTTTTATCATTTTTCTTTAGCCACATTGTACTGGTACATGGTGGGCTTGGAAGTGTCCCATAAGCCGTAGCATAGAGGGCGTATCATAGAGGTCCATCGGGAAGGCTAGCCTTGTAAAGAGTCAAGGTGAGCATTTGACCTAGTTGAAACTTTATCAAGATTTATCTTGAAGAAATAGAAGAAATAGTTCTATTTTTTAAAGGACTCATAATTAGTTAAGTCATAACTCAACTTTGACTCTTTGCTGAATTCAGGATGTGAACAATCAAACATAATACTATGTGGCTATCAGCATTAGTGATATATCTCCCATTTTTAAAAAATGTGCTCCTATATCTATTGACAATGGCCTAACTTCATTTTGATACCCAGATGGCTTCCACCAGCATGCAGCTCTCATGGCATCATGGGAGGAAGGATAAAGAGGAGGCCACTGTGAAGCCATCAGTCCACCCCCACCACTAGCACCTGGTCTCAAGTTTGAATATAAACTGTTAAAGAGATGGGTTCAAGACAACACTTGAAAGAGCAACACAGCAGGAATATTTTGTGTTAGTTCATCAAGAAAGTGGGTAACATTGAAAGCAAGCTACTCCATCATAAGGCATACATAGAACTGTAGGCAAGATTCACAATCACAGTAACAAGGCCATAATTACGTCTTGTATAATTATGTGTTTCTATTTTTCTGTTACAGAAGTATTTCTATTAAATATAGCAAAAAACACCTGTAAAAAAACATTTTAAAACATTTTACAGGACTGTTGCATTTATTTCATTCATAACAGTTGTAAAAAGCTCTATATAGTTCCCATCACGTCCACAAAATCACACAGAACTCACTGAGCTCAAAACCAAAGGTTTTGTGTTGTCTAGGGGTCAGTTCCTTGGTTCGTAAGCTGACACCTTCCTGCCCTTCCATTTGAGATGCCAATGTAGTTGATGCAGGGTGATGGTGGTACTGAGTTGTTGAGGGAGAATATGTAACCACAGCATCAGAAACTGTACCCAAGCAGAGGGTCGATTGCTGAAGAATGGGACTTAGAAACCTCGTCTGCTTTCTGAAATGGTCTTGTTTTTCCTTTCTCTTTAATTTTTTGAAATAGGGATTCTCTGTTTAGTCCATTTATTCTGTTTTAGAGAAATTTCAGATTCACAACTAAGAATAAAAACCAATCTATGAAGTATATTTTTCTATATGTGTGTTATTTTAATTTAAAAATTGTGAGAAAGTGAAGTCAAAGTTATAGATATTTGAGAAATTCATTTCTTTTAAAAATGTCATATTTGTCTATCCAAATCTTTTCTAATTAAGTCAAATCCATTGGGGTTCATGTGGCCCTGGTGTACAGTTTCAATGTGTTTTCTTCACCTGCTCTGAGGATGACCATACTGGGGAAGTGTTGAGGTTATGGTTTTTTTATTCCATTCCTGGGAACCACATTGTACTAAACACTCTAGAGTAATAAATCTATAATTTATTCCTGTACATATACCACCTGCAAAATGGAAAACACCACAGTCCCACAGTCCCATCCATGGCTCCTTCCTGGATTTCAGCACTGTCAAGGACTTGGAGGACCGAGGGAACCTGATTTGTGGCATATATAATCATGTAATCTAATCACGGTAACTGAAGGAACTCAACACACATGAAGAGATCAGAAATGTTAGAATAGGGGTCCAAGTTATATTTCACATGAAGTAATATGTTGGTGAGTCCCAAAGTTCGGCTTCAGAAATCAGTCCTAAGCCCTGTTTCCTCTTTACCCTTATATAGGTGTCATATTTATGCTTGAATATGACTATAAATGACTATAAATATTTGATTATAGGAAGGCAAGACAAGGATTGCTATAATAGCATTAGAGATGCAAGTTTAAGGAGTTGCTAGCCAGTAGCTCTGGAGCCATATAAAACTAGCCTAGCCATAGACTAGCCAATATTTCTCAAAGTGTATTCCACCTCTCTCAGATCAAGTAAACAAGAGGCTGTGCTATTGAAGCATGACATCTTCACCAAGAACAAACTTCATAATTATTTTTATCTATTCTTTGGTCTATAAGCAACAAGGTGTGATCATTTCTTCACTCTTTCATTCATTCATCCATTCATTTGTTCTGCAAACATTTTACTTCTGTTAAATACTAGATAGTAGAAAACAACTTATTATAATATCTGTCTTCAGAAAACTTAGCAGCCCCACTTTTGCTGAACTGTGTTACATAGTTCCCAGTGTACTCTGAGACCTAATAGTTGTTACAAAATGTTTAACAGCTCATTCTGCTGACTTAAAGGAAAGCCATCAATCACCTGAGAGCTAAAGAATATAGACAATGGTAGCAACTGGAGACCAGGTTTTCATTATTGCTAGGGCTTGGTAAGTAGAAGCCAGACCATTACCATTACCTATGCTAACTCTATTTTCTGTTCAGAACAAGAAGAGGTGGGGCAAAAGGAGGAGCCATACACTGAAATCTCTGACCAGAAGTAAATAGGACTATATCTCAAGACTACTAGTGGACAGAAAGGTTGCTTGCTTACCACAAATATGAAGTAAAAAAAGGTATTAGTTGAAACTCTCTTAGAAAATGACATGGCTGAGGCTGGGGAGATGGACCAGTGGCTAAAGTGCTTTCTGTACAAGAATGAGGACCTGAATTTGGATCTCCAGAACCCACAGAAGCTTGTGTCCATTACTTCAGGCCTTGAAAAACAGGTGGGTCCCTGGAGGTCACTGGAGCCAGCCCAGCTGAGTCAGTGAGTCACAAGTTATATCTTGATGTGGGGGGTCCTCCTGTATATTTGTTGCTTTTATTGGTTAATGAATACAGAAGCTTCTTTAGGCCAATGGCTTAACAGGATATATATGTATATATATATACATGTACAGAGAGAGAGAGAGAGAGAGAGAGAGAGAGAGAGAGAGAGTAGGCAGAGTCCAGGGGCTGTTGCCAGGGACAGATGAGCAGAACCTTGCCAGTAAGCCACAGCTACATGGCAATACACAGATTAACAGAAATGGGTTTAGTTAAGATGTAAGAGCTAGCCAATAAGAAGCTAGAGCTAATAAGCCAAACAGTGATTTAAGTAATACCTCTATGTGGTAATTTCAGGGCTAAGTAGCCAAGAACAAACATGTGGCCTCTTACAACAATATATTAAGAATAAGGTAAAGATAAAGATACCTGATCTCAACTTCTGACTTATACACTCATGCATACACACACACACTGTGTGTACACATGCACATAACACACCATACACAGGCAT
>JAQHUG010000054.1:218444-233101 GCA_028555095.1 Dicrostonyx torquatus | reverse complement strand
GGCCTCTTACAACAATATATTAAGAATAAGGTAAAGATAAAGATACCTGATCTCAACTTCTGACTTATACACTCATGCATACACACACAGACACACTGTGTGTACACATGCACATAATACTCCATACACAGGCATATGAGCAAGTACACACCAAACACACACATACACCAGAGAGAGAGAGAGAGAGAGAGGCATTTCTTTAAAAGGGAGATTTAATTCTTTTGTTCCTTCCTTCCCCTTCTCCTTTCCCTTCCCCTTCTTCTCTGATGTGGGATGTCCTTCTGTATATGCATTGCTTTCATTGGTTGATGAATAAAATTGTTTGGGCCAATGGCTTGGCAGAGTAAAGCCAGGCAGGAAATATGAACAGATATATATATAGAGAGAGAGTAGGCTGAGTTAAGGAAATGCCATGTAGCTGCTGAGGACAACAGGCACTGGACCCTTACCAATAAGCCACAGCCTCGTGCTGACATGGATTAATAGAAATGGGTTAATTTAAGATGTAAGAGCTAACTAAAAGTATGCCTGAGTCATTGGCTAAGCAGTGTTATAATTAATATGGTTTCTTGTGATTATTAGGGTCTGAGCGGTCGGGAAATGAACATAGAGTCTCTGCTTACACTTCTCTTTCTCTCCCTCCTCTTCTTCTCCTTCGAAAGGTAGGAGCTATTTTAAGATCAGGTCTCACTATATAGCCCTGATTCTGCTTCAGCCTCTCAAGTGCAGGTGCTACAGATGTGAGATTCTACACCCAGCTTAATTCCCACCTCACCTATCTGTTCCTGCAGGGGACTTGCTGGTCTGCCAGGTCTAAGAGAGGAGTGACACCTGGCAGCTGTACACCCTGGCTGATATATTTGAGACATTGTAACAGGGCTTGTCATAAAAGAACAGCTAATTCTGGAGTCCCCAGAGGTAAGGGGCTGGAATTCATCACAATGCAGAAACTGAGAAATTTAAACAAGGTCAAATTAGAAGCTCAGTGGGACATGGTGTGGGGAAGATTTAACACCCAGGAAAGTGAAGAAGGGAAAGCTGAATGAGAGCCTTGGCCTCTACATGACAGTTCTGAGCTTCACATGTGAGGCTCCCAGCTGACTCCCCAAACCACACACAGCACACGACAGCATACTGGTCCCAAGCATTCTTTAAAAGAGGAGACCTGGTCTTCGTGAAGGAGACTCTAGAAGTAGGAAGAGATGGAAAGTGAGGGCCAGGCTAAGCCCTCCTCTTTGTCGAACTTCTGTGCTGTAGTGGCAATAGCATATCATATTACACTTGAAAAGAAATCCACATTTTTAACTGGATTTGACCACACTCAAGTGGTTACAAAACTATGGCACCTGGCCATATGTTTTAATGAAAGTGTGTGGCTGAAGGCCGGTACATGTCACGTTCATCCCATACCAACTTCATTACACGCACAGGTATTCTGTGGTTAAACTAAGCTCTGTCCTCCAATAAGACTGGTATTCAGGGTAAACTAGCCCCTATACACACACACCATTATGTTGAAAATGACGGTGACAATCAATGGGCTGAAGACTGGAAAGTTCTGTGGGAAGGCTTTTGTGTTGTGTTCAACTTGGCATTTCTTTATCTTGGTTTGTGAATGTGTGTATGTGTGTGGTGTGGTGGTGTGGTGGGGGGTGCATGGTGTGTGTGTGTGCGTGTGTGTGCTGGTGTATGGGGTGTATGTGTAGGGTGTATTGTGTGTGTGTATGAGTATGATATTGTGTGTGTATGTGTGTGTGTGTGTGCTGGTGTAGGGGGTGTATGTGTGGGGTGTATTGTGTGTGTGTATGAGTATGATGTTGTGTGTGTCCTATTATCTCTTACAAGATACTAATTTTCCACAAGAGACAGCTTGGGAAATAAAGTGCTAGGAAAACTGCTACTTTGTAGATTACAAAATGTAGATCTATGAGGTCATGGATCAAAGAGATTACCTGTAATATATGATCTTAATACTTTATTAGTGTGCTATCACTGTAGTTGGTCAAAGTAACTCTGAAAGGATTATCATCCATAAAGCAACAATAACTAATCTTTATTGTTGCTTCGCGTCTTCTGGAGACTTTTCTAAGCATTTTACAGGTATTACCACATTTCTCTTCCCAGGAGCTTTCCAAAGTAGACATCATTCATCTCCCCAGATTACAGCTGAAAGGATAAAAGCCTGGGCCACTAGTGGAGACCCCTGAGTCCATGACTGTCAGAGTCCAGGGCCGTTGGGATATGTGGATCTGAGCTCACATTTTTCTCTATGTTCGTACGGGAAATTATCCAAACCGTGACTCTAATGTTACTCTGGCCGCACTGAATAATCAGTCAAAGCTGCGAGTCTTGCAGCAATTAAAATAATTCTGCCTTTTTTAACCTGCACTTGCAGGTTAAATAACAATGCCAGGGTCTGCGTAGTGAGTGTGCTAATGATCTGAAATCGATATGAACTACAAGAGAAAGGCCATGGGGAGGGTGAACAGCTGGATGCCGAGGAAATGTTCAGGTTCCTCTGGGTGGCATATTATACGAGTCTCTAAAGTGTGTGTGAGGGGGCTGGGGTGGGGGCGGGAGAATATTTATCTTCACTCTACCCTGAATATGAGAAAATTGGTTGCAGATGGCTCACAGCTGTAAGGAATACCTTTGTTTCATTTGAAACTTGGTATAAATCTCTTCCTTAAACTACCTGCTCCAATGACTTTTAATTTAGAGGCTGTTGGGTAAGCCCCTGTCTCTGACCCCCATATTTCATCTTAAAGGTGGTGGGGCGTCTTGGGCAAGAAACCCCTGGGAAAGTCGCTAGGTTTATTGAAAGGTTAGGTTGCTTCAGGCAATTTGAGAGCTTGAGTAAAGGCTTTTTACTGATTATCAACATCGCAAGATGAAATCAACTTTTACAAGAAGAAGGTTTAAGGGAAACAAATCCCCTTTAGCTTACTATTTGTCTGGGGAAAAAGTGCTGTGTTATTAGTGGGTTTTATTTTGAACATGTTTTAGAAAATGGAAATAATATCCTGTAAATTGGGCTTGGATTAAAAAGACAGAGGTTTGGGGAGTTGGTTCCCCTTTATTTTCTCTAGTTAGCAGTGGCTGGATCGAGAGCCAATGGTCTCCTTGGTGAGGAGACTAAGCTGACTAAGAGAGGTGCTTGGTTCCATGAAGTTCAAATCAATGCACACCATCTTTGGAAAGAAAAGTTTTCCGTAACTGTGTGTTTGCCTCGTACAAGTTTTCTCTAGTTCTACAAAGTAACTTTATATCATTTAAAGAGCTTTTCCTAAATATTGAAAGTTACACCAACTTCTATATCACTGTTTTTCTTTCTCATTTATTGAAGGCTCAAGCATCATCAAACCCTAAGTCTTTAAAAGGTGAAAGTTCGGTTCTTGGCAGTATCCTCCTTGAACTCCTTGAAAGTCCTGAAGGACATTTGTGGGCAGACATGCTATCCTGATATGCTTTGGTGAATGTTCATTTTGCACTAGGCGCAGGCTGCCAGCAGAGCCCGATCTGACTTCACTGCAGGTTCCAGGATCCCTCAGAATATTTGCAAGACACAGTGAATGAAGAGCTAAGGAAGACCCAAGGGAAGGCAGCTAAATGTGTGTAGGGCTTGTAAGCCCTGTAGGATTCAACTATTCATGTTTGTGTTTTAGCTTTTGATAGACAGGATGTAAATGACAAGATGGCGGCATGTGAGCTCAAGGCCTAGCTAAGCAATGCAGGGGAATTGGCAAAATTGGACTTCCACTATGATCAATAATCAGACTTGTGTTTTCATCATTCAATCCATTCTCAAAAATGATACTGTTAAAAATTCTGCAAAAAATTCCAGCTAAGGCATTTCTACCCTCACCAACGTTACTGTGTAGTCAGAGGACACATTGACCATTGTTGACAAGCCCACTGTGTAGCCAGAGGACGTACTGACCGTTGACGACAAGCCCACTGTGTAGATATGTGACAGAGGACACACTGACCACTGGCGGCAAGCCCACTGTGTAGACATGTGACAGATATGTCACTTTATAACTTCCAAGTGGCTTCACGCTTAGGAGTTTGCAGTGATGGTTTCATACATGTATTCAAGGTAATAAAATCAAGGAGTAAAGTTCAAAAAGGGAAAACCCAGATTGTCTGAAATCTTTCTACATAAAAATAAATCTCTTTCTACAATCGAATAAATATTTCTCAAAGACTCTTCCCATAGATAAATAAAACAAATGGAAAAAGAGACTTGGAGAAATCGGATAGGGTAGAAGGATCAGATAGCCACAAACAGTATTCGTGACAGCAACTTTGGGGCTGCTCTTGGGATATAGACTAACTGTATTTATTTTATGTTTTTAACTTAAGTCTTATTTCCAAGTTATCCCAAACACTTTTTTTTTTACCTTGCTCCCCACTAGTGTATTTTAGCACATTCTGTTAACAAGTCCCACATTTTCCTGGGTTCCAGCTTTGCCCTTGATGGCTGACCACCACCTTGGCTTGGCAGACCAGCCCATCCTGAGCAGAAGCACTCACCTGCTCTCCAGGGCAGTGACAAAAACCTGAGGCTTGGGGGAAAGGGGAAGAAGGTGATTTAGTGGGGGCGGGTGCAAACATCCATAAGATTTTCAAACAACAAACAATAAACCCACACCACCACCTGAGGACCCACGCCTTTCTTTGCCACTTGGCCTCTGTTGCTTTTTGTTGTTTGGTTTGGGATGGGTGCTTTGTTGTTCTGCTTTCCTTGACCCCCGCTGAGGGGACAATGAAGACACTTGATCAACAGGTCCCAGATCACACAGCTGGAATCTGCACTTCCTAAAAACTCAGTGACTGATTTGCTGCTTACTTGCTGCAAGGCTGATGAGAGAGAGGACTGGACAACGAAGATGCTGAGCTGTCAGAGGAGGACTCATCCATATAAGTGTAGGGCCACCTCCGGGCAGGCTAGGAGCTTAGTTGTGCCCTATAGAAACTTGTTTGACAACTCCGGCACATCCATGAACAGCTCTATGCAAATTCCAATTAAATGAGTACCAGTGACGACAAAGTGTAGTCTTTATAGGAAGGTAGCATTTGTGCCCTTGGATTTAAACGGGATGAAAACGAAAACATCCAAAAGATAAAACTGGGGGCTGGGGTGCAGATTGACTAATGAGGCAAGAGGAAAATAATAGTTACAAGGTCCCTCTAGAGAAAATATAGTAAGTGAGAAGGAACAAATGCCTCATGAAGAGGTCTTTGTTAACTGAGTATCATAAACCTGCTGGAAAACCCTGTTTACGTGAAAGACAGCAAAACCTTGGGGGAACGTGATCCATAATTGAGACCATACGCATTCTCTTATTCTGTTTGGACGTTAGGGGACTGAAGCGTGTGCTTACTATCAAGATAATCTCAGGAGAGCTTTCTCTGTGAGGTAACACAAAGCAGTTCTGGGTCCTCTATGGATGAAGCTGTGTTTTGTTTGTTGCTAAGCTTAGACAAAGAGAAGCCCATGCTAACTTCATGTCTTTGACTCCATGTTTGTGTTCACAGGTACACTTGGGCACACTCAGGTTGAGTCAGTCTCTCAGAACATGCAAGGGATACTCCAGGAGTATTGCCCACAGCCTGAAGCAGGGGCTCTGCCCCAACCCTGAAGACAAATCCAAAGGAACCCTTCCTCTGCCTTCTGATAAGAATAGCACGCCTGCCCTCACAAACCCCAGAATACCACACAAGTACTCCACCTGTTTTGTCCACCCCGGCCTGCGACATGCTTCCAGAACAAACTGTGTCTTAGAATGAGGAGAACCGGGCAACAGGTCTTTGGTTTCAGTGTCGAGTGACCTGACCTGATGTCATGGCTATATAATCAACCAGACGTCATTCTAAACCTTCACACTCAACAGTAGCTATATCTTCCATGGAGTGCGGACATAATTCCTGCCCCACAGGTTTGACAGCAGACTAAATGTCGTAAGTGTAGTAACACTTCCTGCACCACCCTGAAAGTCTTACATACGCAGAAGAATGAAAAGAACTAGAGTCATCATTAATGTACTGTGTGACATTAGCCCCATGTCTCACTCTGGACAGAAAGTCCCTGATCTAAGGAACTCTTCCTGGGATCTTGACTGAGACCTCAGAAACAGCAAGTAGTCAAGGCTAGTTAATGACCTGGGCCATAAAGAATGCTGCTGATGGTGAGCTGGTGATGTGCCTCTTGGTAGAGGGCTGGCCTAATGTGCAAAAACCCCTGACTTCAACTGCAAGTACCAGATGAGGTGCTGCAGGCCTGTGACCTGAAGTTCAAGGTCTTCTGTAGGTGTTTACCAAGTGGAGGCCAGACTGCTTGGGTATAGGAGATGCTATCTCAGAGAGAGAGAGAGAGAGAGAGAGAGAGAGAGAGAGAGAGAGAGAGAGAGAGAGAGAGAGAAAGGGGGGAAGAGAAGAAGAAGAAAAAGAAGAAGAAGAAGAAGAAGAAGAAGAAGAAGAAGAAGAAGAAGAAGAAGAAGAAGAAGAAGAAGAAGAAGAAGAAAGAAGAAGAAGAAGAAAGAACACACCATAATATGGGTACTTAAATGGGGTCTGGATGCCAAAGAGCCAGGAGTTATCTAAATATGGGAGAAAGGAGCAGAGGAGAGGTGCCTCGTACTTCCTCCTCCTCCTGTGATTTAGCTAACCCCTGACGTGTACCCATGTTCTAACTCACTGATCTCACGCAGACTTCCACATGCATTAAATCATTGGAAATGAATATTTTTCTGCTAACAAAAACCACATCCTACTGTCCTAGAGATCACACTGAACAGGTAGGAATTAACCTTGGTGCCATTTAATGAATTGCAATGTTGTCCCTGGACATTTTTATAAGATGGTTCCTAGGAAATTCTAAGCAGTAGAATCGTCATTTTTAGGGTAGCAGTCAGGCCTGCCAAAGCAACTGATGAAGCTGTTTCTTCAAAGTGATAAAAATAAATAAGTTAATAAAAGCAAAGTTACAATAGATGTTGGCTCAACTTATTTGGGACTTAGCCCATTTTGTTCTCCAAATTCATAGTCAGTGTAGCCTAACTGTGCATACAATATAGCAAATAAGTCATATGAAAATAAAATTTATTTTTTGAGATGGGATCTCACTAGGTAGTCCTGAGCTGACCCGGAACTCACTACATACACCAGGCTGGCCTCAAACTCAAAGAGGTCTGACTGCCTTTGTCTCCAAGTGCTTAGACTAAAGACATATGCTACGACACCCAGTCAGAAACAATTTTTCATTGACGCATTATATGTACTTTTCAAAATGCAGGCGATTATGAGATATTCACAAACAAATATATGCCGTATTCAAACACACTAGCTATTACCTCGCTCTGTGGAGGAGTTCCAGAAGCAACATAAGAATAGAGTAGGTAATGAGGAAGGAAACAAAAAGCTGATCAGGTGGACACTGTGGCTCACTTGATTGACTCCTAGGGTGCCCACAGTGGACATAATTCTAGTGTGTTTCAGTGAGGGAGTTTCCAACGAGGTTTGTGTCCGAATCACTGATCTCAGGAAAGTAAACTGCCCTCTTGGATGAGTATAGACATCATCATCCGTCCTGCTGAGGTCATGGACGGGCCAAGGAAGGAGGTACATGTTCCTTCTGCCTCACTGTCAGTGTCAGGACATCTTACCACATTTTGTTTTTTACTAAAATGAACTTTATATCCATAGCACTATTGATTCTCAAGCTCTCTGACTCAGACTGAATGATGTCACCAGCTTCTCTGGTCCTACGCATCCAGACAGTGGATCATAGAACTCCTCAGTCTCCAACAATCATGCAAGCCAGTGAGTGTCACTAGGCTGGATAGCTTTATAGCAACTTGATACAAGCTGTAGTCATCTGAGAGGAGGGCACCTCAGTTGAGAAAATGTCCTCGTGAATCTGGCTGCAGACAAGCTTGTAGGACGTTTTCTTAAGTAGTGATTGAAGGAAGAAGGTCCAGCCCATGGTGGGTGGTGCCATCCCTGTACTGGGGTGTTAAGTTCTGTAAGAATTCAGGATGAGCAAGTCATCGGGAGCAAGCCAGTAAGCAGCACCCCTCCATGGCCTCTGCATCAGTTCCTGCCTCCAGGTTCCTACCCTGCTTAGATTCACTTCCTTCATTGATAAACTATAATTTGCAAGTGTAAGCCAAATAAAGCCTTTCTTCCCTTGTTTTTGGTCATGGTGTTTCACCACAGTAATATTAATCCTAACTAAGTCACCTGTGTCACAAATATGTCAGTTAAGTGAGCATAAGATACCCAAGTATCTGCCCTCAATCCTATTATAAGTTACTGAAATACAGTATGTCTAGAACATTTATGAAATTATACTGTGAGAGAAGTGTCAAGGTCTACAGTAGAAGACGGCACACGGCCATGACATTTGATTGAAGGTACAAAGAAATTTATTTTTTTAATTTTTTATTAGATTTTTTAAAAAAATACCAATCCAAATTCCCACTCCCTCCCCTCATCCCATTCCCTCCACACACACCCTCCCACTCAACCCCGCTCTAATCCTAAGAGAGGGTAAGACACTTTGCTTTGTGGAAGGTCCAATGGCCACCCTACTACATCCAGGCTAAGTAAGGTTTACATCCAAAGAGAATAGGTTCCCAAA
Source organism: Dicrostonyx torquatus (assembly GCA_028555095.1). Classification (NCBI taxonomy): domain Eukaryota; kingdom Metazoa; phylum Chordata; class Mammalia; order Rodentia; family Cricetidae; genus Dicrostonyx; species Dicrostonyx torquatus. The sequence goes on along the minus strand of JAQHUG010000054.1, from coordinate 224,457 downwards.
AAGCCAGTACAAGCAGTAGGGATACTGCCAGTGGCCCCTCAGTCTGCCCCAGCCTTACTCTGTCAGCCACATTCAGAGGGACTAGTTTGAATCTATGCTTGCTCGTTCCCAGTCCTCTGGAGATGGTGAGCTCGCATTAGCTCAGGTAGACTGTTTCAGTGGATGAACCCTTCATGGTCTTGACCTCTTTGTTCATATTCCCACTCCTTCCACTCTTCAACTGGACCTTGGGAGCTCAGTCCAGTTCTCTGATGTGGGATTCTGCCTGTTCCCATCTGTTGTTGGATGAAGGTTCTATGGTGATATTTAAGATAATCATCAGTCTGACTACAGGGCGAGGCCAGTTCGGGCACAGGGTACAAAGAAATTTAAAGCTAAGCAGCATCTGAGAGAGACTACAGCAGTGGTTCTCAACCTGTGGGTCATGACCCCTCTGGAGGTCAAATATTAGATAACCTGAATATCAGATATTTGCATAAAAATTCATAACAGTAGCAAAATTACATTATAAAGTAGCAATTAAAATAATTTTATTGTTGGGGGTCACTCCTACATGAGGAGCTGTATTAAAGGGTCATATAGTGTTAGAAAGGTTGGGCACCAAGGGACAAGAAGAAAGAGCAAGAGAAGTGAGGGGACCTTGGGATGCCCTGTCTCCTTTCCTGCAATACCCTCGTCCAGTCCCTGCTCATTTAGCCCGCTTCCGTTTCAAGGCCTGCGTTGTGTTTGTCTTCTCTTCCATTCCTTCTACAGTCAATCACCTTTGCCTGGTACAGCTGATAGTGTTGACTGTGCTTCCCGCATCACCACACCTGTATTCCAGTGATTGTTTGTTCATGAATGCCTTCCTAGAAAACACTTCATTTCATTCTTTCGTATTAGTCAGGGGAGGGTGTGTGTTCTGTCATGTGCATGCATGGGGAGCAGAGTGTATACTGCCATATATGTGTGTGTGTGTGTGCATATGTGTGTATCTCTATGTGTGTGTGTGCATATGTGTGTATCTCTATGTGTGTGTGCGTGTGTGTGTGCATGTGTGTGCATGTGTGTGTCTCTATGTGTGTGTGCGTGTGTGTCTGTGTTCATGTGTGTGTGTCTGTATTCGTGCATGTGTGTCTGTATGTGCATGTGTGTGTCTGTGTGTGCATGTGTCTAGGTCAGGACACAACTTTGAGTAGTCATTTTCTCTCTCTCTGCCTGTATGTATATTGCAGGCCTCCACAGCAAGTATCTTTACCCACTGAGACATCTTGTAGGCCCCAAGACAGTGTCCCCCCACATATTGATGTGGGTAGGTTATCCCTCAGATGCATCACGAGTTTCCTACTAATAAACATCTAAACTATAAACCCCTTCTTTCATCAGTGAGAGAACATGAAAGGTGTTCAACTCATCACTTATAGTAAGCTCCATTTACTTGGCTGAACGATGATATGCCTGTCGGAGAAGCTGGGCCATTGCTCCTGCTTTAATTCCCATTTTCACAATGACTCTGATGCTAATTAACCTCAAAATTCCATCATTCTCAATTTGGGTTCAGTGATACTGTGGTAACTACCAGGCATTTCTAAGCGAATGAAAGATTAGGGGCACTTGGGTTAGAATATAAAGAGTGTTACTCAAAATATTTAAGATCCTACAAGCTCTCACCAGTGAACTGTCAATATAAACTATGCAAGTGCTGGATCAAATTCCCAGAGATTCCTGCTTTTTGTACCCTGTTGTGTCTGGGGATGTTAAGTGCTGCTGTCCCCTAAGCCCCCAACTGGCTACGTTAGAAGGTGGGATCCAGCTGGAGGAAGTCATTTACTGGAGTCAGGTCTTTGGGGCTATTTTGTCCTTGGCCCAGTATCTTTCTCTTTGCATCCTGTCCACCATGTTGGGAGCTTCTGCTCCGCCACTCTAGGCAACAACGGACTGCAAACCTTCTGAAACCACAGGTAAAAGAGGTAATTCCGCCTCTCGGTTGCTTTTCCTGGGCATTTGATCACAGGGACACAAAGCCACTAACTTCACCCCTCATCTGTGCACCGAGAACCTTCATTTGCCCCAAAGAGAAGAGGAGAATGTTTCAGGGGAGAAGCCAGGCTATCCAGGGCCCCAGAGGACATTTAGGGGTTCTGATAAGTTACTGTTTGCCATGTAGTATGGTAATATCTAAGACATTGTGTAGGTAGAAAACCATACTGTTGCCCAGTGATATCAATATTGCTGGTGGAAGGAGAATGGGAGCCATGAGCATGAAGAGAAGGAAATATTGAGTTTCACCTGTGCTGAGCCCTGGAGCGGAAAACACAGTTTCCCGACTCTGCTCCACACCAAGGTATGGCCAGGAGAGCATTTCTAGCTGCCCCCTGGGGAAAGAGCTCCTGCTGTCGAGAATGATGGAGATGGAGTGTACACAGCGCGTTCTTTCTGTATTCCTCAGCACACTAGCACATGTCAATCATAAAGAAAACCCTCGAACTTTGTCTAGCTGCTTCTACTGAATACCTGCCCCAGTGCGGGGGAGGGGGTCTCTCGGGAAAGGATTTTGTTTTTGTGTAGCCCTTATGTTCTTAGCAACAATTTGAGGAACAACATGGTGACACACTGGGTTTATGAGTTCCGGCCACAGCTCACCATCGATACACGCAAAGGCCAGATTTGTCCTGCAGCGGGACTATCCAAAAGGGTTCATGAACTTGTTGATAGTAAGACCAAGAAAAGCCCTCAAACAATTTCTATAAATTTCAAAAAGAAAAAATAAACTGTTTGGTTTTTTGTGTGTGTGTTTTATTTTGTTTTGGGTTTGGTTTTGGTTTTTTTTTTTTTTTTGGTTTTATTTTTTTTTTTAATTAGAGATGGTATCCAGGGCCTTACACATGGCAGGCAAGAATTCTACTATTGAAATACACTTCCATCCCTCAGAGAGTAAACATCTTTGAGACACTGTCCATATAATGGCCCAGCTTCTCCGACAGGCATATCATCGTTCAGCCAAGTAAATGGAGCTTACTATAAGTGATGAGTTGAACACCTTTCATGTTCTCTCACTGATGAAGTAGCAATATATAGCCTATGAATATATAAATGTTTCAATAAAATGCTATTTACAAAACTGGGAAAATGGCATTATACTTATGGGTTGTAGTTTGCCAAGTCTTGAGCTAAGCAAAAAATTAAAAAAAAAAATCCTATGTCTTGTGAAAACAAAAACAACCAAGAAAAAATGAAAGCTAGACACCAGAAATTAATGACCTGGAATTTGAAAATTAATAGAAATAAGTAAATGGGCCCCGTCACTCTCCAAACCTATGAAAAAGGAATGGAACTGCGGAAGAGAGGAGGAGAAAATTCCTCACAGCAGTGGAAAGTTGCAGCAGGAGCACGGGAGGAGGGACTTGCCCTACATGCCCGAGACATTTAAAATTAGCCTTGCTTCAGCTACTGCCCCGAGACATCTGGGGACCCAAAGCCTAAAGACAATTGTTTGGCTGAGAATCAAGTACCTGTCACTTCGGTGACCCTGCTGCTCGCTACTATTTTTATTTGATAAGCAGAACCTTCTACTTAGCCCCAGATTTGAGGCAAGATCATCAATGATTCATGGTTTGGGGACCAGAGGCCCCCCGTCTCCACATTGGCTGTGTTTGAGATTCCTTGGCTCAAGTATTCTAGATGTTTTCAATTAGGTGAAAAGTGAAACCTCAAGAGAGTATGGCTTTAACCCAAATAAAACCTCTCCTTGAATATAATTTCTCTCTCCCTCCTTCTGAATGTGAATGTGAGTGTGTATGTATGTGTAAACGGTTGAGACAGCTGCATTACACAGGTGTCATCCTAAGCAGTAAATAATACAGATTTTATAGATGGTTTGAGACACACAGTCTCAAAACAATTAATTTTACCACTACACATTCGACCTAAGAGCACTTTTTATCACAGCAGGAATTCCTTATCAAATTCTCAGGTGCAGGTGCCCCATAAACACTTTAGAGTCATGGCTAACTTGAGAAAGAATAAGAAGTCATTAGAATAAAGAGAAATATAAATGACTCAAAAAGGCAAACCCAGTGCTCAACCCTGCAAAGAAGGAGGGGTCTAAAACATTGACCCCAGATCAGAAAGGCAAACCTAAGGCTCAACCCTGCAAAGAAAGAGAAATATAAAACACCGACCCTTGCTCAAAAAGACAAAGCCAAATTTTCAGCCCTTCTCTTATGGAGATGTTCGCTTATCAGTCAGCCATATGAGGTACTGGGAGACCCAAGGAACTCAGAAGTCAGCAATCTAGAGGAGCTGTTTTGTAATAATGAAGCATGCTCATAGTTACAAGAATCTTATTGCATTTAGAAAGCATGGATAAAAATGGCCAAATAGAGGACAAAAGAGTCACCCTGCTTGCACATCAGGGCTACGGAATACCCTCCAGAGATGACGACCCCACAGGAATATTACAGAGGAAAAACACACAGAAGGAAAGAGTATATACTCAAATGTACTTTCAAGTTCTGTGCGCATAACTGATGCTAGAGTCAGTTTTTATTCATTGATAAAATATTAAGTTACTGAATATTCCTTACCCTGCTGTCTCCATTTGATTAAGCAATGATTTGTGCTACAGACTCACATGCTCTCCAAACTAGAGATTCTCTCAGGATTCGTACTTCAGTTACCAAATTTCAGTTTGGTTGGTTGGTTGGTTGTTTGTTTGGTTGGTTGGTTGGATGGTTTGTTGGTTGGTCGGTCGGTCAGTTGGTTGTTTGGTTGGTTGGTTTGTCGGTTGGTGTTGGTTGATTGGCATTCATTTTTTTCCTCACTTTACATCTGCTTGACCCACATGTCTTTGTTTAATAGCAACAAGGGGTGAAGGAACTACTACAGTCATTTTTGAGATTCTTCAGAATCCTTACACTGTCTCAAGTTCAACAAGTACTTTTGCAGACTAGTAGCCTGGATTGGCAGTTGGATACACAAATCACCATGGCTACTGAGCATACATTCAGAGAGTATCCATATGCTTCCATCTGCCAGGCTCCCCTGAGACACAGCTGGAAAGCCCTGGAACAGAGCAGGAGCACTGGGAAAGAGAAAGTCATTAGAGCAAAGTTGGGCTCTCTTGGTGTGAACTTTGCATGGATTCATAAACCTACAGACTTAAAAATCCCTGTACTGCCTATGAAACATATTTTGCTTCCTGGCCTCTCCCACTTAAACTCAAGTTTTATTGCATTTCTTATCCCCATTCCACTGTCAAAGTAAAATTGTTCTGGTTTCCTCCTAGGTAGAAGACTCTGATGCTTGATGACTGGGACCTAATCTCCTGGAAGTTGTGGTTAACATGGGACACACATAGCACAAACACATAACCAGTTAGAAACCAACAAAATCCCCAAAGCACCCTGTGATCCAGTCTCTTTCCAGAAAAATACTCATTTGTTTAAGCCTGAAATGTCTGCCTCAAGTATTATTTCACTATTTTCCCCAAATGTCTGAAATATTTAACACCTGATGAGTCTCAAGTGGTTTCCACTCTTTCAAAGGGAAACTGTTACACATTCTCTGTTAAGAAAAAGTGTTAGTAAGACAAGAATGGCAGCACATTTGTTCTTTGGGCTTAACTGTATTTGGGCATTTGTCTGTTCTCTAGAGATGTGTGTGTGTATGTATGTGTGTGTGTGTGTGCATATGCATGTTTGTGTGTGTGTGTTCAACAAAATCATTATGAGAATCATTTAATTAAAATTTAATCAAAAGTCAAAATTACTTGTCTGTCCTCCATGGAAAGAGAGATCACTGAACACCCTGAAACACAGAATTACACCTCAACTGTACAGATGTCAGTTGGAGGGGAAAAAAAAAACCACTCTCCATTGAACAGTGAAGTCACAAGAGCAATCTTTAAATAACTTTAATTTAAAAATTAAGAACTACAGCCCTGAATACATTAGGAAGGTGGGACCAAAGCCACGTGTGCACTAGGAAGGTGGGAACACAGCCCCGTGTGCACTAGGAAGGTGGGAACACAGCC
>JAQHUG010000054.1:203477-214556 GCA_028555095.1 Dicrostonyx torquatus | reverse complement strand
CACTTGATCATAAATGTTGCTGTTTTAATCTAACATATATAGTTTGAAATTGTCTTGACTTTAAAATTTAAGTCAAAAGATATATTACTTTGGAGAAGAAATTTTGCTTTTGTTTCCACAGAAAATGAGAGGATGTAGGTTCATTCTGGGTTAAGAAAAATCAGGTTTGATCAAGGAAGATCCCCTGAAAAATCTGATAGGAGCAGATGGCCCAGATGATCCAACATTTCAGAGTGCCTCTGTTGGAGTTTCCTCTAGGTTCTACATCCAGAACAGCCTCAAGACTGCTGGCTAAGATAATCAAGCTTCACAGAATATTCCAGCCAGAATTTGAGCATAATTCTAAATTTTCTTTAGGTCCCCTTGAGATTATCACTGCCCCCAATCATCAGAAAGTGGCCTGGAAAACTATGCTCACATTCCCAAAAAATGGGTTGTGGATGTTTGTCTTTGTTTAGAATGTTGGTTACAAGTTGTTATGGATAATGATCAGGAAGAAAACTAAACAAAGGAGATTAGATTCGGAGTTTTTGTTTTGAAAATAAAGGGGGGAGGGTACTGGGGAAAATGGTCTTGTACCCTGTAAAGATGTGTTACTTGTATTGGTTTAATAAAATGCCAATTGACCAGTAGTCAGGCAGGAATTACAGATGAAGTGTCCAGAATAGGAGAATTCTGGGAAGAGGAAAGAGTCAGTCTGCAGTTGTAACCCAGACCAGCAAGATGAGAATGCCTCACTGATAAAAGATACCAAGCCACGTGGCTAACACAGACAAGAATTATGGGTTAATAAGACAAGATATAAGAATAAGAAGCCTGAGCTAATAGGCACACCAGTATATAATTAATGTAGACCTCTGTGTGTTTCTTTGGGACTAAATACCTGTGGGACCTTGTGGGACAGAAACCTCTGTCAACAGAACAGTGTTCTTTTCTTTTAGGTTTCTCAGGCTGTAGATGGCTATTCGAGTCCCAAGTTGATATGCCAAAATGATGTTTTACTCTTTTGGTATTTTGGGGGGTCTACCACACAGTTCACAAATAAAGCCCACATGAAGACTTATTATTAGTTACAAATGCCCAGCCTTAGCTTGGCTTGTTTTTAGACATCTTATCTTAAATCATCCCCACTGCCTTTTCCCTTTGGGCTTTATATCGTTCCTACTTCTGTATGTCTCATTTTCCTTCTTCCTCCATGGCTGGCTGGGTGGCTGCCCCCTAGTTTCCTCCTTTTTCTCATTTCCCCTGCTATTTATTCTCTCTGTCTGCCAGCCCCACCTATCCTTGCACCTGCCTGGCTATTGGCCAGTCAGCTCTTTATTAGGACCATCAGATGTTTTAGATAGTCAAAGAATCACAGCTTCACAGTTAATCAAATGCAGCATAAACAAAAGTAACACACCTGAAAATAATATTCCCCAACAAAATATGGCCCTGATCTCTCATGTTTTTAGGCTTCAGCTCCTCAGGCCTAGAGTTGATGGCTCCTCTCCCATGTGTTTGCCTTATCATGCAAGTAAAGATAAGTTACATGATAAAATCACATAAAAAGTGTCACCCTGATTAAATTAAATCTATTTCTTCATTAAAAATAATCCTTCAGACCTGGACTGTGGTGGGTGCACACCTTTAATCCAGCATCCTGTCAGGAGGCAGGATGCTGGCAGATCTCTGTGAGTTCAAGGCCACCCTGGTCTACAGAATGAGTTCCAGGACAGCCAGGGCTACACAGAGAAACCCTGTCTTGAAAAACCAAAGAGAGAGAGAAAGAGAGAGAGAGAGAGAGAGAGAATTTACAACTGCCTTTTCAATCTTTTTTCAAGTTTAGAATCTCATCCTATGTCATAATTTTGATTCACCTTGATTATTTTACACTAACTATTGTAGACATTAGTTAATTGTTGAGGACTGGCCTCAACAAAATCACTTGTAGCGTTTTGCCTAGCCATCACCTTGGTTACCACCGAGATTGTGGCAGTCCACGTGCAAGCGCTGCAGCCAGCTGAGTCTGACCCACGCTGTGTTGTGGAGCCAGGCAAGGCAGACAGGGAAGTTTAAAGGGTTATCTAACCTCCCACAGTCAGCATCCAGAGACAATAGAAATGCCTAGAGGCTATTTTGCCTATATGCCAAGGAGTCTATATGGATAAGTCTATGGTTTTTAACAGAGGAGAGGATTCAGGAATTCTAATTTTATTATTACAAGAGTTAAAATTAAAAAAAAACAAGGATAGTAAGAACCGGCACGGCTATACCCGCCTAAGCTTGTGGTCTCACGCTGCAGTCTCAGAGCCGCTGCAATGGCGGACACCTGAGAGCCTGTAAATTTATCAGCTGCCTCTAACACTGACCTCTGATAAAAAAGCATGGCCAGTGGCCTGCCCGGGAAGAACAGGCAATGAGGGACTGACAGCCTGGTCCCAAGTAACCCAGGCAGGACGGCCCAGCGGCGGAGGGAGTATGGCTTGGCCCGCACCGTGCAGTCCAGCATTAGCCAGGAGTCCATCCTGACCTGAAAGGCAAGGTGCAAACAAGTAGCTTCAGGGAACGGTAGCTTCAGGCCAGTCAAGTGTCTGTGAAAGTGAAAAGAAGCCGGTTAAATATGCTTTCTTTTTTCCATTTTCCATTTCTTGCTTCTTTGTCAAAAATCTGGTGTCCGTGGGTATACAGATTGATACCCAGGTCTTTGATATTGGTACCATTGGTCCTCAACAGTTAATATTTCTAAAATAATAATTCTTCATCTTTTAAGTGTTTAGTTCAAATGTCTTAGAAACATTTGGACATCTTATTTTGAGAGCTTCTAATTTACATATGAAATAATTTTAGATTCATAAGCTAATGCCATAAGAATATCATAAAATCTCTTCATTCTGAAACCAATTTTTATTCTAGTATGCTGACAGTAAATACAGTGGATTGGAGACAAAGGCTTTAGTCACGACTTTTTTTCCTCTAGCTGGGACATCCACTAATCAGTCTGTCAGTACTTATTAGTCCATAAAGACTCTAAACATAGTTTTCCAAAATCCAATTTTCCCTTTTTTTTCTCCCTCCTTCTGACAGAATCAAGTGTCTATTTGTAGCGTCCAAGCTTTGACACATACTATGGTCCTATAGCGTCTGTACTACGTGTAGTAAAGTCCTATGCCTGTAGGAGGCGCTGCACTAGGGACTGTTCGCAAGTCTCTGGCAAGGGCCCTGGAGATTTAAATACACAAACACACAGAAAGACAGGGACACGGGTCATTCTTGAAACAAGAATGCCCACTTTACTGTGTTCAGGGGCAGCTTATATAGTGCTCTGACCACGCCCCAGCTCCCGGGATCCTTCAGCTGCAGCCACCAAAATCCACTCTCCTGTCTTGTGCTCAGAGCAGCTGCACACACAGGAAAGCAAGTTGTTTTGCTCAGAGCAGCTGCAAGCAAGTTGTTTACAGGAAATTCAGGGTCTGGGGGTCCAGAGCCCCCAACATCTACTTACTTCTAGCACCAGCTTCCAACATGTGTGACTTTCCTGGGGCTGTTGATAGTGGAAGTGAATGGAAGTGGGGCCCTGATCACACCAGGAAGGTACCGAAGGGCAACATTGGAAGCAGTTTCTCAGCCTTCCCCTCCAGGGAGTGGCAAAGATTCATACAGCCCTGACTACCCTTGGCCAATCTGCTATCAGGGACCAACTTGAACATGAAATCCATACAGCTGAGCTGAGTTGAGCAGAGCTCACAGTGGTGTCAACCTGGGCCCTGAGGGCATCATTGATTTCAAGTTCCCGGAGTTTGTAAGTTTCCCTTGAAAGCCGGTCTGTCTGATTTTTCCGGTTAAAACCATCGGGTTCTGCTTGCTTCTTCCTTGCACATCACACGGGTATCTAATCTCTATTTGGGGCTGGAGGCTGGTGGGCCAGACTAGGGATAGGATGGAATTTTTAGTATTGTCTGACTACTTGAATTTTAGAACATATAATGACTTAGGTGAGAAGAAAATGGATGGGGGGACTTGGAGCTATAGAAAGGCCAGTTGGACCCCATGACTTCTATTTATTGACTATGCCAATTAGTTATTGCAAACCCTCAAGTCCTCAATTGAAGGACAAGTTCATTATTACTTGAAAGCACTGAACCAGCTATCCGCAAATTCCTTCTGTAAAGAGCCAGATCATGAATATTTTAAACTGGCAGACCACACTGTCTCTATCACAAATATAAAACTCGCAAAAAGTAGTCATTGGCAATATAAGTATAGCTATTCCAGGAACGGCTTATTCACACAAATAGACAGCAGACTGGGTTTTGTATGTGGTTTGCAACACCTGAGTTAGATTATAGGGAGGCTGCAACCTGACAGTCGAAGAATCCTGACTGAGACAGAGTACACAGCATCATTCATGAGGTCTTTTGATTTCAGCTTTGACAGTGAAGGGAGGAGGGGAGGGGAACATGTTCCATCCACACTAGGCAAGTACCAGGATTATCCTAGCCCTCTCTTTCAAAGATTGTTTAAAATTTTTTATGTTATGTATATGGATGCTTTGCCTGCATAGGGCAGAAGTAGGCATCTGATCCCTTGGAGCTGGACATACAGGTAGCTGTAAGCAGTCAGGTGGAGGCTGGGAAATGAACCCAGGTCACCTGAAAGAGCAGTCAGTGCTCTGACCTGCTGAGCCATCTCTCCAATCCCTCCCCCCCAGTCCCCTTTTTACTTTTTATTCTTTGAGACAGTTGCATGGGGTTTAGATGACTTTGAACTCCTTCTGTAGCCCAGGTGGACCTTAAATCTGTGACTTCCTTCCGTGTGCAGCAGCTGGAATTCCAGGACCGCACCTTTGTGCCTGCCTCTAGAAAGCATTTTTGTACCTGTTCAACCACCAGAAATGTTGAACTTAATGTAATTAAAACTAAAACGCAATTAACATGGAGAAAAGGAAATGTGTTAAATATTACAATGAGAAAGCACACAAGACACATCCAGAACCTTGGACAGTCATAGTGGGCAAGTCCCTGCTCCAGAGGAAAAGGAATAATCAAAAGTGGTGGATGGGTTTTGTTTGAACCCTAACACTAACCTTTTAAAAACTATAAAATACGGGTACAATTTTCAAATTTCTTCAGTATTGACCAAGAAATTATTGGTTATGTGGGGCATGATAGTGACATTGGAGTCATTTATGCAGGTGTAGTGGTGGCACACACATTAAATGCAGTATTCAAGATTCAAACTTCCAGTGAGCCCTTGTTTGCCCCCTCCCAGGGATGGGTGTAGGCAGAGAGGAGCAAAGGGCTCTTAAGTCACAGAACTCATTTTCATACATAAGGATGAAAAGATGTGAGATCTCAATTTATATAGAGCATTTGGGAAAGATGATGAAGTCTCAGCCCCACCTTACTTTCTTCATCTTAGGTTAACTGTCCCTTTCCTTAAATAATCTCACTTTTAGTTGAAGAAATTGCAGTGACTTTTCAGATGCTAATTCCTTGGAAAGTTACTTGCTTTTGTTTTGAGGAGTTGCCTTCATTTTCTTTTCTACGAAAATATTTCTAACTAATCTGAGAATGGAGATGCATGTACTTGCTTGACCATGCATGCACAGTGGACCTGAGGAAATTGCCCAAACTCAATAGAAATGCATTGTCTCTGTTTTCAGAATCCAAGCAACCAAGGAAGTAATGTGACATTTTACTGTCACCATTCCTCTTTGATGACTTGTTGCTGTTGTTATGTGTATGGGGTTTTGCCTGCATGTGTAACAAACTGACACCTAGTGCCTGCAGAGGCCAGCAGAGGGCATTCAGTCTCTTGAAACTGCAGTTACAGAGGGTTGTGAGCTGCCATGTGGGTGCTGGGAATGGAACCCAGGCCCTCTGAAAGAACAACCAATGCCCGTAATCACTGAGCCATCCCTCCAGACTCTCTCTGTTGACCTTTAAACCCATGGATAAGTCCTTACATTACAAACAAGTACAACTTTAGAGACAAATGGGGTCACTTTGTACTCAGATTGGCACATTGGGTTCTATAGCTATCTGTGTCTCAAGTTAGGAAGTCCTTCAGTGTCCAGTAAGCTTGTGATGGCCAAGAAGGGTGTAGTAAGCTCATTTGGAAAATAACTTATGTGTTAGTGCCTAGGACCTTATGTCTCTTACCCATACAGAGTGGCTTTCCTTGAATCTACTTAACAAAACTGAGTATGAGTCTCATGGAAAACCCAAAGCATCAATCATGGGTGGATATATACATTGGATAGAGAAAAAGAACTCTCCAGGGAACTACATGGGATGAATGTGTTCCTCCTGCCTCGGGCCTTTTTCTCTGCATGATGAACTCTTCATGCTTGGCTCCCACATGGTTTTCCTTGTAGCCCTAAACCTAAGGACATCTTATGACCAGAGATTCCCTGACCTGAGAAGGCAAAGGGAGTGCTACATGAATCCCATCAGAAGGTACTGTGAGGATAGCTAGAGCAAACCTCTCCCGTGTCCTTTCCCTAACCCTAGGCTTAGAAAATCTGCGCTTTGAGATGTGAGCCTAAGAAGGACAGTCAGCTCATCTCCCACCAGCTGCCTTGGTGTAGTCTTTATGATGGTGGGCAGAAAAGGGTACCTAGGGGGTCTCAAACAACCCAACCCATTTTTCCACATCAGATAACCAGAGAGTGTGTCCACATAAGTACCCTACATTTCTACACTGTAGTAAGTTGTTTCCAACCAGAAATAACTGCTAGAAACTTCCCAATCACCAAGGGCAAGTTCACTTGCCTTTGGTCACCTTCATACAGTGTTGGCCAGAGGTGAGCTCCTACCTCCCACTAACAACCTCCAGCAATAAGTTTTTTGGGGGATACTATGTGTACCATTGGCCACTGATATCCTCAACCCAGAATCTGCTTCTTGGTTCTGGCTTCCTACTAACTGTTGTGAAAACTGTCCCTTCTGGGAGAATCACCTCGGGGAGTTGACAAAATTGTGAATGTATGGGCAGATCTTCACCAAAGCTTCATAATAATGCAGTAAATATTTGTGAAGTACCCACGACATTTCAATGTTATAAAAAACCCTGGTGCTGAAGTGACTCACTCGTGGTGTAGATAAGGAAAAACTTCTGATCATATAGAGAGTCACACGAAGATGAAAAGGAGGGGCACAATGACATCATCTGTCACAGCAGAAGAGAGCAAGGTGACAGGCCTCAATGCAGTGGCTGTCCAACCAGGCAGAAAGAAAGAAAGGTGTTCCCAGAGAACAAAATCAACAAATGCCTTTCAGGGATGTCTGAGGAACGTCTTTGGTGGCAGGAGGAAAGACAGTGGATATAGGCCACCCTATAGAAGATTCTGGATTCTTTGATGAGTTTGAACTTTACTCAATAGGCAAGAGGCTTTAAAATGGGAATGACGGGAACAGGCAACTGTATTCAAGGACCAGCCCCATCTTTATTGTTAATTCCTGTAAGCAGATCCTGCCCACCAATAAATCTCATTTATTCAGCATTCCCAAAACGGCCCTTTCACTTTCTCACTTTTCCAGTTTTGTTTACTTTTTATCATTACCTCCATCTGAAATAAGTTCTCAATTTCCTGTTTAACAGAAGTCTACCCATCGTTCTGAGCCTAAGCCAAATCCTCTCCTGTCCAAAAGGCCTGTATAACACCTCCCATGATACCATGAAAAGATTAGGCTCCAGACTAGGGGCACCTGCTCTTTCACAGCAAGCTATAGCTTAGCCTGTCTCCTCCCGCTCCTGGCCCTGAGGGCTAAAGTCAGCAGCAAATGAGGTACAAATGGAAGAAGAAGGGGGGAAAATAGGGAAGTAGTGAAGTAGATCATTTCTGTAAGTCCATATTGGACTCTCAAAATCTCTCCTTGCTTTAAATTTAAATCTCCTTGCATTGTTGATTTAATTTCCCTCCTTTTTTTCAGTTTTTTGAGACAGGGTTTCTCTCTAGCTTTGGACCCTGTCCTGGAACTAGCTCTTGTAGACCAGGCTGGCCTCCCTCGAACTCACAGAGATCCACCTGCCTCTGCCTCCCAAGTGCTAGGATTAAAGGTGTGCCCCCATCACCACCCAGAAACTTACATATTGACAGTTCCTACATATAGAAAACAATAGTTGTTGCTTGGGTAGTGAATGGAATTGTCTGGTGAAAGTACCACAGAGGCGAATTCTCAATTTTAATTCTGCTGTCGGTTTCTTTGTGAACTGTCGAGTCTACCTACGAAGTAATTTCACAAGTTTATAAAGAGTAGTTTATTTTACTAGTTGGGAGCCAAATGACGAGCACAAAGGAAGCAGACTCAGTGGGTCAGGATGGCGGTCCTATGTGACCCACCTGGTGGTATGGTCATCATCCTTCATCCTCGTGTGACTAGGCCTGGCATCCCTTCACCTTCGAGCTGGTCAGAGGGATACACAGAATACAGGCAGCATGCAAAATGCCTCCAGTGGTCATGCTTCCTCGTACTGAATCTGCTTTGTTTCCTCTGTGAACAATATAAACATATCAAAACTTGATAACTCATGAATCACCCATGAGCTTGTTTAATGGAGCAAGTGACAGCGACTCATGACTCTAGACTGATCATGAAAGTGTCTAAAACAATATATTAAATTCTCCTATCACTAGTGTCTTCGTTAGGGTTTCTATGGCTGTGAATTGCCCAAAAAGCAAGCTGGGGAGGAAAGGGCTTATTTGACTTCCACTCCACATCAACGTTCATCACTGTAGGAAGTCATAACAGGGACTAAACAGGGCAGGGACCTGGAGGCAGGAGCCTCCTAGGCCTCTCCTAGGCTCTCTTCATGGTGCCCAGCCTCAACTTCTTTGAATGACCTCTTCAGCCCTTGGCCTTCACTGCTGCTGAGGCTGTGCCTTCACCAACAGCATCTCCTGGCCTCTCACAGCCAAGCCTCAGCTGCCCTCTATGACCCCTTCATGCCTTCAAAACCAGTACCACCTGGGCGCCTATTACGCATTGCCAGGTCCTGCTGCCACCAGAAGGTACAGCCTTGGCCTCCTCTGGAATACAGCTTCTCTTTGCTCTCAGAAAATAGTTCCCAGAAGATTTCCCCTCAGTGATGCTGGTCTCCTCTTATTTGATGCTAATGTCTTAGCTCCACTTAGCCAGCATTGATTGTCCCAGTAACTTAAAGAGTTCACTTCAGTAGTTCAGGTGTCTCGTTAATCACAGCTGATTCTTCAGCCCCAGCTAACCAGAACCACAGGATCTTAATTCACAATAACAAATGGCCCTGTTAGAGTCTTTAAACTTCCCTCTGAAACTTCACAAGCCAGGACTCCAGCTTTTGCACTGTCTCAACATTCTTGTCTTCTAAGTTCCCCCAGAACAACCCACAGAGCTCTTCTAGCCCGAAGCTCCAAGGTCCTTCCGCGATCCTCCCAAAAGCATGCTTTGCTGCAGCAGCACCCCACTGCACTGGGACAGATTTGTCTTAGTTAGGGTTTCTACTGCTGTGACAAAGCACCATGACCATAAAGCAAGCTGGGGAGGAAAGGGCTTATGTGGCTTCCACTTCCACATCAGCATTCATCACTGTAGGAAGTCAGGACAGAAGCTCAAACTGGGCAGGGACCTGGAGGCAGGAGCTGATGCAAAGGCCATGGAGGAAGGCTGCTTACTGGCAAGCTCCCCATGGCTTGCTCAGCCTGCTTTCTCATAGAACCCAGGACCACCATCCCAGGCATGGCACCATCCTCCATGGGCTGGGCCTTCCCCATTGATCACTAATTGAGAAATTATCTTACCCCTGGATCTCATGGAGGCATTTCCTCAACTGAGGTTTCTCTCTCTCTCTCTCTCCCTGATGACTCGACCTTGTGTCAAGTTGACCCACAAAACCAGCCTGCTCAACTAGTGTGCACTTAGAAAATTCAAATAAACACGATGAACAATTTCATGGCTGTGACCTCTCGGCCTCACGGCCTCAGTCCATCAGATTTTTAGAGATGCCAAGAATCAGATCTTTTTGATCACCCTCTGCTTCACTGTTCCTGGTGATGCTACCAACCATGTTCCTGAAAGACTCTAAATTCCCAGAAGGCGATTTCTGTGACCCTAGGCATCAATGTTGTTTGTATACAGAAGGATACAGAATTTGGGAGTGAAGCCAGGAGCATCAGTTTCAGCTTCTTTCCTGTGGCCGGGTTCCTCCAGCCTTTTCCCTGTCCCTGAGTTAAAACAGTCCAAAAGCATGTGTATCTCTAGAATCATCAAGAATTCCTCCCTG
Source organism: Dicrostonyx torquatus (assembly GCA_028555095.1). Taxonomy (NCBI): domain Eukaryota; kingdom Metazoa; phylum Chordata; class Mammalia; order Rodentia; family Cricetidae; genus Dicrostonyx; species Dicrostonyx torquatus. Next base: position 204,314 of record JAQHUG010000054.1, on the reverse strand, counting down.
GAACCACCTTAAAGGTGGAAAATTCCTCCTTTCTCAATCTACTGAAATAAGATGAGAACGTTTATATAAACAAGAGTGTGGAAACTAATGATAAGAAAGGAAGTGCCAAAGCCAAAAAATGAGTGAGTTCATAGGGCATAGATTCTGTAACTGTTCGGAGTCTTTAATGTCCCCAAGGCCCATGTCTTAAAGGCTTCATCACCAGGAAGTGAGTCGTTGAAGGATGGTAGAGCCTTTAGGAGCTGGGGACTAGTGGGCAGAAATTAGCTTCCTTGGTGCCATGGGGTAGGCAATGCCCTATGCCCTACCACACACTCCACACTTTGATATTCTGTCTCCTTACAGGCTCAAAGCCCTGGGACCGAAACTGTGTGGTCAACATTGCCTGGCCTCTAGTGGCTCAACTCTGCACTCTGATCTCCAGGCAAGTTTTCTTTGTTAAAACACAAAATATCACTATACTGAGGAACTGTCTAAGGCATTAAGGGCACCGACTGCTTCTATAGAAAACCAGAATCTGATTCCTAGAGGCCGTATGGAGACTTGAAACCATCTATAACTCCAGTTCCTGAGGATCCAATGCCCTCCTCCGCCATCCTCAGGCACCAAGCATACAACTGCTGTACAGACATACAGGCAGGCCTTTTAAGGATGTATAAATGTTAAGGGCATTTAAAAGGACTAATCTACACAAGCTTCAGTACAAACACCATAATTTCTAAGAGAAGGTCAGTTCTCCCCAGTGCAAGATGTGAGACCCATCCAACCTAGAACAGAAATATCCAACCTAGAACAGGTAGCATCTGGGCAGTCATTCAGTGGCGCTGAGCACCTACA
>JAQHUG010000054.1:167892-192661 GCA_028555095.1 Dicrostonyx torquatus | reverse complement strand
TGTGTTGTCTGGTAGGGAGCTCTTCTGGGTTCCTGACAGGTGAGGCCACTGAGGTTTCTGGGTAAAATGTGTTTCTAGGTATTGGGATCCGACACCTAGGGGTGGGGATGTGAGAGGGTCCCCAGGGTGGGGGTGGGGACAGGACTGACTTCCAGATGTGGTTAGGACCCTGGGAATGGGTGCAGAGCAGCATGATGAGAGGCCTCAGCAGGCACTCTGCTCCCGAGATCTGGGGATGAGACTGGGAAATTGGGTTTGGAGAATAGGAGGGAGAGTGGAGACCTGAAGCCTGCCTGTCTGCCCCTCTGGCCTGCTTTCTTCTCTGCAGGCTTGACTAGTGGGTTCCCAGAGAGAGCCTGCTGGGGCTGGGGCTGGGGCTGGGACAACAGGATGAGTGGGGTGAGGGTGGGGGGTTAGAGGGGAAGACCTGAGTAATGCTGGGGATGGGGGAAGAGAGGAATTGCCATTTTTGAAATGGCCAGCACTTCAGTGTGAATTTTTTCTCTTGAGGGGATGAGGAAGCACTAAAAGCTTTGGTGAGAAAGGGGGAAATAACAATGCTGTCTGTGTGTGTGCGCACGCACGCGTGCCTATGTGTGTGCATGTGTGCGTGTGTGTGTGCATGCACGTGTGGGCTTGTGTGTGTGTGAGTGTGTGCCTCTCTCTCTCTCTCTCTCTGTGTGTGTGTGTGTGTGTGTGTGTGTGTGCGGGGGGAGCTTGTGTGTGCGTGTGTTCTATTTATTTTGCTGATGTGGATGAGGCTGAGTTTATGCATTCACACAGAAGTGGCCAGATCTACAATTCAAAAGGCACATATTCCCTTTCTCTATAAAAGAAAGCTATCAGTGCCAAAGGTTTATTCGACTGAGGTCACATCACAAAGCTGACAAGACATGCTTGGAAAAGCCACAGTTCTCACAATTTCCACAAGATGGCAGCATTTCACCAAAGATGTCCCTCTCATAAGCGACGGAAGTAGAAATCAAGTAGCCCACTGCTTGAAAATTCATAAAAACAGAGAAAGTTCAAAAGATTTCCAAATCCTGGTCGTCCCCAACTAAATGAAGGCCTTTAACCTGAGAGCTAATTTTCAAATATAAGGACGGCCAGCCTCCTACGACTTGGAACAAGTTCCCTTCAGTTCCTTCAGCACTGCCCTGTGTTTACCACATGGGGGCAGTAAAGGCCCTTTTACATCAGAGTCGTTTTGATTTTAAGACTTGATGGTTCTGGATCCATCCCGTTCAAGGTGTTTTAGGTTCTTCTGGAAGAAGGATGTTCAGTTATCTCTTGGGGCTACTGCCCCTCCCTGAACTGTGGCTGGCACACTCCGAGAAAGGGCAGGGTCACGGGCGGGCTCACACTCTCCACCGTCAGCCTAAAGAATTCAGTAATTTTCGTCCTTCAATCCCCAAGGCTCCACAGTTGTCCAAGTCTTCTTGAACTTTTCTTAAACATCTCCTGAGCTCCCGGTACAACCCAACTTGATCCTGTTTGGCTTCTTGAAAAGAGGGACTATGTTCAGTATTTGCAGTGGGGCATACCACATACCCTGAGGATCCATGAAAATGATAGCAAGACGGGTATTGGAGATGAAAAATTGTGTCACAAAGGACTATCCAGAAGCATTTTCACTCTCTGGGGTGGTAGGCTCCGTACCAACAGTACCTTCAGTGCAATATCAAGGCTGCTGTGGATCCCTCTCACCCCGACCCCACTTGGCATGTGTCAGCTAACTTACACACTTACGAACACGGTAACATGGTTCGGCTCTTGCAATCCCTACTTAGGTGAACAGTGCTGGAAAGAAACCACGGAGAGAATTCGGAAGGGTAGTTAGGAGATGAATAAAAGCGAGAAGAGAGACTTCTGCTGGGTAGCTTAAAGTTTACTGGAAAGGGGGAATAAATCGGTGGGTGGGTGGACAGATGGGCAGACGGTAGCCTCAGACCGGAAGTAGACTTTGTGAAATCACTTCAGTCTCTATTGCCCCGCCCCTGTAATTGACGATGCTCCGTCTGCATCTCTGTCTGCCTTGCTACTGCTCAGATTGTATCTGTGCTGAGTGAGGCAATGCCTTCTTGGCACTCCCATCACACACACTCGGTGTTTGTAGACAGTTATCGTATCATTAGTCATTGCCGAGCCAGCTCTGCTCCCATGTTTCCACACAGACGAGTCCCTCCCACCCCCTCAGCCATGTCTGCCCCGCTCTCTGATCTCTTTCCAGCGCTTCGCTCTTCCTCAGGCCCCAGAGCTCTTCACTAACAACTTACTGTCTCAGGTAAAAGATCAAAGTTATCAGGGGAGGATGAGGGGGGAGGACGGGGGATGTTGTGTAGACTTGGGGGTGGGGGTGGGGGGAACAAAGAACAGACCCAAGGCGAGAGGAATGAGGACCACAGAAGAGGCTTCAGCCTTGAGCCAGAAGAGTCTGCGCACTCCAAAGCCTCCCACAAGCAGTCATACCAGGGGCAGGCATGAGCCAGTTGGAAAAGAAGATGGGGAGGAGCTGGAAGGTGGAAGTTGAGCTGATTTATGTCTGCTGGCCTCCACTATGTTGATGAAGCAGGAGGCGAGGGTGAATGGCAATGAAGTTCTGAAGAAAGTCAGAGCAGAGCAGCCTGGAAAAGAGGAGCGTTTAGTCTCAGCAGAAAGTGGACACCTCCACCTGCTGGGCGTTTAATCTGAGAATTCAGTGCCCTCCACCCCAACATGCCAGGACTATCATGAATACTCGTTCCTTCCGATGGTCCCTGTTCTTGCTTCTGTACTCTTTCCCCCATCCTGACAGCCATCCTCTCGGTACAGGCCCGCTGCTGGACTCATCATCTGCAGAGTCATACGGTCAATCTTTCTCCTCTGTACCCCTCACTCCCATCCCACAGGCCTCCATCAAACCTCACCATATAGCTCCATGACTAAAAAGTCTTCACGGACTGTGAGACAGAAGTCAAGTTCCTTTCTTTGATACATAAGACTTGATAAATTTAAAAATGGCAACAAAATGTATCAATTATATGAATATATTTTTGCATAGTGTGGTAATTTGAATAAGAATGCTCCCCTCCCGCCCCCCAGATTTATAAATTTGAATGCTTGGTTATTAGGGAGTGGCACTACTTGGCAGGGATTAGGTGGTATGGCCTTGGTGGAAGAATTGTGTAACTTGGTTTGAGGTTTCAAATGTTCAAAGCCAGAACCAGTGTCCCTTTCTCGCTTCCTGCTGTCTGCAGATCCATATCTAAAACTCTCAGCTACCTCTCTATCATCATGTCTGCCTGAGTGCCACCAGGCTCCCTGTCCTGATGATAATGGAATAAACTTCTGAACCATAATTAAATTATAGTTTTTTTTAAGAGTTGCTGTGATCGTGGTGTCTCTTCACAGCAACAGAACATTGACTAAGACATATAGTAATTTTGCATCTATTCTTTTATGAGAGATGGGGTCCATCCTGATTCAGCCTTAAATATGTGACCTGAAGGCATATAAAAATATCACACACACACAAGGGGTGTGGAAAAGCTTGAAAGCAAATGTGTGTCCTTCTTGATCTTCTCTCACACCTGGAGAAATCCATGTGAAGAAGCTCACCTCAGTGAATTACAGAGGACACCGCACAAAGAGACTGAATATCCTCCTTATTGCAGACAAGACCGTCATTATCCAGGCAACTTCAGCTGACCACAGAAGAAGGATCCGGTGAACTCACCCCAAAGTATTGACCCACTGGTTAATAAACTAAACTACCAAAGATTGAGAAGGCTGGAGGCCAGGCCTTCAATGAGGTAACTGAAAACCCTGGGGTACAAATTCCAAGATAGTCTGTTGAAGGCGTAAGGCACAAAACAATCCCACACCAGTTTGTAATTATGATTAATAAAAGGGTTATTTATTTAAGGGGAAAAAACTTACAGATCACCATCCCAGACAGCAACTCTCTGTGCGATCAGGAATGAAGTCTAACAGCCAGAAGCCGGAATCAAGAGAGTGAGTGCAAGGCTACTTCTGCTTTTTTAAAGCAAAAGAGATCATGTCCAAGTGGGCTGGCATGTTAAAGGCTATTGGCTGAAGAAGCGGAAGTAGATCCTGCAGCAAACTGTGACCATGAATGCTCCTTAGAGCTCCTATTGATGAGTCTACCATCCATTGGTTATATGGTCATAGAAAACAGGCACAAGGATCCTCTTCATCAGGTTCCTGGGAAGTTTGTCCCAGCCGGTTGGCAACTGGGCCGTGGCCCTTACTCTCATCACATCTTACAGCATAGGATGCTGCACTCCTCGGGGTAGGCGTTGTGGTCAGACACCTGCCTCAGACTTTCCACTAAGTTAAGAAACATGCATTTGGGATGTAGAGTCCCTGTGAGTACAAGGCCAGACTTGTCTGTATATTGAGTTCCAGGTCAACCAGGGCTACTTAGTGAGGAGACAGACAGACAGACAGACAGACAAAGACAAGGGGAGAGATCAACCAGATTCTTGGCCTTGAAATGTAAACAAGGAAAAGTAAAGTAGATCTACCAGTAGCAACCTTCTGCCTGTGAAATGCCCAGTTTACTAGGACACCAAATTGCATTCCAGAATCTGCCTTCTGGAAGCATCATAGTTCTGGCTTCTCCCTAACACGATTTCCAGGAGATTGCTACCTCCCTTGAGCTGGCTTGCTTCCACCAGTTAGCTCCTGGCCTTTTCCCTGCTTTTGTACTGTTCATCCTTTGGGTTCCTGTGAAGCTGCATCTATCCCACTAATTATGTATTCTCCCTGTATCTCTGCTTGGTTAGTTGTTATGATGGAAGGCTCTGTCTTCCATGCTGGTTATGAAAGATGCTGTTGTTGCTCCTACTAGAAGATATCACAGTCTTCTATGTCATATACCCGTCCTCCAAGCTCTTTCTGCATACCTTGATGCCAATGGCTCATACCCTATACTCGTAGTCTCCAGAGAATTCCAGCAACTGATATGCCAGTTTTCCATCTTCAGCCTCCCTCCACCAAGGTAGCTCACAACCAACCAATGGGAGTTCAGGTAAATTCTAAGTAAGTTCAGGTAAAGCCAAGCAAATTCTGGGGTGTACCACAAATTCCAGAGGTCCCTTGGGAATCAAGCTACATCTGGAACCTTACTTACGATACTCCCTTGCTTGGCTTCTTCAAATTTTTATACAGCTCACTTCTGGTTCCTTTGAGAAACAATTTTGTAGTATTTATTCCCAGAGACACTCTTATCATGTTAGTAAATTATACTTAATTATTATTTCTATCAAGTGCCCCGACCACCTTGAAAGACAATGAATCACCTTTCCTCTGGCCCACTATGATGTCCATTCATAGCAATGCCAATGATTACAATTGAGCAAATCAACATTTATAACTGAACAAATCCCTCATACGTCAATGATTATTAGAAAAAAGGGTATGGTTGGTGTTATCTACTGGCAGATCTTCCATCATTAGGGATGAAGAATATATTTGTTGACTAGGAAACTTTTGGCATTGCCTTGAAATCTGCCTCTTTCTAATTTGTTTACTGACACCCATCTTGCCTTTTCACACAGCAGAGTTAACTGCCCATCAGACTGTGAGTCTCGACAACTCTGCATCTACAATCGCACATGCTTTTGAGTCACGTGACTTACCATCTTCTCACTACTCTAAAGTCAGTGTCCTCTCAGAGCCTGATAATCAAAACTGAAAGCAGGAGGTTGCCATAAGACAGGTATCTGTCTACTGGCCTCCTCCTCAAGCCGAATCAGGCTTTGTCTGTCTGCTTTCTTTACTGAGACTGCTTTCTTTACTGCTGAAAACGCAGGTGTGGTGTCATCCCGAGGGGTCCATATGCAGAAAGCAATCAGTTAAAACAACCAGGCTCCCTTACATGGAGATTTGGAGCCTGGTTTTTCTTCCTCTCGAATCAACAACACTTGGTTTTGAGCCTAACCTGAAATTTTAACTTTTGTCTATCAGGTTTAAGCTCTTAATCTTGTTTTGTCCAATATTGTCCCAAAAGGAAATTTTTTCCAATATCAATATATCAGTTTGTTACCTTCCAATCCTTTTCCTGATTAATAAGAGAGAAAAAAATGAGAGCAAGACAAGGACAGACTGAGAAGCCTGCCCCCTCATTAAACATCCTTATCCAGGAGGACACAAACTCATTCGTATCCCCGCAGTGGGGACTGTCGCCAGCAAGCTTAAAACTCTCCTAACTACTATGATACCATTGGAATTTATTTGCTCATGGAGTGATGTAAATACCTATTTTTAAAATTGCCAAAATCAATTTTTAGTGTGCACTTGAAATGTTCCTAATGGAGAGAAAATTATATAGCAAGCAAAATCATGATTTCAGGGGTCAGAGTCAGATAAATCTGAGTTCTGCCACTTACAGCTTTGTGACTTTAAGCAAATATTAATATGGCTAAGCTATTGTTTCTTTATTTCTTAAGTAAAGATAATTATGGTTTCCATTTCATAGGAAAGTTGAAGTAAATGAAATTAATCAGAAATTTAAGAGCTATGAAACCAGTCTGGATATCCATCCATAAATCAAAGGACAAAGAAAGTGTGGTATGTACGTAATGAAATTTTTTTCTGTAATGAAATCACTGTGATAAAATAAGCCAGAATTAGAAAAAAATATGTTAAAATAAGAAATCATTATGTTAAATAACTCAAATTTAGAAAAATATTATTTTCTTTCAATGAAGAATCTGTATCTAAATTTGTACACATATAAACATGTAAATGCATACCATATAGACATTTATATGACATGGAAACAGAAAGATGGCTATGAAAGAGGTTGTGAGAGCTACTGGGAAAGGGAGAGAGAGAGGAGGAGGAGATCTAATGGAAGGGAGGGAGAGAGGAGAACAATTCAGTGGGGGAGGAACTAGAGAGATCTATGGGGAGGGAGAGAGGAGGGAAAGATATAATGTTGAGGGGAGGGAGAGAGGAGAGATCTGATGGGGGAAAAGATCTAATGGAGAGGGGAGGGAGGGAAGAGAGAGAGATCTAATCAGGAGAGAAAGATCTAATGAAGAGGGGTGGGAGATAGAGGAATCAGTCACTGGCGCTCTGTGTCAAGAAGAGAGAAGCGGGACTATTTAGGAGGGAGAAGGGGTCCAGCAAGAAGACAAGATGGGGCAGGAGAGACAGCACTTTGGGGGCTAATAATCACAAAGTACAATTACACATGCGTATGAAAATGTCACAAGGAAACCTATCTCATTGCAGCTGAACCCAAAATAATAATTTTTAAAATACCTTCATTAAACAGAATTTAGTAGAGACCGGAATCGTGCATCGTCTTACTCTAAAGCAGCACAAATGCTGAGGAGATATCAGCTGATGGAGAAGGGACCAGAGGGCTGCATGGAGGAGCCTTTCAGGCAGAGAGCTGATGGCAGACGGAAAACCAGGCAGGATGCTGTCCTGAGAAGAGTGTCTCAAGCCTAGGCAATGGAAAGAGCTCCTGCTAGGTGATAGGATCTGAGATAGGAATGATCACAGGGAGGAACCACAAGAAAGGAGATGAGGATGGAGATGAAACAGGTCTAGATCTCATGCGACCTTGTATTTCACCCTGGAGGATAATAAACCATCATCAGAAAATGGGCAATGGTATTAGCAATGTAAACGAACTCTGCTCTGATGATAACCCCCGTTATGTGGTTACTAGGCCATAAGAAGTCAGAGTCTGGGCAGCTACCATGAGAATCCAACAGAAGATGAGGGTGTCTTGACCTGATAAGAGTTGTGAATGTATGTGGTGGGCAGTGGTCGGTTTCCAGAAAGAGTTGAAGATGCAGTTTTCAGGACAGGTGATGAGAGACCAACCAAGGATAACTTCGTGGTTTGGCAGAGCAATTTAGATTATTTATTAAGATGAAAAATTCTCAGACCTGAGAGCTGTCATTAGTCTATGTCATGAGGTTAGTCTGTGGGTATTGTCTTGACTGCTAATTAATGTGGGAGGGCTGTGCCAACTGTGGGCAGCACCACCCCTAGGCAAGTGGTCCTGGGATTATTAAGAGAGTTTGCTGGGGGAGCAAGCCAGTAAGTAGCACTCTTCCGTGGCCTCTGCTTCAGTTCCCGCCTCCAGGTTCCTGCCCTGAGCTTCTGCCTTGGTTCACAGCACTAGACAGCAGTATCGGCTGAGCAGGATGCTCAGGCTATCGCGGACCGTTTGTGTGGGTTAGAGTAAAGGGGAAGCAGGACACTCAGGCTATCGCGGACCGTGTTAACACACAATCACAGCACTAGACAGCAGTATCGGCTGAGCAGGACACTCAGGCTATCGCGGACCGTTTGTGTGGGTTAGAGCAAAGGGGAAGACAGAAGAGAGAAAAGGGCAACGGGATGTAAGTCTGTTTCTCTGGGGCCACAGGCCTCTGAGAGGGAAAGGTTCTGTTCTTTACTAAAGGAATTTGATTTTAACTTTTAATTCTGATATCTTTCTTTGAATCTTGCTATGATGTCCCTAAGGCTAGTTATTATACTTCACTGAGTCTTTTATAATTTTATCTCCCCATGTGTAACATAAAATAGGTTGAGAACATTGACAGTGTTGTCTGAGAGACTAATGAGAAAGATTAAAGAACTCTTTGCATGTGCTGAACTCTCTAAATACGGGCATTCCGTGAGGAGGGGTATTTTGGTGACAGAGCTGCACTCTTCATTATAAAGTTACAGGCAGAGCTAATGTCACACTTATTCCACTCGATGGCTGGCTATCACAACAGCATTGGATTCATCTCTGTGACTAATTGTGCAGGAATACCCTAGCAGAGTGCCCAGCCCGTTGTCATGGCACCATGCTCTCTTTGTCATCTATTAAGTTTACTCTTGAAAACTAACTACAGAACCAAATTTCAAAAAATAGAAAAACAATAGGCTGAGGTGACAACTCAATCAGAAATTTGTTTGTCCTGTAAGCACAGGATCCTCAGAACCTGTGTTTAAGACAGGCATGGTGCCCACAACTGTAATCCTAGTGGGAGGGAGATGGAGAGTGAAAATCTCTGAGCATTTCTGGAAGCTGAGGAGCTCCAGTCCAGTTGACAGACTTTTTTACGAAAGCAATATAAAATATGGGTGGCGCCTAAGGAATGACAGCTGAGGTTTCCTCTGGCCTGTATAAGCGTGCACACACCATCACTGCCACCCCAGCTGCCGCCACCACCACCCCAGCCACTGCCGCAGCCACCACCACAAATCTCATGACGTTTAAAGCAAGGTTCCAGTTTTGTGTCAGGACACATTCACAGCTATCTGAAGTCATGTCAGGCTTGTCAACTGCACTTAGCTATGCTGGGAGGAGAGAAAACACCTCCTAGTCTGGAACTTTTGAGGGTGTTAAAGGAGCGTCAGAGCATAAGGGAAGCGTACAGCCTCCCAGCCAAAGGGATGGGGTTTTCTTGAAGGTGAGACCACCACTGTCTTCCCTCCCTTGTGCTTAATCCAGCTGTGCTGGCCATCATGTAGCCTCCTTAAACCATGCTTAAGAGACCAAAGAAGTAATGAGGCCTTTATGGGGCAGTGGTCTGTTCTGTCCCAGAACCCCTGCCCACTAGCACAGTCGCCAGGAGCCTGCCTGGGGTCTATTAGGACTGTCCCCACCCGTTCTGGAGTCCTGAGTCAGAAAGGCTTAACCGTCCCCTTTGTGTTTGTTCCTTTCTGTCTCTCTCAGGTGCTGACCAGAGTCAAAGCATCCCTCTGCTTATTCTCTGGAACTCCTGGCTCTTTCTCTGAAGCTCCCATTCCCATCAAATGGCTGCTTGTCCTCCACGTGGATCACACCCATGCCTAACTCAAACATCACGACTCTTTCTCCTTCTTAGGCTCCCATCTATGAATCCATAACAAACTTTTCACTAAAACTTACCTTCTCTGGTCTACAGATTTCGGCCTTTGGATTCATGAGACAAGAACCTGAAAGGTGCGAGCTTGGGCGGTCAATTTCCAGGACCCTAGCTCCTGAGAAAGGTGTTGTTTTCAAAGGCATCCCTGTACCCCATGGAAATGGGGGAGGCTGAGAACTCCCTGGGTCGTTCTGGTCCCAGCCTCTCTTTGCCCTTCACAATGGCCTTGTTAGTTTTTGAATAGGTAGAGAGCAGCAGCTGATGCCTATTTTCTAGATCTCACAGGGTCAGTTTAGTAAGCTGCCCCAGCTGAAAACAGGTCTCTGCGTTATCTAGTCCACTCACTCACCCAATGCCTAATTTAATGGCAAATAGTTCCTGAGTTCCCCCAGAGAACCAGTTTCTTGGCTTAGTTGTTTTCTCATTAGGTCTGAAACTAGTTTGACTATTTCAGATGCTCAGATATCCTGAACCTGACACCTCTTCCCAAGCTCTCTTACTCGCTCACCCAAAGCTCTCTGCTCTGCTCCTTCCACATCCGTCTGGGGGACTGTGTTTGTCCTTCTCCACCATCTATTCTCTGTTGCTGAGCCCTAGCTAGGTGACAATTCACGGAGTACTTCCCTACAAGGAAAGGTCTTTATCCTCCAGGGATGGCATGTCCCCTTTCTGATTCCCTTAGATAACAGGACTTCACTTTCAACAGCCCATCTCCATCTGGACAGCCTTGAAAGGAGGCCATCTCGTGTCCCCACAAGGGTAGTGACAAATTCAGGACAGGACAAGGGTCATCACTTTTCTAGATCTTGGTAAGGCTAGGCACTTGAGGATGTTTCCTATGCATCTAGATTAGCAAGCACCGTTCTAACAACCACTGCTGTGACAAAGGTGCACACATGACACCACACATGACAACAGAGTCATTTGCGGAGTCCTTGGGTTTCCCTTGAAGCTATTATACCAGGTCTTGCATAAGCCCATTTTCAAATGCTGAGCTGGGTAACGACCACTCTTTTCTCTGAAGAGTCCTATCTTGTTTCGTGGCATGCAGCTGGAGGGATGAAGGGAGATTCTGCCAGGTCTTTGTCTGCTACCCAGCTGCAGCAATTAGCCTCTCCCTTTCCCTCCATAAACACACTTAAACAAAACACAAAGGGGTCAAGTAGAGGAGAAGGTAGCAGTATACAAACGAGATGCTGCATCTAATTCACCTTTGAATTGGGCGAGCTGAGAAAGTGGGTTCTAATACTAAAAACCTTTAGGCCCTCAACAGTCCATTCTGCTTCCGTCAGTCCAGATCCATGACTCACAAAGAAGATCCTGAGGTTCAGAGAGGGGAAACTTCCCCCAGAGACTCAGAAACCTGGCTGGAGTGAGGGTCACTAATTAGTGCCCAGTCCTGCTCCAGTGTTTTCCTAGGAGGTGTTCCACACTTATCCCATGTCCCTAAGTCATTTTAATCACTTTGCTGGGCTTTTATATTACTGTTAAGGGCGGACTTAAAGTCATCTACTAATAACTACAGGGAGGATTAACAATTTAACCATTTATGGGCTGAAGAGATGGCTCAGCAGTTAAGAGCGCTGGCTGTTCTTCCAGAAGGACCCAGGTTTATTTCCCAGCGCCCACGTGGCAGCTCACAACTGTCTGTAACTCCAGTTGCAGGGGATCTGATACCCTCACACCAATGCACATAAAGTTAAATAAAATTAGAAAAAAAAACAATTTAACAATGTGAAAAAACACACACTAAGTTGGATTTTCTTTGCTGGTCTCTGTAGAGGCAGTGCCACCCACGATAGTTATATTAGAGTCGCTTTGATTTATTTAATTTCTCAAGCGCAGATATGTTAATTATTTATCTAATATGAAAATCTGTGACTCCTGCATGATAACCAGGCTACTAATTGTCTTGCTCATGAATATGTTTACCGAGCACACTTTATCTCCACATCACCAGCCATCTGCAGTTAGGAGTCCTAATCACTTGAGAAGAAACAAAACACGATGCCTGTCCTCCAACCACTTCGTCTCAGGTGAATTGACAACACATTCTGCTAAACTCACTTTCCCACAGTGATTCATCAGGAGACAAATGATTTCACACTTTCATTTCCCCAAGCAGCGGGGTGGGAAGGGAAAGAGAGCAAAGCCCGGCTTAGGTAGACGGCAAGTTGGGTGTCTCATGAGGGCCACATCTCCTTCAGCTCCCTCAGGAGCTCCAGACTTTTCTCTACCAAGGCTGAGTTGGACAGCTCACACAGGTGGGCAGCACACACAGATGACGAGATCCTAAGACAGCTGCCTCATGCTGTGGACTGACGACACGCTGGCATAGAGACAGGACAGAGGCTTGCTGAGTGCAGGAATGAGGCCTGCAATGGCTACTAATACTAACAGAGAATTAGCTACCTGGGAATTTCTTCTGTGAATTAAGTGAATGAGAGGGAGAGAGGGAGGGGTAAATAATCCTCTGAAAGGCCTTGGGTCTTAAGTACAGAATTGGAGTATTGTTCTATTGCACATCGAGGCAGTCTGCAACTTTTGAGTTTCTAAACCGTAAGACTTGGAGACAGAAGTCTTCAGTCCCAAAATCCTTGTCAGCACTGAGTAGAGTCAAGCGACCTTGACTACATGAAGCAGAGAACAGAGGCAATTTTCAGTATTCTAATCACACACACACACACACACACACACACACACACACACACACACACACCAAACAAAACAAGCTTTGCCTTTCAACCTCCCGAAGGGTGGATAAAGTCCATGGCCTCCCCACTTTCATATCCTTGAGTGTTCCTTTGTATTGAGAATCACGGGTGAAACACAAACCACCCGTGAGCGGCGGAGGCCACTCACTGTCTCCAGCTCCGTATCTAGTGAGCAGCTGAACTTCTACGGATGGAGTCCTCACACAAGGAGCAGGGCGACAGCAGAAACGTGCCCAAAGAGAAAGGGTGCTAGGAGAGGGGTAGCCTTGGATGTAGCAGAGGTTCCAGCTCAGTAAAAGGGAAAGTGAACACGTGAAACCTCCTAGACAAAGGGGACAACAGGTTGTTAATTGCAGTATCTTTGTTAAACATGGGCCACCCCCGGGCGCACTGAGTTATGGCCTCAAATGCAAGGGGTTATTTCAAGTAGGGACTTACACTCTCTGGTTATCTACCTACATCCACCTTCGGCCAGGCCCCAGCCAGGCCCCAGCTCAAAGCCCTGTAGGTTTGGAATGTGTGGCGGGCATGCCTCAACAGAACTACTGATGCCGCCTGGTGCTGTTCCCGCTTGCCTTTACGCAGGCTTCCAGCCAACCTTATAGGTCATACATGTATCTACATACACACGTGGCACCAAAGGGAGGAATACTCAGTAGAGTCCGTGAAAGTTTCCACATGGTTTAAACCTCTGGCTCACCCGGACAGTAAAACAGAATGGGAAGCCTTGTCTTTAAACTGCCTTAGACTCACATTGCTAGTATAAGACCGCGTTAGAGAAAACTAAGATCAGTGGCCATATCTCATGTCACAAGGGTAGCAGTTTTGAAATTTTGAACTAAAAGAACTACTTAGATCAAGTACACTTTCCATAAAGGGGCAGAGTGTAAAGATGTGGCTTTGGAGCCATATGGTCTCTGCCCCAACTCTAACACTGTGATTGCAGCAGAGAACAAGAGAAACACCCAAGAGGCTAGCATGACCATGGTCCCTTGAAGCTTTATTATGGACGCGGAAATTTAAAGTCCACATCATTTCCACATGGCATAAAATGTAATTTATTTTTTGAGTTTTTCAATCTGTTACCTGTATAGGCCATCGAGAACATGTAACTGGCTAGAGGGGACGACCCCTGACCATAGGCGGATGGAATATAAGCATTGCTACTGTCAGCTACAGTTATGGCGGCCGGGGGAAGACAGCGCTAAGGGAATGGGACAGTATTTAGAGGTATATTCATCACATTTTAACGTTTTCTGTAAGATGTTTTAGAATCTTAAAAACCTGGCTGGCTGGTGAGAGGCAAGCCCTCCCAAGGCTAGACAGGCCTGAGGGACTGAAGGTGCAGGGGACACCTTTCATATGTGCCCCGACTAATTCCTAGTCTGTTCCCCTGGCCCTCTCCATCACCTGACTCCCATGTGGCATTTCTCCTGACCTGATAATTTCAGGGCACCTGAGGACCACCCCTGGCCCCGGGAATTAGTGATGAATGTTTGCCCTGCCATGCCTTTTCCAGAGAAGCCTTCCTATGGGGCAGGGCCTCTGTTTCTTTTCCACTTCTGCCTCCTGTACCTACTGATTCCCTCCGGTCTTCATGGCTATGTCCTGTCTCCTTCTCTGAAGAAATGTTAGGTCTCTTTCAATGGTGCTGGCTCTCCTATGTAATTCTCAGCCATTTCCACCAATGTAAATCTGTAGGTACAAATAAGACCAGTCTAAAATGGATCCAGGACCCCAGCATCACAGAGGCCCCATGCCAGTCTTGCAGGTTGAAAATCTTCAGGGAAACAAGATTCCCCAAGCTATCTGCAAGGGTACACAAGCCTGGGATGCCCTGGTGAGTTAAAGCCTGGGCTCTGGATTAAAAGGCCTAGTTTAACCCTGTGCCTCTCATTAGCTCTGCAGCCTTCGACAACTTATCAATCAGAATAGTCACATTTCCTGTTGTGCACCTAAGGGTGGGAATGACAGTGGCAGAATCTGTGCTTAAACACCTTAGAAAGTGCCTGAACCATGCTTGCT
Organism: Dicrostonyx torquatus; assembly: GCA_028555095.1. Classification (NCBI taxonomy): domain Eukaryota; kingdom Metazoa; phylum Chordata; class Mammalia; order Rodentia; family Cricetidae; genus Dicrostonyx; species Dicrostonyx torquatus. The sequence continues at coordinate 178,053 of JAQHUG010000054.1, read as the reverse complement.
AGGGTTTCTTTTCAAAACAGAAATGCCCATCCATGCCCACAGTCCTAAGACCCTCCTTTGGGAGTGCACACGTTCTGAACCAGTCGAATGACCTCTAGCTATAAGCCCACCCAGCCACAATTCCATCCAAAATGCAAAGGAAGACGCCACACCTCTTGGCCACAGAGTGTATAAAATGTATTGACTTTGTGAAGGGACAACCTGCAGACAGTTCAGGCCTGTTGAGACAGTGCACGCGCAAGGCGTGCTGGTTCTCAGAACAGCATCAGAGAGGTCAATGAACACGCCTGGGGTTGGAACTGGCACTGTGCGAGTTTATTGGCGGGGCTCACTACTCTAAAGTTTCTCCTAGAGCATGTCTGAGGGCTGCTTGCAGAGCAACTGCAGGCCTATTAGATGTTAGCAAGGTGAACTGGTTCACAGTGACACTGACCAACCTGGTTCTCATTTGCTTTGTTCACTGGGGGAGGAGGTTACTTTTCCAATTTTCTCCTCCTTTACAAGTTTAGTTACCAACAGGCTCCAGAAAATAATGAACAATAAGTTAGTTAAAAACAAGTATGGTTATGTCATAGATATTTTCCCCCCAAGACCCTTAATGTTAGACCATTTACATTTACGGGGGTGGGGTGGGGCATTATGGGAAACTAAGTAACAATAAAAACAAAAACTACTGAAAAATACATCGATAGAACACAGGGGTCAGTTGTAAACAGCTCAGAGGGGCGACGTCCTTCGAGCAGGATGGGCAGTCCAGCGGGCCAAACTCTGCTTCGTCTGTCTGTTTCCTACCACAGTGTTGCGCTTCAATATTAATATTAAATAACTTATACGGGCAGGGAGGAGTGTGCTAACCAGCAGCCAACTCAAAACCTCCGGGGAAGAGGGAGAAGAGATGTAGACCACACTGCACAGGCTATGGGAACAATGTCACCAGGCAGCGGACAAGCAGAGGTCTGGGATCCAAGCTGAGGTGTGAGTGGGGATCTCCTCCCTCCTCTCCCCTTTTCATTTAAATTAACAAAGAAACATGGACTTCCATAGAGCCAGCACTTGGCTGGGTAAGTTCCATTAGCAGCAAATGTCCAAGCCAAAAACAAAAATAAAAACAACACACACACACACACACACACACACACACACACACACACACACACACAAAAGAAAACTCCATCCAGGTGCAGAGCTGTGATTCACATGGAAATTCCAGGAGATGAATCATGGGCAGAGCCGGGACTTTTAGAGGATTCTTTCTCAAGTGTCTTCAGTGAGCATTTGGGTCTGTCGGCTGAAGGAAATGAGTTCTCCATCTGCTCTGCAATTGGGCTTGCTCGCGGGGTCTGCACTGATTGTTCCTAGGACTAGATGCCAGAAAACAAAGGCCAGGCCCTCCAGGGTCTGTTTGATGCAGCAGCAGCAGCAACAGCAGTTCCCATATGTTAAACTCTGCCCAGCAGGCTGGACCTGTACGGCAGAAGGCAGAGGATCATTAGTATTGGCTCAGATGGCCTTGGTTAATACCCAGCTCTCCTATAGTTTAAATGTTTTTTCACATAGTGAAATGATGGGTGGAAATCAAGGACTGGAGTCTTAGTAGTCCTGCAGGAAAACTGCTACACCCTTAAATAGTTATTAATGGAGACAGCCAAAGCACTGCTTACAGTAAATCTCTATCTTGAGTGGTTTGATATTAAAGCAAAAGCTGAACACCACTAATGGCAACACATGCATGGTACCCAGGTATATGCCTGAGGCTTCAGTTGCTGTGATAAAACACAAGGATCGGAAGCAACCTGGAAGGAAAGGGTATATTTGGCTGACACCTTCCACATCACAGGCCATTGTCAAAGGAAGTCAGGGCAGGCACCTAGAGATCAGACTTCGAGCTAGAGGCAACAGAGAAGTGTTGCTTACAGGTTCCCTCCTCATGGCTTACACTCAGGACTACCAGTCCAGGGTTGGCTCCGCCCACAATGGGCTGACCCTCTCCTGTCAGTCATCAATCAAGAGACAGCCTCACAGGCCAAACAGGTGGGGACATTTTCTCAATTAGGTTTCCTCTTCCAAAATTATTCTAGTTTGTGACAAGTTGACATAAAACTTGCCAGCACAGTTTCCTTAGTAGGATGAAGGCAACTTCCACAGTGTGTTCTAGGATCACTGAAGGGAAATAGCAGGTGATAAGGAAGGTGGGTATCTGTCCTCAGATGAAGACTCAAGTCTGCACTGGTGTCCTGAACGTAGGAACTGCAGGAAAAGCATCTACGGACAAGCAGCTCACTGCTTCAAAGCTAACGGGCACGTGAGGTTTCAGGCAGGAACCGGCATTCTAAAGAGATTGCTGACATTTAAAAGAGCTCAATTTCTCATTTTTATCCTTTTTATGGTTCTAGGCCTTGGCCAGCACGTGCAATGTCCCAGCGTCATTCTCGTGATGCGGATGTGCGTTATAGCCCAGGCTGGCCACAAAAATCACTCTGTAGGTCAGGCTAGTCTCAAAATTGCAATTCTATTACCCCAGCCTCCCAAGAGCTAAGATTGTAGGAGTGTGTCAACACGCCTGGCTTGCAATCCTCAAAATCATTCTGACCAGATGAACATTTCTGAATTTATACAACTGTAAAGAAATTCCCACATCTATGCCTGAATTCAGCTAGCACACGGCTCTCTCACTGTACATTTTCGGTTTCACCACTAAAGTCTTTGGTTATGTCAAATTTTTTGGTTACCATATACTGTGTGTAGAGTATACAGAGCCATGGGGAAAGCATGCAATTCATTCTTTCCTCTCAAGCCTTCTATTTGCAACCTAACTACTGATTGTCACAAAACAGAATAAAATAAAAGAACTATGGGTAGGTTTTAGTTTTTAAAATATATCTGGATTTCATGTGTAATTCAGATACTGAGTTGCATAGTTGCATAATTGATTTGTCTACTTCTTCAAATACATTCACACACACATACACACACACACACACACACACACACACACATACAGGACCTGAAATCTGGCTGTAACTGACTGTTAAATGATATTCCACCTTCAACTGACCTTAATTTTAACCATCATTTTTGTTGTTGCTTCACCCAAATAGAGTTTTAAGATTAGAACTAGTCAACAATAAAGTCTGAACGTTTAAATATAGAAAAATAGTTTTATTTTACTATACCATTGGGTAATCTCAATTCCATATTCTATTACATAATAGGGGGAAAACTGTAGTCATGTATTAGCTGCCAGTGCAAAGAAAAAAGAAAAAAAGAAAACCAATAAAACTGAGTGATGGCAATGACAATCCCAGGCCAGAGAGATTCTCTGAACTGAAGCTAAGACTCTGCCAACTTGACCAGGTAGGCAGGGCCCGCCCACAGAGGCACATACATGGCTTTCCTGAGAGGACACTGACACTGCCTTCAGACCTGTACAACAAGAAGCACTGAGACTCACCTTAAAGACTTCCATCTGTCCTTCTCTATGTTATTTTCAGGTCCTTCACTCTCGTAGGACGCCAAGTAGAGAGCTACAATCAGCCAAAGAAAAGAGGACATTATGAATGGAGCCTTCTCCCGACACCTTACCCCCACTGCTAGGAAACCTGCTTGCCTTGAGCCTAACTTCCGGAACACCCTTCAGATATGGCCCTTCGCTTCTCATTGACTAGCTCAATGAAACCTGCTTCTGATTGGCCACTTCAACAAAACCCCCCTGCTTCTGATTGGCCATCTCAACAAAACGCCAAGGCTCTAAGCTGAAAAAGCACTTCATCACCCAAGAATTTATGAGGCAAAAGACTTTTCAAACTGCAAGCCATGCAGTGCTGTCGAAGCACTCTGGTTGATTTTATTCCTTACAAAGGAAAGGGTCATGGCTCTTTCCTGGAGTAATATAGGCCACATGTGAGTTGTTTAAATCAGAAAGAAGATCATCTCAAAACTGTAAAAGTTGTTGTTAATCTCACTTATAGAGTTGAAAACAATCCAGTTCCTGCCCCCACCCCCAAACAGGCAGCAGGAGTTCACGGTTGGGCAGACACCATCAACACACCATGAGGATACAACAATAAGAACGAGTAATTTTTTGTCTTCTGCAGAAGACTCCACTGGTGAATCTTCCTGTGCAGAAGCAATCACTTTTTCCTGCCTCCACTGCCCAGTGCTTTCACAGGTCAAGGCCTCCCATAGCTTTCTGAAATATTCTTTAATAACTTTCTACTTAAGCTCATCACTTTGCGGAACAGGCATCAGGAAGGATGCTTAAATGCATTATGTTTGGCTGACTAAAACATTCTAGGGGGAAATGGTGAGAAAGAAAAGGGTGAATCAGCTCAGAGGCCTGGTTTCAGACGTGAGAGCCAACCAAGTAGAGACATTTATACACAGGATCTGGGGGTGTTCAAGGCAGGGACACCCCAAAGGCCTCACCGTCTTCACTGAACACGGGCACTGAGAGCAGGTACTGTAAGACCTTCCTGTCGTGCTCAAACGGACACTCCACCTGCTTCCATGTCATGAACTCGCTCACTTGTTTGGCCAGTTCCCAAAATTTCTGAAAGAGAATTAAAGACTTTTAGGGCAATTGTCAAGAATGAATGGGCTTGCAAGACACGACTCCGTCTGCAATGTACCCAGTTTTTGGAACTTCGGGATCATCTCTTCTTCACTTAATTAACATCATATTTGCTATAAGGAGGGTGAGACGTGCTCACATTTCCCCAGGTGACAGCACTGACGGGGTGACGTGGTTACTATGCTACTTGGCGGTGTTCATTTCTCATAGGCAGTGGGGAAACAGCTAGTTGTTCCAAGTGGTGGCTCTGCCTTGCTGCTGGCGGGGACACTCAGAACCAACCCACTCCCACTCCTATGTTCTGGCTTTCATTGTAATATTTGTAGGTTTTTGAGACAGGCTCTCACTATGTAATACCAGAAGACCTGAAATTCACTACGAAGATCAAATTGGCCTCAAACTTGTGGTGGTAATCCTCCTGCTTCTGCCTCATAAATGCTGAGATTGTGAGCCTGTACCACCATCCCTCCCTGATTCCTCCTCTAGACAGTAGTACCCTACTTCATTACACTCACCTCAAAGTTGACATGGCCATTCGGAAGACGGTTGGCACAGCCCTCGTTGAGGAAATAAATATCTTTGATTAAGAGACTGAAGAATGGTATCACAATCTAGAAAGAAACAGATCCAGGGTTGCCTCGGTAAATAAGACATTTAACCTCTTGTTACAGACAGAAGCGATTAAGGAGCAATGCTGATTTGGATTATGTGGGAGGCCACAGTGAACGACGATACTCTGCACTCCACATGACAACACTTGCTATCTTACATGGCATAGCCCAGGATGCAAGTGTCGTCAAGACCCCAACATAGTAGGGACTAGCACTATTGGCAAGTGGATGGATACTTTCTGTACAGTTTTTCCTATTTTCTTCAATATTTCACTTGATAAAATCAAAAGGTTCTGACCAAAATTAAAGTATATAAAAGGACGCTATTCACCTGTGACCCTAGCAGAGCCCTAAAGGAACACGGCACATCTCCTTGCTGTGCTCCATCATCATTTAGACATCTACATTTTAGTTGAAGTTTTCTTTCTTCATTTTTTTTTTAGTTGTTGTTTTATATTTTATCCTTGAAGCCTTTGCTCAAGATAATGTGGCAGCTGAAGGTTTTAAGCAACAGTTGCTACAATTTCCTGTTGAAGGAACCTGGCCGTGTCAGCGAACAAGCCCATGCCTGCTGTCTAGGAAAAACCCCTTGGGAGGACCTGGCACTGTCTGCGGCAAGACAGATGCTCCTCGAGAAAGGGAGGGATAGAAATGGAGGAAATGAGATTAAAGACTATTCAGAGGCTAGTGTGCGTCTCTGATGATACGTTCTTGGCCTTGATTCCTTGGTTTGAGGAGGTGGTACTTAGCCTAAAGGAGCAATCTTTAAAAGGACCCTAAGTCTGACCATGCCCATCACAAAAAGAGATCAAAGTGCAGATACAGTAACTATTTTTTCCTCAAAGGCAACATATTTGAATCAAAAAGTTCTGAATGTAAGTAATGCATCAAACAAATTATTTGGGAAATTCTGAAAACCCCAAGATCAGGCCTTTGAAGTCTCCTAAGCTCATGACTCATGAGTGTGAAAACAACTTTTTGGCTCACACACAAACAGTAAGCAGCAATTCACTTCTAGAGAGAAATTCCGACTGTTTACCCCCTGAAGTCATTTTCAAAAGGCTAAAACACCTTTCAAATTTTCATTTCATTGATCTCTGAGAATAATCACATTTATCCTCAGCTTTACCAGTACCCTTGACTACATCGTATTTGCTCTTGTCTGTGGAGCCCCTAAAGCAGAATTAGCAGGGAGAGTGTGCACTTCCTTCCCCTCTGACGTTATGGGCACAGGGCTGGAACTAAGAGCAGGACAGATCTGAACTCCACCTCTTCCAAGGACGCCTTGTGGCTGGGAGGCATTGGGCTATGGACTCCAACTGGCAGCACCTCAAACACTGGCTCTACAGCTGGCTAGTAATAAAAACTAGGGGCTGGCAAAATTCAAGGTTTTTGTTTGTAGGTTTTGTTCTGTTTTAAATGTATGAGCTGTTATTTCTGGTATGGCCTAGGAGACACACACCTTACATTTTTATGTTGCTGGGGGAGGGCCTCAAAAGAATAATGGCTTCAGGGTGCATGAAAAACCATGTGAAATTTCAATGACAGTGACCACAGGATTTTGCTGGAAGATGGCCATGCTCATTCATCTAGACATCGGCTTTCCACTACAATCCAAGTAGAGTTACTCTTAGAAGGCAGTAAACACACATCATCCCGTGATAGCCTCAGGGAAACAGAGACACAATGAAAATCAAGGGGTAGTCGTCTACAGGGCAGCAGCTTTGAAACAAGAAGTTCCTGGGCTACTCCAGTTCTTGGGGCTGGGCTGGGCTGTGAGCCTCAGTTACTGTCTTCGATTGGTACTTAGACTCACTCAGTTCTTGTCACGGCCTATAAACCGCGGGAGACAGAATGGTTCCCTCTGTGAATTTTGCCCTCAGTGTCCCTACACAATGCTCTACTACCAACGGAGTTATTCTTCTAGGAACTAGGCAACGTAGCCAGCCTCCCTTGAGACACTTGACCGCTGTGTGCCATGCCCATGAGAAGGCGGGAATCCCAAACTTCATCTCCTCGTTCACTCATGGGAGTCCCCACCAGCTCTGCACAACCAACTGAACGGTGAACAGGAGAAGAAAATAATAACTCAGGATTGTTCTGAGATAAATATAGAGAACAAGTCTTGCTTCTATGAGGTCTTGCCAATAATATTAGTGGGAGAACTTCTCAAGTAGCCATATATAAACTATTATATAAATGGTGGGGTCATATATTATTGGCTGGCCTGCAAACTTATTATGTAGCCAAGGGCAACCTCAAATTGCTTGAATTCTCCTGAGTGCTAGGATTTCAGGCATGGACCACCTCATGAGGTTTTGTGTGGTGCTGGGGACTGAACGCTACTGTTTTTGTGCATCCTCGGCGAAGATTCTACCAACTGAGCTACACTGTAAATTTTCCCCTTAAAAATATTCTGAATCCTGGAACTGGAGAGCTGGCTCAGCACTGGCTGTTTTTCTAGAGGTCCTGAGTTCAATACCCAGCGACCACATGGTGGCTCACAGCCATCTGTAATGGGACCTGATACCCTTTTCTAAAGTGCAGGCATGCCTACAGACAGAGCACGCATGGACACACACGTAGAATACATACATCCATTCTGAATTCATTTGGGGCTGGTAATCTCAGCTACCAGGGAGGCTAAGGCTGGAGGATTACAGGCTGAAGACCTGTCTGGGCTACTTGGGGGGATTCTTTCTCAAAAACAAAACAGTGAAATGCTGGCTGGACATATAGTATAGTTGAACAGCAGAGTGCTCGCCTGGTAGGCGTAAAACCCCGGGCTCACTCCCTAGCACCATAAAAGCAAAATACTTGTAATTCAGAGTCAGCCTTTGTACTTGGAGGTATTATGAGTTCCATGTCTAGAAACAGATGCTAATAAGGAGGGCTAAGCCTACAGAAACTGGAAAACCACACAATCACATGAGGCATGGGTAAAAACTGAGAGCCACAGCTCGCTGGGAGGGAGACTACTTAGAGAGCCCCTTAGCACCTCTGTGTCGAAGAAAGATTGGCTTCATAATAAGCACCTGGAAACGTGCCTCCCTGACCACACAAACTGGAGATTTGAAAAAGACCAAAGACCATGACTCAAGATGTGCTGCCCAGGAGACTGTAAGAGGGGATGTTGCTTTGGAATGAAGAAAGTAATCCCTCAGCTCAAAATAAGAAAAACAACCTCATTGTTTAATAAAGGATAGATTTAGCTGGACATGTTCTTATTTCTCATTTTTCCTATCAGCTTGCTTGTTTTTTTATCAGCTACAAGGTAAAATCTATAAATTTATGCAGAACTGACTTTTAAAAGCAAAGCAGGAAGAATTTACTAAGTGGTATAAAGTGTAAATAACTAGGTTTGTTTTTTCTGGGAACAACTGTTAAGGTTGCACAAGGAACCACTCTTGGTGGATGACGATGGAGCAGGAGTCCTCAGACAGACAGGACTCCACAGCCTCCTCCCGCCACTCCTTGAGGGCCATGTGGGAGCCCCGGTGTCCACCACAGGGAGATGGGGCGTGGCCTCATAGCCTCCCTGCATCCTTCACTTCAGGATGTGGAGGCTCTCCCACACGTGCTCATCTTCAGAAGCTCGGCCCACTTCCGATTAGCTCTTTTCAGCAACATAGGAACCCTAGCAAACTCTCAGGCACCTGGAGGTTTCCTCAGGAATACATCTGCAGTGTTTCTCAGATGTCATCAGAGCCGGTATTTCACTTGTGGTGGCAGAAGTGTCACGTGTTTAAAAGGAGGTTTCGTCACAGTCCTTGAGTCTGATGATTCAGTGGGGACGTGACTTAGAAGCCAGGGAATGTTTTAATCCTGTTTTTCCAAGCCGGTTGAAAATACTGTTTAACGTGGGGACAGAATTCAAATAGACAATAGCCACCACTAAGAAATCAGCATTAGCTGTTTATCATAATTGGACATTAATTCTCAAACAGCACGACAGACAATCTATCCTTCCTCCACAAGGAACTGAGTCAGAAATGGGCCAATGGGACCATCAGAGTCCAGAACTCCATAGATCCAGGGTGACACTAATGGGTAGGTGACAGACGACAGGATCATTCATTTTTTTGTAGAAATTGCCCCTGTATTTTTCATGCCACCTACATATCCAATTAGTAACAGCAAGCCTAATGCTATAGCAACTACCCTACTTTCTGAGACTAAATGACTGAACTGTAGGAGGTGAGCTAATTCTTCTGAAAGAAAAGGTTACATTGTGAGCCACTTTATGCAGAACTTAAATGTCTTTTCCCCATTAAACCAAATTACTCTCTAATGCTATTAGTCACCTGATCATAGGACTTCATTTACTGCCTTAAACGAAGACACTACAGAACACACCAAAAGCACAATAATGCAGGTCATATCGCAATATCCAATTGCAAACTTGTATTCCAAGTCACTCCTCTTTGGCCACAGCTCAACACTGCTCTATGGTCCCCTTCCTCATGTGACAAGGGATAAGATGTGTATAAATGCACTTCTCTTAGATCAGAGCTGGTAAAAACAGCCCCAGGGAGTGGTTCACATGTCAGTGTAAAACACGGCAACTCCCCAACAAGTAATCCACACGTTAAGAGCATACCTTCTCTCTGCTGCTGTGAGCAGTCAGGGACCTCTGCGCTGCTCCTCGGAGAGCTGTTCTGTAGTTGTAGAAATTGCTTGAGGGGTCCATCTGGTGCTGTAGGAAGGCAATGTTAGTAACCATTCATTCTTTACTGTAGATGTTTACAAGACCATGTGTTTAACTATACATAGAAATTTAAAGTTAGTTAGGGAATTCACAGAGGTATGATTTACCCATCACTCACACACACAACCCCTCAGGGTTACACGGGAAGGGCTGTTGGTACTAACCAAATCTACACAGAGTGGTGAATGACACACACTCGCACACACAACCCCTCAGGGTTACACGGGAAGGGCTGTTGGTACTAACCAAATCTACACAGAGTGGTGAATGAC
>JAQHUG010000054.1:140288-167115 GCA_028555095.1 Dicrostonyx torquatus | reverse complement strand
GGAAGGGCTGTTGGTACTAACCAAATCGACACAGAGTGGTGAATGACTATTCTAAGGCTAAGGATGCTGCAAAGAAGTGCGCAAGAAAAACTGGGATGTTGACCTCTCTACTGTTCGTGATTCTGGGTCTATTCTGGCATGCAAAATCACGTGACTGGGAAGTCAGCATCTTCCATCAATCCAGGTGCTTTGCTGTTCTGCCTAGGCTGCCCTGAAACTCAAAATCCTCCTGCCTCAGCCTCCTGAATGCAGAAATCACAGGCACGCTCTTTCCATTCAACTCTGAATCATGACTTTCACATACCTCAAGAATGTCAAACTTGGCAGTCTTCACTTTGGCCCAAGTTTTTTTTAGTCTTGAGACCGGACTCATGTTCATACCAGCTTCCCGTTTAAAATGCACATGGAGAGAAGAAAATCAAAATAGAAAATGTAAAAAGAATTAAAAAAAATAGAAATGTAAAAAGTCACTTTTTTTTTTAGCTTGGACTCCAAAAAAAGTGTACATTGCTAAGCATTAATAACTGAGTTCTTCTCGCATGGTAACAGCCTCGAGTTTTACACCATTTCCTTGCAAACTCATCCTCAGCTAGGGCTGAGCACATTTTTAGGAAAGAACAGTAAACATTTTAGGGTACGCAGGCCATGTGTGGGGCACAACACTGCCACGTTGCAGCACGTGAGCAGCCACAGTAAGACGGAAACAAACGGCCACGGCTGACGTCCATCCACACTGGATGCACAGATGCCAGGCCTTCTGCTTTGCTTGTTTCGTTTTAGTTTGCTGAAGTAGGGTCTCAAGGGGCTCAGACCCTCTGGCCTTGGCTTTCAAGTCAAGACTTGAAGTCCAGACCCTCCTCCTTCATCTCCTACGTGTTTGGATAAAAGGCGGAAGACTTCATACCTGACTAGATGTTGAAGTTTATTAGAAATTCTTTTTTTTTTTTCCTTTTTCTCAGTCACGTCAAAAAAATTGAGAACTCTAGTTAAATAAACCAAACAAGACAGTGGGTGGCTGGGCCACAGGCTGTCCTTTGATGACTTGTTTCTCTTAATACAAAAGTTGCCTGCTGCTGACTGATGCTGTCCTCACTTGTCTCCAGCATTCAGATGGAACGAGGGGCAAACATAGACTTTTTTTATTATGGACTTTTATTGAGCTATGTATTTTTCTCTGCTCCCCTCCCTGCCTCTCTCCTCCCCTTCAACCCTCCTCCTGGGTCCCCATGCTCCCAATTTATTCAAGAGATCTTGTCTTTTTCTACTTCCCATGTAGATTAGATCTATTTATGTCTCTCTTAGGGTCCTCGTTGTTGTTCTCTGGGATTGTGATTTGTGGACTGTTTTTCTTTGCTTTATGTTTAAAAACCAATTATGAGTGAGTACATGTGGTAATTATCTTTCTGGGTCTGGGTTACCTCACTCAATAGCTTTTACAGATAGATATTTAATGGAGGATAAAAATGAACTAACGGTTTCAATGAGTTTAAGCTTACTGAACAAAGAATATACATCCTTGCACCAGTTTGGTTCCATAAAACATTCTGGATGCTCTGTATTATCTCCAGATTAAAAAGAATACAGTTTTCATGAAAGATACATTTTGAAAGCCCCATTAAAACCAGGGCTCTCACAGAAGTACTCACAGATTATTGCCATCAAGGAATTGAAGTTTCCAATGTTGAAACACTCTCGGGCCACGTCGATGAAGTATTCAATCATTCTCGCTCTGTGTTTCTTCTTCACAGGCTGTAAGGAAAATGAAAGTGAGCAGGCAGGAACCCAGTACGCAGGCCCAACAGTTAGAAAGTAGGTAGGAAAATAGATTTGAGGAAAAAAATGCATCGTCTCACCATGCAGATTTCTGTAGCAACCAAGTAGCTTAGGCGATTAAACCACTCTACGTAAGCTTCTAAATTTCTAGTTTTCTTCCGTTCACTGTAGCAAGTCTGTGGAGAGAGCAATACAGGAAGATGAGGTCTGGAATACACGCTGAGGCGCTCACGGAGGTGCCCTCCTCTCCCTCCTGAGAAACTATGCTCCTCTGGGGTCATGTGTTCTCAGACCCTCAACTCCAAAGAAGGATATGCTGGTTGTTTTAACCATCAGCTTGCCACAAGCTAGAAATCCCATGGAAGAGACTCTTAGTAGGGAATTATCTAGATCTGGCTGTCCTGCCAGTGTGTGGGAGACTGTTAATGGATGTAGGGAAGAAAGCACAGCCCACTGAGGGTGTCACCATTTTCTCGAGGCAGGGGTGCTAAACGGTATGAGGAATGAAAGGTGACTGGGCATAGCAAGGGAAGCGAGTAAGGACATAGGCCAGGCTGTACTTAACTTCTCTCTACTCCATTTTTTTTTCCTTTAAAGGTACAAGTCTTATTTTTGAGGAACTTGTTGTCATATATTTTTTAAAGGAAGCAACATAAGAAAGCAAAAAGGTTACCCTCCCTTCATCCAAGGAATAAATAAGGGCATAAAACCTCTCCTTAAATGGTGGCATGTTTCTCTCTGTTCTTGACTGTGTGCTATGACTAGCTGCTTGAATTCCAATCTTGATTTCCCCTCCGTAGTGTTCTGGAATCTGGAAGTGTGAGCCAAATAAGCCCCTTCTCCCTAAGTTACTTATTGTCTGGATACTACACCACAGCAAGAGCTGTAACTAGAACAAGGGTTGCAGCCTCAAACAGGAAGCAAATGCCAATTGCTATCAACACAGCAAGGAGTGGCTGAATGCACGGGGCTAGAAACCCCTCTCTAACATTTAGATGGTAGGACAAGATGTTGGAGCACCATTTACCCAGAGATAAATGGAAATCTACGCTACTAATCTCTTGTGTAGGGTCAACGAGGCCGGCTGTTCAAAAGCACAAGCTCATCTTATCTTGGAGTTCAAGGCCAAGCTTGAAGAGGTTCATTAATCTCTCTTTCCTCCCTTTCAGAAGACAAACAAAAAAGTCCACTAGCCTCATACTGAAAACCATGTCTTCACTTCCCAGGCTAAGTGAAACTAGTCTAAGGCCGGAAACAGCTGTGACCTTCTCTTCCCGAGAGACTTCATCAGTAGGTGAAGCAGCCACAGATGGCCTAACAATTCAAAATGCTTCTAGAGGTCACTCTAGGAAGAAAAAAAAACTGTGTCTGTGTTCATGAAATGGACCGTGTAGGTCCAGGACCATGTTCTTTCTGTGTGTGCTTTGCCATAACGCTGTCATGAGGGATTCACTTACAGCAAGGGACCAGGCTAACTTGAGCTCTGCTGGGCAAGCTGGATGTACATCCTGTCTCCTGCCCCTGCTGCTGAATCACAGGCAGACTATTCTCTTTGATTTTCTTTCTGGCTTAATCTGCTAAAACCATTATATGCTTTTATCGTCTACCTTCAGCACCACAAACACTTGAATCTTGCCAGGAAGGGCTTCTTAAATTCCTAACTAAGGAGGAAGTGATGGGGCAAACTATTGTACAAGCACTTAGAGACCCAGCCCAAGAAACAACAGTGAATCACACACAGCTAATGAAAAACACAAAAACAAACAACTTGATACTCGTTACCTTATCGTTGTCCAAAGGGTCCTTCTGCACGAACGCCTGAACAAATTCTTCTGGACCAATGTAATTGAGCCTCTCCTGAAACAAAAGCCAACAATATTAAATAAACAATATTAAAGAAAATGAGAAGAAACAGATGGCCACACTTCCCCTTATTAATTTTGGCAGCACCTCCAAATTTCTTAGATTATAAAATAAGCTTTTAGCCCTAAATACTTCCTTCATCTTCAAGAAGTGAAAGGAGATGTTTCATAAGACAGTTGAAGAATGAACAGTTACAGGAAAATAATTAGAGGCAGAAGATAAAGAAGGTCAATAAACCTTGCTTTCCCTCATCTTGTTTTGTATGTGTTTATGAGTAAATTCCAAGGATATCAGAAACATCCATATTCAAATGCCAAAAACGAAACATGCTTCAGTTGTTTTGTGAATTGCTTCCCTTTTGAGTTATTCTGACCTTTATCAGCAAACACAGTCTCGTGGCCAAAGCAAACAAATCTGGGGCCACAAAGGGCAAAGAAGATAGGGCCTTACCAGCTCGATGTGAGTCAGCTGCTGGGCCAACGTGTAAGGGTCGCTGCAGACAGTCATGATGTCGCGCTGTATGGACTGGGGCTTGGTCTTCAGGACCGTGAGCCGGTCTGTGGCTGTGGAGCTGAGTTTCGCCAGGACTTCCTCGTACTGGCTGAGGGCGGCGAGTTTTCGGATGAGACACTGCATCATCTGCTGAACATTCTTTCGGTACGTCTGCTAGGAAGCAAGGGGAGGGAACACTCTTGACCTGCCTGTCCTTTGCCAGCCTCGTGCAACCTCAGACGCCCTGCCTTCAAACGCTTTGAGCTCCACTGGCTTGAAGGAGACCCATACACAGCAAAGTGTTCAAAAGCCTAGGTTGATTGGACCGTTCTCTTAGAGTGCTTTTGAAAATGTCATTCAGGCTGGACCTTGAAAACACCTCAGAAACATCAGGTTAGCTATGGAGGCAGCCCAGTGTAATGGATACTACACACGAGGAAGTGTTCTCTAGTGATACTGTGCCTGTTCACTTCTGTTAGACTAAACCAACATGCATCTCAAAGCAGATCATCTCTTCCCATGTTTTTACAGCTGCCTGCATGACTTCTCCATTCCTATCACTTAGCCTCGTTCTGCGGAGGGAGTGGGACCTATGTGATGAGAATGCACCTTACTTTCCACTCCACTGTCATTCACCTTCCTGACTCTCACATCTGCAGTGGAACTGGACACCCATGTTTCTTATCTGACCTATTCTTGATTCACGTCCAATTTTTTTCCCATTCATGAGTTGATATTGATGTCCACACACACTCTGACACATGGTAGTTCCCACAAAAATGCTTCTATCTGATGCCACCCTATTTATGATTTCATCGTTCTATACTCATGACATTTAAAATAAATTGATTTCAAAAGTATTTCCTGCATCATAGGTAAGTAGCAACTTCTTGCCTTTTAAAACACTTGTTAAGGCAAGAAATGACTTTCCAGTCAATCCATTCGTCATCTATCCGTCCATCATCCTTCTATCCATCCATCCATCTATCCATCCATCCATCCATCATCTACCCATCGTCAATGCATGCATCATCCATCCATCCATCATCCATCCATCCATCTCTGCCCCCTCCCTCTATCCTTTCTTTGGGTATACTTATTTAATACGGTGTTGTTTTTGTCTTCCTTTTCTGGCCCCAAACTGCTAACAGCAACTATCCTTCTAGGTGAATGATGATGCTTGTGTAGACAAGAGGAATGCAGACTGACACAGTGCCAGCTGGTCACTTAGGCTGACAGTCTCAGGGAGTCTACCAAGGCAGGCAGGCCTGTGCTTATGCCTCACTGGCTTTTTAAAAGGTGCCAGATGCCATCTGCCAGGATTAGCAATTTGAAAATTATAAATCTAAAAGGCATAAAAATGATCTTTTTTAATTTGGCTTAGAGTATGTTTAAGCACACACACACACACACACACACACACACACCTGTAGCTGTTCATAATAAGGAAATTACAAATCTGAAAATGGCTACTTCTCAAGTAGGCAGAGGTTAAAAGCAACCACTGCCTTCTCCATCTTTTCTGTCTCTACCTGGCAATGACAGTCAAACAAGCTCTTAAGTAGGCCCACTGTATAACCTTTGTTTGTTCTCTACTTTTACAAAGTAAGTGGGGCCTGAGGACTGGGAGTTCAAAGTCATCCTAGGGATTAGCCTGAGATACATAAGAACCAATCCCTACCCCATCCCACCCCCCAAAAAAAAACCCACCTTTAAACAAGCCATCTAGGACTAGAGCTGGAAGTTGGTAGTCTAACACTCAAAGAAAATGTGTCTTTCTTTGGTACCCAAACCAGTCAAGGCTAAGGAATGTGCTTCTCCATCCCCACCCCAAACTCACCTTTCTTTGGGAACACTGAGATACACTAAAACTAACTTGTGTTTACTTCAGTCTTCTGTACCAAGTGTCCTTATAAATGCCTACATGAGTGCTCCTGCTACTTCTTAAAATTATGCAAAGAGTTCCCAAAATATTTCTCTTCTTGAGACACTTCAGCTATACACATGTACCATCCTGAGTAGAAAACATGTTAAAAGGTTGCCTTTTTACAGTCATTGAAACCTATACAAGAGTAACCCACAACTGCCATTACTAAAATATGGAACTCAGTATGATGTGGCTAAGGGAATATTGGTCAAATACTGGTCAATTTTTTTTCTAAGAAGAACTCAAAAGTTTCTAAACAGAAACTTACTTCCCTAAACCCACCGTTCCTGTGGGTGTCTGAACCTGTACATAGATGCACACATGCCAAGGGGGCGCTCTGGGAGGATGCACACAAAACTGACAACATTTGGCCCTGTGCCGAGGTGAAGGATTGGTATTTTTACTTTGATTCCTACACTACTTGATTTGGTGCAAATACAGTGGAAGCCCACCTGGTGGTATTTCTCGGATACCATACGTATGAGACGTGTGTAGGAAAGTTCTTTTTCACTTGGAAAAGCAAATCTTCAAAATGTCCATTATTTACATCCCACATGGGTTGCCTCTGCACCTCACACCTCACCTCCTCCTTCTCAGGGTCCCTCACACAAGAGACTTTGGGTAGAAACGGCGGCTTTTCTTCAGGTCACTACCTGAAGGTCCCAGCAGAGTAGCAGGGACAAAAGAAAGGGCTGAGTAGGAACAGTCTGCAGCCCCTGGGTCCTAAGCGGAGGATTCCCACTGAGCAGGGGTGAGTCCGACAGAGCAGGGGTGAGGCACGCTCTGGGCAGCATGCTGTGAAGGGCACCTCAGATGATTGTGACAGCAGCAATGGGTAGGAAGCAGAGCTCTCCTAGAAGTGTATCAGGTGACAGAGTGGTGTTCTCCACTTAAAAAGATATTATTTTCAGGAAGGGGCATAGGAAATGTAGGTCACTAGTGAGCAAAAGCAACAGCAAGACATAATGCAAGAAAGTCCAGAACAGGAATTGGTGTGTGGAGACAGAAAGATGGATGGAGGGGGTACTGGGAGAAAGATGGAGGGGGGGTACTGGAGAAAGATGGGGGGGGGGGTGCTGGGAGAAAGATGGAGGGAAGGGGTACTGGGAGAAAGATGGGGAGGGGGTATGGGGAGAAAGACAAGGGGAGGGGGGCACTGGGGCCCTTTTCAGTCTCTTGCTTTCATCTGATCCCATTTGAGGAGTTCGGCTCTGTGTGGTTAAGCATGCTTCCTCACTGAGTCACGAACTGCTAAATGTGTACTTATTCTTATTTATGACTTCAGTTGCCAGAGACAGTAATTACCTGGCAAATAAAGACAGAAGTTCTCATAGAGACCAGCCCCTTAAGGAAGAGAAAATCACATTCTATCCACTCCAGCCATTTGTCATGGAATTCAATCATTAGTTTCATTTCATGATTCTTCCAGGCGAGCTCCAATAAACCACTCCATTTGGGGCAAATCCCCAGGGGAGTAGCATATTAAGCCAAATTATGTGGAACTGTCCCAGCAGATTCTGAGGAACCTGACTAAATTATATGCAGGGCACACCTGGATTCACTGAGTGCCAAAAGTCAGAGGCAAGAAGCAACAGGCCCCGGTTCAAACCCAGCCTTCTTCCACAGGGAGGAGTAATGTCTCCCCATTCTCGCAGTTGACTTCTTTGTTTATCCCTTCATTTTTCATTCATTCATTCACTCAGTCATCCGTTCAAATATTCTGAGAACCAACTATGTGCCAGGCATTCAGACAGGAGTTAAAGATGTCACGGGGAACAAAGTGGGCATCATCTGGGTCCAATGGAGCCACAAACAATTTAGCAGAAATCCCAGAGTACTGTGAAGTAAAAAAGCACAAAAGCCAAGAATGGGAGAGGCTGGGACTGGAGCTGTGGAAGGTCTCTCCGAGGAGAGAGGTTTACACATATGACAGGAAGGACTGCCAAGACAATAAATGCAGCAAGAGCCTCTACCGCATCAACGCAAGGCAGTCAGTGTCATGGTTTCTGGAGGCGGGAAGGGAGCGAGCAATTTAGTGGATGAGGCAGAGCACATTCCACTCGAGCAACGGTTATGTGTGAACCCAGTTCCTAAATTCTGAATAAAAGCAACCAAGGAAAGGCGGCTTCCTGTGACACCCCGGCCAGTCAAGGCAGACACAGCCTCCACTTGACAGAGTTCCTGTTTCCCTAGCAGTTCTTTCTCGTGCCATGCCACCGTCAAAGCCATCTGACCTTTCATGGTGTGGAAAGAATAGGGTAGTAACACATGCCAACAAGAAGTCAGAGTCAGAAGGCTGTCTGACCCTCTCCTCCATGTCACCCAATCCCTGGAGGCTTGGCCTTGTTTATAAAGATCAGATCTCAGTTGGCAAACAGAAAGGCTCACCATCTCTGATTTCATAATAAGAAAGACCAACAGCCATCAATAAGGCATTTCAAATCACTGCATTTTATCCCTAAAAAAAAAAAAATCAAGTGTTCCTTTTGGGAAGAAACAGTTATGATCTAATTTCTATCTCTGAAAAAAACTACAGAGAACAACTAACTGGCAGTGTCAATAGCTCTGTACAACTGAAATGAAAATTTGATTGTGACCCAGGTAGGTCCTCACCTTCATACAGAAACAGCCCAGGATGGCACCTATCCTTTGATCGCTTTGTCACAAACCAAAGCCACTGAGCCAACAAGGACCCTGCCCAGCAGCCAGCAGCAGTCACCCAGAACAGAATGCTTGCAGCAATGCTACACTGGCGGACTTTCCCCTTTGTGGGTGCTCATTCACAGCAGAAGAACCTAAGGCAGGAAAACTGAGTTGATCTCGGCTTAGGAAAATGGCAGCGTGAGTATTCCTGTGAATCAGGACAGGTGTCTTGAGCTCTTCTCTCGGCAGCACGGAGCCGAGAGAGAGAGACCGATTGGCTTCTCCAGGGAGCTGTCATGGAGGGGCAGTGTGTCAATGGAAAGGACCTCCCTGCCCTGCCAGGTACTCTGGCTACCTTTCTCTAAGTGACAGTGTTACATTGTGTCACACTTATTCCTAGACGCTTATCTGCTGCACGGAAACTACAAACATGTTCCTGCCCAGCAAGCCTCAACGCACAGAGTCAGCCCTCCAGGCCTGCTTCAAATACCTCCGCTCTGCTGAAGCTGCTTAGCACCTGCTATCAAGGGCTCGGCTGGCAGAGGTGATATTTATGGAGGATGACCTAAGTAAGAGACCTGCTTTGAACCTCCACATATTCCATGTCCTAGCCTTGAATCCACTTCCGGCACCAGAATACTTGGATTGGTTCCTGCACGCCACCCCCAGCCCCAGACACCCCAGTTCCACGAATTACCTTTGTTAATTATATAATACTCCATGCTCTCCCTTCGAACAAAGAGTGTGCGCTGTGAACATCATAAAAGAGCAAGCGAAGCCTCCTATGCAAAATCTCTCCTAAGAAGACTCGGTCTTCTCTTGTTTTTGTTGCAGTCATCATCACACGGGCTCATGTATGCCATGCGAATATTCTACCAGTCCCAGATTTCTAAGTTTTTCATCTAATGCCCGGAATCACTGGTATGCCTTCCCCTGTAAATTATGTAACCAACTATATTTCCCTTTTATCTGGAATGGACCAATCACAGCCATCCTTTCCGGATGCACATGCTCTCAACCCCGGGATATGCGCATTCCCCCTCCATAGTCTGGACTGTCTATTTCTATGTGAGTTATTAACATGTTATTTAATTATATCTACTGTAAGTGGAGGTAGACACACAGAGAGAAGAATTAATATGTGAGCTGGGTCAAACCTTTGAAGAAAGCAGACCAAAGTGGAATAAAAACAAAATGCACCTGGCCACACGAATTAGCATGAACACAGCCGGAAATAACAACCTAAAACTCCAGATCACACTCATTTAAAGGGGCGTGGAATAATCGTTCACCATGTGACACACCAAAAAGGCCAATATATGCTCTGTGGAGGGTTGTTTGAAGGTAAAAGAAAAAGGCAGTGCTGAGTTTGGGTCAGTTCAGCCCTGCTTCCCTCCCAGTTCCACCTGGGAACCCCGTTGGCTCTACTACACTCCCATGACCAACCTCCTCGCCGCTGGCCATCCTGTGCGCCAGGTCCTTTAGGTTTCTCATCATTCTCTCATCCCGGAAGTCATAAGGAAATGTTTCCGTCCACTCTGTCAGAAGTTGAAGAATTTTAGGTGCAATTTTCCTCATCTGGTTCTAGGGAGAAAAAGAAATCTACGTCAGAGGTATCCACCACCAGGGTCTGTGCTAAATAAATAACCAAAATAACTGTGTCACTGACTAACTTCTGGTGCCGCATGTTCTCTGGGACAGAAGTGACTGCTGTAGCCCTCTTCAATCAATGCCAAGCATAGTTAACAATGGCAGCACAGGGGTCCTCTGCAACTTTTATACTGCTCCTTGTTTTATTTTATTTTATTTTGCAGTGCTAGGGAGCTAAACTGGAGCCTTACAAAAGGAGGTAAGCGTTCCATCACTGGCCCACTTCTGCAGCCCTACCCCACAATCTTCACGCCATTCCCAATTCCTTACACATGGCCATTGTGCCAGTTAGGCACGTCAGCCCTGGGGCTGAGCGGGGGTGACTTTTGGAAACCATAACCATGAAATCTAAGCCAGAGTTAGCAGATCTAATAAAAAAAAAAACCAAAACAACAACAACAAATGCTACATTACCTTATCACTGTCCCCTTCACCGAGTCGCTGGTGCTCCACACACAAGTGGCAAACCTTGGCCATCAGCTCGTACGGGTGCATGAATAACCGAGAGCTGAGCAGGAAGGTGAATATGTATGTCCTCTGCAGCAAGAGAGAAAAAGTCGTCTCCGTCACCATCTCCCTGAATTTGTACCATCCCTGCACACCTATAATCTCCTCATACAGTGGAGCTAAGAGGCTGTGGGTTCCAGTAAATGCCAAGTCTCCTCCATCGTCACTTTATCTTTCCCCTTGAAACATATTAAAAATCACGGGATAAATTCGACTCCTGAAACAGCCCAGAGGACATTTTCTTATCTGTCATCAGGGAGCCAGGACGTATTCGTTTTCCAGTGTAATCAAGAAGGAAGAAATTCAGCCCAGAGAGAATCAAGGCTAGCTTAAATAGGTTACCCACACTGAAGAAGGTTATGTGTCCACATACTATTTTAACCAATAAATAAAACTGAGAAACTGAAACCCACCTACCCTACCCGCATTCAGCCAAGAACCGCCCAGTGTGTTCGTGCAGCACACACAGTGTTGGTGTCACAACGTCCGAAGGCTGACTTTCAACTGACCTACCGGCTTGCTCAAGACTAAGCAATCTGATAAAGCACAGCACAGCACTGCAGCTTTTCTCAAGCAACCACTGATGGAGCGGTGCTTATTTATTCTAACAGTTTCAGGTTCTCCATGAAAAGAGGAAGGAATTCCACGGGTTGTTTGCTCCCCCAGCCCTCCTTGGGCACCTTTAGTGCTTCATAAACACTTACAGTCCTGAACAAGGGATTCCTTATACTCTCGGTAACAAGTTTTCCCTGTCTGGGAACATATTTGAAAATGCTATGTAATGAATCACGCAGAGATAACTCAGTTAAGGACATTATGGTGAATTACCATTGGCAAGCGCACGCTCTCCTTTGCACCACGAGTTTATGATTGTATTTATAAAAACTAATAAATGTGGTCTCTAGGCATTTCCAGGAACTCACCATCAATAAACAGCTGCCCGTTAAACTCAACCTTTTTGTCCTTCTAAATCTCACTCAACAGACACAAGAGGGGAGGGGCGCTCACTTGGCCCAGAAAGGACACCTGGCTTGACTGCTGATACTAAAGAGGAACCAGTGAGTAGATATGTCTCCCCTCTTGCCTCTCGGAACAACAAAGACTGAGATAACATACAGTGGCCCTCCTAGGTTCGAAAGTGCCATCTATGCAAGTGTGTCAAGGGAAAGCAAAAGTGAGGCCAACAGCACCCGACGTCCAATCTATAAATCACTGCATCTGTGTGTAACTTATCTCTCTCTCTCTCTCTCTACGGACTTTCCATAGGTATGTTAAAGCCAGAAGCACCAAATGCTCTTAATTGCATTTTCACAGAGCAAGACATTGGCATGGATCAAGTCTACAGATATCTCTTCATTTAGACTGCCAAAAATGTGGTGGACAACCTTAAAAAAAAAATCAGATGTGGAGACTTTGCCCATCTGACCCATCCCCAGGCTCAATTTGGTCTCAGAACTTTCAATGATAGTATAATTTCTTCTTGGAAAAATTTTTAGTGACCAATGTAATTTCCCAGCAAGGATAGTGTGCATAGCATACTGTAATTTCTTTCTTTCTTTTTTCTTTGCTTTCCTTTTTTTTGTTTTTTTGTTTTGTTTTGTTTTTGTTTTTTGAGACAGAGTTTCTTTGTAGTCTTGGAGCCTGTCCTGGAACTAGCTCTTCTAGACCAGGCTGACATCAAACTCACAGAGATCTGCCTGCCTCTGCCTCCCGAGTGCTGGGATTAAAGGCGTGTGCCACCACTGCCCAGCTCATACTGCAATGTCTAAGCCATACCACAAATAGGTATCAGAGGAACACCAATACCTACATCTGGATAGTAATCCACGTTGGGTACTAAGTGCTGGATAAGTGCCTCCAGAGATCCAGAAAGAAGGTTGTTGTCATGGTAACACAAGCCCCCGCAGCTGTCCTCTGCAGACTGGTAGAGGTTTCGGTTGTAACCACTGCTGTCAAACATTGCTGAAAAGGGAGGTGTCTGAGGCATACTTTCCTAAAAAGAATGAAAAACAAGAAAACACAGTCATCGGTGACATGTGATATGAAAAGTAAGATTTCATCAGTAATTCTCATAACAGCGGAAGACACGCAGCTTGAGAAAATAGTTGTGACACACTGTCAGAACCAGGAAGAGCCAAAGTGCTCTGAGTTCACACGTACACACACACACACACACACATGCAATCAAATATTACAGACTGCCTAGATCCAGTCTGGACCGTAATCCACATAGTGTCATTTTTACACACACTCCTTTACAGTCACTTGTGAACAGGTGTAGAGGAACCTGGTCCAGTTGCTTAACCTCACTGAGCCAAGGATTCTCAAGTCCAGACATCACCAGGATGAATCAGATCAAACTGCAGGAAACTGACCGGCACTGGACACATGGACGAGCACCAGGGCTGAAGCTGAAAAGATCTTCATTTGAGAGAGGCCTGGGATTAAAGGGCATGGATTGTGTCTATGCTTGTGTGTGTCTAACATGTGTGCCTGTGTTTGTGCATGCCAAGAGACGTCATGCTGGCTCTCCAGCATGTTATCTGGCCTTTGCTCCTCCCGTCAGCTCTCAGCTTTGGGATGCTGTGTGGGTACTGTGTGCAAAGCCTGCCTCAGCCAACAGGCAGGGTGAGAAGGGACTTTAGATTTCGGAACAAGGAGGACTGCCTCAGTCTAGAGAAGTTGCTCTCCTCCCTCTGTGTGTTCTGTCACTCAAAAAGACATGTCGGACGGTGCTCAGTGCAGGCCAAAGGTTATTAGGTTATTGTTGGGATTCCTGGGAACCTAGTGCAGGGCCCTGAGAGCAGACTCAGATTTCTGGCTGTGTGTCTGGACACTGGAGGCATTCAGAATTCACAGAGTCTGGGGAACCAGAGCTGAGGGAAACTCAAATGCTATGCCTAGGACTAATAAAGAGCAGCTGTGGAGGTTGCAGGAGGACACAACTTGGTCTAATCCTTCTTTTTAATAGGCTGAAAGGTAATTGCATCTAAATGAGGGGGTTAAGCTCAACTCTCCCCTCAGCAGCATCTGTTCCAGCTATAGAGGTAGGATAAGATTGGGGCTAAGAACCTCGTAACAAGGTGGTGTGTGGCTGGGGTAGGTGGTGCCCAGGGAGAGGCTGTTAGAACAAAAAAAAAGTCTATAATGCCATTGTGTCAAAAGAAAGCAGCATTTAAGAAGAGCGTATCAAGAGAGATATGGAGATACAGAAGTACTGGAAATGGGGGCACACGCCTTTGATTTGAGCACTCCAGAGGCAGAGGCAAGCAGGTGTCTGTGAGTTCAATGCTAGCCTAGTCCACGTTGTGAATCCCAGACATCCAGGGCTATGTAGATAGACCCTGTCTCAAAAAGAAAGAGAAACACAGAGAAAAATAGCTCCTAGTTCTGACCTCTATCCAAGCAAAAACCAGGACAGAGATAGGATTTCTAAAAGTTCCATAAAAAACAAAATTGCTAGAAATGAGAAGGAAATTATCCTTGGGAACCCCTCCACTGGGATTCTCAACATCTGGACCCCTGGTTATCAATCCTGTGCTTCTATTAGGGAGGACATGGCGTAGCATCCAAAGGTCACAGACTAGACTAAGTCACTGGACAAATGATTAAATCAACAGGACAACCACTCAGATAATGAGACCTGACATACAGAAACTGTAGGTAAACAAACAAAACCCTCAATGTTATTCCCTTATATGGCGTAGACGGAAGTGACGGTCTTTCCTTTTCAAATAGCCACTTTTCATGAAGATAATTCAGGTATAAATCACTTGTTACAAATCACTGGTCCCTGACGAGACAAACAGAGGAAAACCCCTTCACCTACGTTACTTGTCATAGCCTGGAAGGAACCCTGTCTGGATCTGATTGTGGCTATCTTAGAACATAGTGGCAGCCACGCAGCATCCTTCACATACAGGATGAAGGCTAGGACTCCCGAGATGGGAAACTTTCCTGCCCAGAACCGTGAATTTTCCTTGAAATCTCTACTCACCTGTCAGAACCCAATCAAGTGTCTTTGAAGATGGTTGGCCAGGACTTGAGAACTCCAGAAATATCAATAAATGATAAACCCCCAAAAGGGCTCCAGAAACTGTTTCAAGAAGTAGAAACTACATTTCTAAGCACAGTCAATTAGAAGTGGTTGGTCAAGAGGACCAAGGATGGCCTGGAGGATGGGGGTAGGGGGCTGGAACTCAGTGGAACAGGTTGTCCTGAGTGATTAGGACAGATGGTAAGAGGCCATAGAATAAGCCTCCCAAACTCTTGTGTCTAAAAATGTGGGACCTGGAGCTCAGGAAGGTGAACTGGGGTGACCAGGCTAACACAACACAGCCACATGACTGCAGTACAACGTGGCTCCCCAAGGAATCTGTGCCCCAGTGCCTGCAGCCTATTAGCAGTAAACAGCTTACCAGATAGTACCAGATCACTCCAGTTCCCTTTTAAGAGCTCATCCCCCAAATTACCAGTATTTATTATCACTCTTATTTACTCTCCTGTAAAATAGATAAGAACTTGGATTCCACCACCATCCCTAACCCCGAAATTCGGACTCAGTGCTAGAGAGATGGCTCAGCAAAGAATGCTTGCTATTCTTGCACAGGACCTGGGTTCAATTCATAGCACCCACATGGGATTCATACCAGCCTCTAACTCCAGTGAGAAGGAACCCCAAAACCTACTTCTGGCCTCTGCAGACTCCTTCCTGCATGTGCCGCATGCATGTATGCTCATACAGGCTCACACATATACACATAAAAATATAAATCTTTTTTTTTTTAAAAAAAAAATCAAACTTATTGAAATAGTCTTTGATAGCTGTGAAGTCTTAGGAAGTTATCTGTCCCACATCCAGGTATATTTCACACCTGTCACTTTCGGGTTCGCTCACCTTTTCCCAAACCCTAAATGGCACGCGTGCACGCACACACACACACACACACACACACACACACACACACGTCTGTGTTTACATCTTGTCTGTTTAGCAAAGCTCTTCTTAGAACAATGTTTTTAGAGTTGTAGCGAAAGCTTTTAGGGATCATACCACTCCAATCAATGGTAGCACTCAGAAAATGCCCCCCCCCAAAGATTCCTCAAGAAAACACTGGCAACCTAATGGAGGTAAGCTAATCAGTATTGTAGCTTATAACACCTAAAACATCAGCGAAAGGAAAGCGTGTGTCTCTGGCAGTCATTTGCCATCAAACAAATGAAAAGACCTGTGGTTAACAAAGCAACAGTAGGCTGCTGAGATCCAATCTGGACATGAGACCTACACGCAAGGGCACATTACTTCTTCCTCGCCTTGGGCTCAGAACCATGCCTCTGTCTGCCATCTCCAAGCCCTGTTCTCTTCACTGTGACCCTTCTGCCCTCTGTGATCTCAGATGTTGGGAAAGTCATCTACTTTCCACAGGCTTCATTTCCCCAGAGCCCCCTCCATGAAGTTGTCCCTCCAGAGGGACACACGGGCAGGGCTCTGGGAACCTCACTGACTTCTCTTGTTCTGAGTTTCCTGACTACAGATGTCTTTCTGGATTACCCTAAGGTAATTCTTATAATCCTTCTTTACATTCATTTGTGACAGACATCCTGTTTTGTTTTGTCTCTTTCGCCCCCCCCCCAGGCTTTCCCTGCCTGCTTCCCTCCCCCCAAGAAACAAAGACTACAGTAACTTGCCTGAGATTACATATAAAGTAACAGGTAGATTAGGACTTCAAGATAGGTCTCCAGATCCCAGGGACGAATTTTACTATATTACTTAGATTACATTTAAAATAGTCTTTGAACTTCTAATATTTAGCCATAAAGTGAAAACCCCAACATTATGTCCCAAATTGTATGCTATTAGAATGATTTATATGTTTTACATGTTCTACATAGATTCTTATTTCTAAGATATGTTAAAATTACAAACTATTCTCATTAAAATACAACCACACTGCTAACAGTAGTAGTTAAGCTTCTGACCTTGATGATCGATACACAGTTCCATCCAGACAGGAAGTTCAGTATGTGTCTCAAGAAGCACACTCTCTTTACAGCTGGGGGACATGGAAACCAGAATAAAGGGGTTCTCTTGACTTGCTTCAGCAGCATATGGAAGAGCGCAGCGTTGTACGGGCTCAATCCCTACCCATGGCTCCATGAAATGCAGAGCTATTTTCCTTTATCGACTCACAGGTTACCAGCCAAAGAAAACTGTAATGAGCCGATGACAACAGCCCATGGGACAGAGTGTCCGTCGCTCGTTCTACACAATCTCTAGTGAGCAGCCAATGCAGGAGTTTTCTGAAAGTCTCACTGCCTACTTAGTAGGTAGGTACAAAGGCGGCAGAGCGGTACAGAAGGTACTGTTTGGAAACTTAATTTTAAATACCTAAGAAGACAAGGCACAAAGGTTTGGTTTCTCATAAGCATGTGCGGTCCTGTGACCCATATCTACAGCTAGGATTTGTTCTGCACTCTTCACCTTCCACATCAAAGTCTCCCACTCCATTAGGCTCAGGTCTGGGACTCAAAAGTGGAGTCCAGAAGATGAAATAAGATTGTAAATTGTCAAGAAAATAAACTCAGTATCTAATGTACTAGACATGAGAATCAGAGACTTCCGGACCCCTGCGCTCCACCATCTCCAGGAACTTCTTGCCAATGACTCCTCAAGGGCGATCCAGGCAAGAAGTCGCTCTCACCCTCTGGCTCCCATCCATCTTTCGAGACCACTGCAGTTCTGCTGCCTTTGCTGTACAGTCCTCATGACTAATGGGTTCATGTGCTTTGAACTTACTCCTTCACATACTTTCTAACGTAAAACCAGCCCCTCCAATGTCCATCCTTTTTCCCTTTATGCAAAATCTGTCCTGTCCGGTATACTTATAAATGGGGACCTGCTAACCAAACACCTTGTTTAGGAAACAGGGATTACTTCAGAATTAAAGTGTATGACAGCAGTTAGTTAAATCCTGGCTCAATATATACCTAATCAACATAAAAAAGAGTTACTTCCCTTGAAGAGGAAATCTGTATGAGACACATGACAAACCTGTTGGCCATTCAATCACTACTTAACCTACACTGCAGGCTGGAAAACTGTTCTCACCTTAGAGAGTTTCGTTTCTAGATTTGTTGCTTGAAATTCAAGATACAATTCTAGCGTCAGCTAATGGAACAGATATTTTTGAAGAAATTCCACACCTCTCTGCTGTTGTGCCCACATAAATGTACTGGCATGTCTGCATAGACGTTACTGGAGCTCCTGTCCAGCACAGGGCGCTGGCCGAGCACAGAACCTAGATGTCTTATGTCTACTGCAAAGCAGGAGAGTGAGGTGGAACGACAGGAATCTTCCTCCAAGACATTCAGGACTAGTTCCTCTAAATCAAGTGTATGTGTGTGTGTATGCATATGTGCCTGTCTGTGTAAGTGTGTGTATGTGTGTGTGCATGTGGGCATGCATATGTATGTGTGTGCATATGTGTAGATTTGTGTGTACATGCATGTGTGTATGCATGTGCGTGTGTATGTATGTGTGTACGTGTGTATATGTATATGCATGTGTATGCATATGTGCGTGTTTATGTGCATATGTGTGTGTTTGTGTGTGTGTGTGTGTGTGTGTGTGTGTGTAGTACCAATTCAGCTGAATTAAAGAGAACACAAAAATGTCAGGTCTGAAGGGTAGAGTTCCTGAAATGGGCTCCCTGCCCCAGTGGGGCATCACTCTTGGTAGAAGGCATAGTAAGACAACAAGAAATAGATTTTTAGTTTATGAAACAATAAACTAGGATGAAGAAAAAGATACCTTTCTGAGCACTACAGCTAGCCTACAGGTTATAAGTTACGCTGGAAAAGCTTCCAGCAAGAACAAGACACACTCAAGCCAGGCAGTGTAGACAAATATTCCTTCTTAAAATTGACTTGGGAAGCAGAAGTCGACAGACATCTTACAGGGGCTGCTAATTTGTGCACAAGCGTAAATCATGTTCTTCCAAAGACCCTGAAGAAGAGCCTGACATTGATCCCGAAGCAAGGGTGATTTACAGGATGAACTGATCTGAAAGGCATGCCGAATGGCTTCAGAGCAACCGAAGCTCCGGATGAATAGCCGCCTTTCGCTGACCGCTGACCGGCAGATTGTGTCTGAGTTAGCAACTGCTTTGGCAGTGTTATTACGATGAAGCAGGTGCACTGGGGAGGAGGTGGTTTCAGGTTAGGACTCCAACTGGGAAGGAGGCTGGGGTAGGGATGGGCGTGGAGCCACATCAAAAGCCACCCCTTACTTCTGTGGCAGCCGCTCTGACAACCTTCCCTAGAACAGCACTAGGGAAGTGACTCCTCCAGTCTCAAGAGAAGACAGAAAATGTGCAGGGCAGAGAAAAGCACTTTCCACTCACTCTGCGTCACCACAGGGCGCGGTGTTGATAAACCCAAGGGCTCTTCACTGATTACAGTGTCTTAGCATCAGTTTAAATGCTAGACAAGTGTTCCGACTTTAAAAAAAAAAATGTAGGCAAAGCCCTCCTTATCTCAGCTGAACCTTGAAAGTCTGCTTGTTTAGTGGGAAGAGATTTCATTTAGTACCTGGAATTTGACCTTTCTCAACTCCTGTCTAGATTCCACGGGAACTTTGAGCTTTAGAATCTGCACACTGGACAGCTCTTCCTTTTCTCCGTTGACGCTGCAGACGCGGGGTAAAAGTTCCTAGCTAATGCCTAAACTGACAGCTTCCCTTGTGTGACACAAGACTTGGGAATGCAGACAGACTGAAGGCTCCTGTGCCTGTGGATCTGAGCCCAGGTGACATGCCAAGGTGAGCCTCTGACGCTATCTAAAGCGTGGCTTATTCGAAGCTTGGGAATGTTGAGATGAGTATCTTCTCGTTTCTTTCCTTAGACTGAGAAGCCCTTTCAGCAGAGACCTCAGAGGGGATCTCCGAAAGCTGGGATGCTGCCCCTCCACTAACCGTCTTTGGAAAAGAGGTTGTGCGGTGAGAAGGCACAGGACTGAGAGAAACACGAGAGAGAGTTAAGAAGTGCACAGATGAGAGCAGAGAGGCAGAATATACGGAAGCAACTCCACAGTGTGCGGCTTTTAGAACAGAATTCCGACGCTCAGTAGGTTTCCCAGTTAAGGGAGGAAAAGGATCGCTTATTTAAAGTTTTGTTATTAACATGTGGGGGTGCTACCTGAGGAGGCCTGAAGAGGGCATCAGATCCCCTGGAACTGGAGTTAGAGTTGTCTAAGCCAACGTGGGGGCTGAGAACCGAACCTATATTTCCTCTGCAAAGGAATGGCGGTGTTTCCTGATTTGAGTTGTCAAGTGCTCCCCCCCAAAAAAAAAAAAAATTAAAATTAAAATTTGGTTTAATAAGCCCTTTGCCTTACCTGGGTTTTTTTTTTTAACTAATCCCTAATTGGTGATGGAAAAGAATTCTTACTCAATTAGTTACAATTTTCTGTTGGAAGAACAACAAAGATTACATTCATGATCTTTTGTCATGGGACAGTGGCAGCAGCTTATTAAAGCGCAAAATAAAATTTCGGTACATGGCAACTCTGAATAGGCCTGGAGTGTCACTGAAATCCTTCCTATTGGGTGTGTGGGAAGGCAAGCCAGGCCATGCTGACATTCTTCACGCCTAAAAAGCTTATACCATCTACAGCATCCTTGCAATTCTCGATCTTAGCAGTAGATGGCGCCTGGCTCCCTGTCTTTGACAGAGCGGGTGCTTTCCAGCACTAACAGCTGGGGCTGATTTAGAAAAACAAGGGCAGCTACAGTACTGGGGAAAATGTGAAGATCTTAGCACTTATTGAACTCGAGGGAGGGGCACTGCCCGTGCTGTACAAGGAAGACATAAACTAGCTGACAGTGCCCAACAGATCTATTTCCTGATATCTCAGGCACCCCATCTGTGATGAGAATCAGTTATTTCATAGTCCTAGACGAATAAAACTCATCTCCGAATCATCACTACCTAATCGAGTGTTGCCAGAAGACTCGCCTCCTCTTCGCTGAATGACAGCCACCACCGGCCACAGTGACCACAGGGCACTTCACACCAGCAAGTGGGCTAGAGAGTGACTTGGTGGCCCAGCGCTTCTACAGCCACAGACATGCTGGAATTATAAAAGATGTATGATAGATCTGAAATGAAATCATGAAATATCACAGGGGAAAACTTTTATTAAAATATTTTACTTTTCTGTGTCCAGTTTGTTTCAATAGGGAAATGGCTTGATACTTGGTAGAGGCATTTGTAAAAAGCCAAGATTATTTTTCTTTGTATTTTATTATGTAACATGGCAACTGGGATTTTTTTTTTTTTTGGACTTTACGTTCTTGAAAAACTATGGATTTTTTTCCCTTCAATTTTTTTCTTTTAGATAAATTGAAAAAGGTTAATGATCTATAATATGTTTTCCTTTCTACAGGACTAAATTTTTTGTGTCAAATTTTCCCATCAGGGTTCTATAACACATTTTAAAACAACTGGATCATTTCTGGGTATATATTTACCTTAAGAGAAAAATATAAATACATAAACCTATGAAAACTGATTGGTAAAAGAGAAACTGGCAATTAGTAGACAAGAATGACAAGTTAATAAGCCAAGAAAAAATTTCTGGCCCCACTTTATTGATAATTAGTAATCTTAAATATTCCAGCAATGAAGAAGAAAAAAGCAAAAAGGCAATTCAAGAAAATACTAAATTTCTATGAAAATCTACCGAAGAGCAAGTGTTACTTGCCCTTTTCCATGCCCCATGTGCTCAGGAAACACTGCACGGCTAACAGGCTGTCCCCACCCTGGCGTGGCCCTCTCTCATACAAGTGGATGAAGAGCACAGAAACAAAATGAACCAGCTGCGACAGAGGCACCAGAGAGCATCGGCTTCCAAGGTGCATCCCACAGATAGTACAGCTACCTAGAGAAGGTGTGGATTTTGTTGGGGCTCCCATCTGCCCAAACCCAAACTTCTCATTTCCAGGGAAGAGCTCCACAAAGCTACAACTGTCATTTTAGAAGGAGCACTGCTTGTCCAGGTCTAATTTTTGTAGGCTTAACTGATGAATTAATAAAAAGATGGGAAGCTATATAATACAGTGTGTTACATAGCTCTGGAATAATAAAAGGGGTGGAGATAGACAATACTTAAATTCAATTACTAAGCCCCTCAAATCCTCATCAGTACAATTAGCCAATTTTAAGAATCCACAAAATCTCCTTAAAATCTCCCCATTTATTTTCTCATTATTTGTGCCATCAGAATTAAGATTCTCTTCAACCCTTGCCTGGGCGTCCTAACTCTTCTCCCAGGAAAGGCCTAGAACCTTTCTCTTCCTAGAACACTTTCCAAGTGTTCTCCTTGGAGGTCATCCCGATATTGCAAGTTCAGATCTTCTAAGTAAGTAGCCTTTGGAGACTGAACAGGCTGGTCCCATGGTTTCCTGTACTCGACTGGGAACCCCACCTAGTCTGCGTAGGTCCTCCTGGCCCACATCTTCCTCCCTGTTTTCTTACCTATTCTCTTTCCTTTAGATGAGTGGTATTTAAATGGTTCAGTTTGGCCTATTGTACTCCATTAAACAGTGAGGTCAATGTTAGATTATAAGAATGAGATGTTAATAATGGCACAAGGAATATAATGATTAAACAATGAACACTTAGCAATATTTAGTTACATATACTTAAAATAGATTAGATGCTAAGGTTAGGAAAAAGACAATGCAGATACATTGTTGATTCTCTTTTCCAGCAGGCAGGGCACAGCCTGTGGTACACAGACACAATGTATAGTGTAGCTCATACTATGGGGAAAAGCTGAAATAAATTCTAAGAACGGAACAAGCCCCAAGTCCAAGGCCAGTATTCTTGGTATCCAGAAGAGCTGGCACCTCTTGGAAAACAAAGGATTGACTGACACAGGGAAGCGACTTGCTCACCAGAGGTTGATGGTACCTCATGCTTGCCAGCAAGTCTACTTGAAAGGGATAAAGCAGCCAGCACTGTTTATGAACGCTGACTTCTGTCAAAAGTGCCCTGGGTCCTCAGTGACTCAAACGTTGCTCCTTGCCCCAAATAAAAATGTCATTAATGAATAATAGTATTTAACTGGGGTTGTCATTTTTCTTCTATACATCCTCAACAGCCCCCTCAAAAAAAAATCCTTTAAAAAATCTTGTGCTTTGAATGTCACATTACCAGTAATATCCTCCTACAACCTCAAATCGGCTACACACTATCTTGGTTTTTAATCCTCTTTGCAAAGGCTGACCACTCTGGTCACAACTATGCGCAGATTAAGGCACGGTCATCACATGCCACGTTCCAGCTACTGTGCTCAGGAGGAAAGAATAATTATTCACCCACCTGAGTCTGACTGGGCCGGACAACAGCCAGGAGCTCGGTACCCTGATCCCTAGCCTCTTCCCGCTTTATCCTCCCGGCTCCGGCTTGAGACCCGTCCTCCCTGTGAGACACCATCAGGGCTAAATATAGATCTACGCACACCAGCAGTTCCTGGCCATTGTCACATGGCGCTGCTGACGAAGGACTCCTTGGAGACGCGTTCACCCAAACATACATACACAAGTATGCGTGCATATTTATTCATATGCACCAGACCCCGCGAATTCATCTGCAAAGTGGTACATTTACATTCAGAAGAGAAAAATGCAGCCTTGATGCTCTTCTGGCGCTGTTGACCACACCGGTCCACCCCCATCTCCCCGCATTATCTATCAGTGGGCTTAGCCATGGTGCTTTGCTTTGCCTGAACTGCATCAGTTTGAATGGGATAAGGTGGCAGGCAATAGTCAAATCTCTCTCACCACACACACAGAGGCGCGCACACCTCTGTTTCCCATTTGCCCTTTTCTCTTGTACAGCCCAGAAGTTGTTCTCCGGGCTCTCCAATAAAGAGGCGCCTCCCTCACGCTGTCAGCCCACGAAGCTTCCAGGTACCCTAAACCACGTTAGTATAACCCAGACTAGTGTCCGAAGGCAACTCACCTGGGTCCAAAGGCAAACGCAAAACAAAACAAACAAAAAACCAGGCTACTTGTTCAAGTTTGCATAAGAGTCAGGGAAACACAAGACTTCTGTCTCCCTGTCTGTTCCTACGAGTCAGACCTTAGATTATATGGAATCAGCAACAAAAATAAACAACAGTCGGTACACTCACAAACACCCCAGGAAACTAGCCCAAAAGTATGTGGAAACAACCTAGGTGTGCACAGGAAGCTTAGAAGGAAAGCACAACAAGGATGAATGCGACTCCAACTCAGACAAACCCTCAAGATCTAACAAGATCTCTAAACAGAAGGCCTGGCTGGGCACCGGGGCGAGGCGCAACACTGCGTCCGTGGATCCCCGGGTCCCCGGCGCTCAGCTCCGCACCTGTTGGGATCGCGGCAGCCTCCGGCACGAAAGCATCGGGCGCGGGAATTCCTAGGTCCCCGGCTCCGCCGGCGCTCGCTAGCTGGGGACCTCGAGCCACGCCGGGTGCACTGGGCAGCTAGCTAGATCCGGGAGCAGCATCCACGCAGCCCCGGGACTCCGTGCAGCCTACTCCCTCCATCCCGCCGCCGGGTTCCGCGGAGCACCTACCCGCACACGGCCCCGGGCCTCCGCCTCCTGGCTGATGTACCGCGGCGCCCCCAAAGGCGAGCTCAGGACCAGGAAGCACCGAACGCAGAAGAAAGGAAAAACCCGCCGATCCAGTCGGGGTCCTTGTTTATACTGAAACTCCAGCCGCAGTCGCGCACACCCCCTTGCTCCTGAGTGCCCGCCTCCTGCCGCCTCAGGCCACGCCCATCCTCCCAGGCCAATCGTGGCGCCGCTCTCCGCCCACGCCGCCCTGCAGTGGGCGCTCTGGGACTTGCGGGGCCCCCACGGATTGGGACTCCCGTGACGCTGCGGCCGTAGCCGCCCACGCCGCCCGCCGAGGCTGGGTTGCTGGCGCAGCGGGTCTCAGCAGCGAGGGCTGGCCCCACTCCGGCGTGCGCTTCCTCCTTCGTGCCGCTGCCCGCGGCTGTTTGTGCAGTCATGTGTCCCCGAGTGTGTATTCATTTGCCTGTGTGCTCTACCTGTAAATACCGGCTCGACTCGTTGTACAGTATCTATTATTCATAATTATGAACTGTAGGTTACTGTCCGTGTAACTTTCGGAGCAGATCCGGGAGGAACCACCGAGTACTTGCTGGGTGCTAGGTATGGTGCAAAACGCTGGGGGCGCACTGGCAGCTGCGGCCTGCTGGTCCCAGACCTCTGAAGCTTACTGGCTACTGGAGGGCAAACCCTAAGTAAACTACCAGTCACTGAAATTACAGGTGTTAGAACTTTCGAGAAGGAAAGAATCTCCTCTAAAACATAAGGCTAGACCTCAGTAAAGGTTGTGCTATCATTGTAACCACACACTTAAAGCTATCATCAGATACCAGATAACTATTTCAGAAAAAAAAGGGGGAGGGGACTCAAAACTTCCCTTGTAGGCATGATAGAAAGGTAAACGAAAAAGTGGGAAAAAGAGATCCGTAGGGGGAAAATTGTCTAAGATCTGGAGACTTGGCAGCGCTGTGACCCTGATTAAGAAAAGAAGGATTTGAGAGCTTCCGTTCATATATAAACACTGCTGGACCATCCAGTGGGGCTGTAATTGGCATTATTAGAGCAGGGACACTGTTTGTCTCTACTCTAAGGTCCTTGCCTCTCCCCTTCCTGGGGTAGAAGGCGCCACCTTGACCTAATGTTCATTGCCTGTCCTCTGGCTGGAGAATCATTAGCAGGTTCCCTCGCCTACTTCTCTAGCCTATGCTCTCCTTCTATAGACGGGTCTCCCGGACCAGCAGTTTATTCTTAAAATTCTGAGCCTCTGGTTTAACTCTGGCATCTCTGCACTGTGAAGGGGAATGGATTCGGACAAAGGAGCGGTACCTTGGGCCCTCAGTCGTGGCTGAGCTTTCCATCCTGTGTTTGCTAACAAATAGACCATAGGACACAGAGTAAACCACACTCTTCCTCGTCCTGCAGCAAGACACTAAGAGGGCTGGACCAAACCAGAATTTCTTAAAGGTGCCACCAGACATACCTTTTGTAACCACTGTGTACTCTCACGAGCCCAGAAGACTGCCTTTTTACTTTCCAGAGGCTTGCCCGCTAAACAAAAAGATAAAGCTCACTTTATTTATATTCTAAAAATGTAAAGTGGGTGCTACTATGATACTGATTACTAGTTTTGTTTTGTTTCTCAAACCACATTCAAGCGCCCTATTCTACCCAGGCCCTTCTAGCTCTGATGTAAGAACCATCCCGTGCAGACACAGCTCTGGAGCCAGCATTCAAGCCAGAACCCTGTCTATCACACAGCTACCTCCACAAGGCACTGGAGGACTCTGGAACCCTGTTTACTCACTAAAACATGGCATTAGGAGAATCAAGCAACTTCTTGAGGAGTACTGAGACTCAGAGAGATAGGACATGAAAGGGGCTTAAGACACTGTCTCCCAGAGAAGTCTTTTTTGATCTCACTTAAAATTGGGATCCCCTCCACTTTGGACGGCCCTCCTCCTTCTCTTGTTTCTTGCATAAGTCTTGTCACCATGCCATTTGACATAATGCATTTTGCTTACTACTGAGTTTCTCCCCTCACCTGATAAAATGTGAGCTCCATGGGAGCAGAGCTGGGTGTTTACCTGCCCTGTTTCTACCGTAAGCAAACTGACCAGCACATAAGCCCTTGGTAAGTGTGTACTGGCTTAATGAACGGATGGATGGATGGGTGGATGGATGGATAGGTGGATGGGTGGGTGGGTGGATGGATGGATGGATGGATAGGTGAATGGGTGGGTGGATGGATGGATGGATGGATGGATGGATGGGTGGGTGGATGGGTGGATGGATGGATGGATGGATGGATGGATAGGTGAATGGGTGGGTGGGTGGATGGCTGGCTCAAAAC
>JAQHUG010000054.1:121076-133649 GCA_028555095.1 Dicrostonyx torquatus | reverse complement strand
GTGGGTGTGTGGGGGGTGTGTGGGTGTGTGTCTGTGTGTGTGTGGGGGGGTGCGTCTGTGTGTGTGTGGGGGTGTGCGTCTGTGTGTGTGGGTGTGCGTGTGTGTGGGTGTGCGTTTCTCTCTGCCCCTCCCCCAACCTCTCTATCTTTCTGTCTCCTACTCTCCAGCCCCCCACACTGCTTCTGTGGAAGCCAGGCTACAAAGATGGGTAGGCAGATAAAGTGCTTGTCTCATAAGCACAGGGACCTGAGTTTGAATCCCCAGAACCCTTGTATCGCCTGGCATGGTAACTCATATCTGTAACTCCACTGCTCCAATGGAGAGATGGCCAGTGGGTCTCACTCAGGTCAGCTGACCTAGTGTACTCAGGAGCAAACAAGAGCCCTGTGTCAAACAAGGTAAGGACCTACACTTGAGGTTGTGTGCCTTGGCACCTCTCTCTCTCTCTCTCTCTCTCTCTCTCTCTCTCTCTCTCTCACACACACACACACACACACACACACACACACACACACACACACGATCTGAAAGCCACAAAAATGATGAAACCATTTTCATCCCCAATTGAGGAGCAGTCACCCATGTCTCAAGGAAGGGGAAGTGTCTGGCCTGCTAAGCAGAAATGCTCTGGGAGATAAAATAACATGGCAGGGGTCATTCGCACAAAGGGTAGCAAGACTTGTTCTGGAGAGCTCTGGCTGGAAGCAGTACAAACCAGGAGAACCAGTGAGCAAATGAAGAAGACAGCGCTGTCTCACCTGGAGAGCCTTTGGCAGGATTTCAAAAGGACCTTGGCCAGATTCAAGCAAAACACAAGCAACCATCTCAGAGAAGCTATTGTTTCAGATTCTCAGAGTTCTATGTGAAGTTAAAGACAGCAGCTTCCTGTGAAGACTAGGTTTTTGTTTGTTTGTTTTCTTTGCTTACATTTTATTTTGAGACAGGTTTCATGTCGCCCTGGCTGGCTGTGAATTCACTACATAGCCTGATGATAAACAACTGACCCCCCTGCCTCCACCTCCCTAGTGTCAGGACTGCAGGTGTGTGTCAGCATGCCCAGTTTATGCAGCCCAAGGTTTTAAACGTGCTAGGTAAGCACTCTGCCAACTGAGCTGCACACATTCCCACTCAAAAACTGCATCTAATCCACAGCTGTCAGACTAAGAATATGTGATCTGCAATAACCGAGTGGCTTGACAAGGCCCAGGAGGGACAGACTTGCTCCAGCCTCACTGGTGTCAGAGAGAAAGGGCACCGCTTTGTTCATAGCCCAGTTCTGCATCGTTGCACTGATGTTCATGATACTCTGATCTGTTCCTAGGAATACGCTTTCCCTTTTCCTTCAGGCCCCGGCGATGCAAAACAGCAAAACGCAAGAGCAGAACCATAGCTCTCACCTTAGAGGGTTTGATAATCTTTTCTTTAAAGCCAAATATAAGCAACAATGATCCAGGAATGTA
Organism: Dicrostonyx torquatus; assembly: GCA_028555095.1. Classification (NCBI taxonomy): domain Eukaryota; kingdom Metazoa; phylum Chordata; class Mammalia; order Rodentia; family Cricetidae; genus Dicrostonyx; species Dicrostonyx torquatus. The sequence continues at coordinate 132,189 of JAQHUG010000054.1, read as the reverse complement.
AATTTAGGTAAATATAAACACCGTGTTTCAAAGTGCTAACAGTTTGGTAGAGTTTTTATAAGTGTCCGAACAAAGTAGATCATAAATCAAAACATCTTTTAAAAACATTGGGGCATAGACATGGTACCATAGACCTTAGTGCTATCTGATGACACTCTTAGTTTTGGGGTCTATCCAAAACGATTTGCCTAACAGTTACAAGATGTCAGTCAAACATGGAGATCGGCAACAAGCAGCCACATAGGAGCTAGGATAACCGCAGGTAACCTGGCTGTGGACCTGCAGTATTCCTACCCTCCGCATTATTGACACTCTAGTCAGTTAATTAGCCTAGTGGAATGCTTGACAGAGGTGAAGCATTTTTCTGGATGTTAATGTAACAGCTTACATCTACGTGACCAACAGTGACTAGAACGTAGTGCACCTACCAAGGCACAGTAACATCCCTGCTTTAGTCTGATTAAGACAGACTTAAGATTCAATTTCTGTGACAGACAGCGTTTTGTGACATTAACCCTTTATTCAATGTATCTGCATGTCACTCAGGTAACCAACTGTCCTGCTTGGCCTGGGATTAATACTGCATTCCATATCTTAGAAAAACAAGACAAAATCACTTCTTCTTCATTTTGTGTATGGGGTGGGGGAACCCTGTGACTTGGCGTTCATGTGACATCAGTTGTTGGACTTGGTTCTTTCCTCCCACTTCCTGAGCTTTAGGGATCAACCTGGGTTTGCCAGGCTTGAGGCAGGTGCCATTACCTCCTGAACCATCTCTCTGGCTCTAATCCCAAATGTTTTAAAGCAAATCTTTAGGAAAAAAAAAATCTTCAGGAATGGGTTCAACGGGGGGTGGTTGATCACCTAAATTCCAGACATTTCTAAAAGTTTTCTGCAGGCCAGGCCCTGGAGAAGGCATTAACCAAAACCATTGCGGAGAAAGCAGAGAAGGTGGCTGCCATCATGAATGACCACCCCAGAAGGAGGTGGGTCTTTTCTAAATAAGCAGTCCTTAAAGAGATGCCCATGCCTGAGACAGAGATGTGCTTTTCATGGGGACCCCTCTTGCAGGAGGCTGGGAGTGAAGGCTGCTTGTCTTTCAGACCTGAAGGATGAGAAGGTGTTAGCAGTGGATTTTGTCAGGGGAGGCCCATTGCACTTCGTCTTTAAGTATGAAAAGCACTTCAGGATCTCTGGAGGATATTAATGCTCTCTTAAAATTATATGTCTATTTTTGTATCTGCTATTAGAATGAGACTGAGCGAAAGCGGAAATGTAGCCCTGTTGGCAGACTGCTTGCCCAGCATGGAGAAAGCACTTGATGTTATCCCGGGGACTCACGAACTGGAACACAGGAGGATCAGAAGATCAAGGACATACTCATATACAGAGAAAACAACTCAAGATCCGCCTGCTATAGAGGAAAGGGGGGGAGTAGAGAGAGGGGAGGAGGAGGGAGGTGGGGAGAGAGAAAGAAGAGGAGAGGGAGGGAGAGAGAGGGCTAAAGAGAGAGAATTTCAATAGAATAATTAGAAAAGGAACAAGCTAGCAACGGCCTTGTCTGCACCGTGTTCTGACAAGTAAACAACACTTGACATACAGCAGGTACCCAATGCTAAATTAGTAAATATGTGCGTGAAAACATTACTGCCTTTTTATGTATCATGTTTAGGCCCTCCATCCACTTTCCCTGAATACTTCCTCTCTCCTCCCCAGCCTATCCATAGCCTGATGTAATTATAGATCAAATAGACCATGGCTCTGCTGTAGGCTTCAGGCTAGAGGTATCCTGGGCCAGACTATACCTGCTGGTTCAAAGAGAGACTTTGTAAGCCTCTGCCTTTGCTCGGTGCCCACGTGGGAAGCACGTGGGCAGCGCTCTGCTACCTGAGCCGGGGTGAGATCTGTTTCTGTTTTAAGCCCTGTGTGTCATGATCTGACTCTAAGGCAGAAAGACCAATGTTAAGGCACAGAGTTGCTGCAGGCTGACAATTTCACTGCTTGCATTAGGGACTCTCTCCCTTCCTCCTGTCACTACTTCCTATCACTTTCTCCCTGCTGACCATGCCCCCTTTCTTTGGTCAACTGGGCTTGAAAGCTCAGGGCCCTCCTGACCCTCAGTGCCTACCTCAGGACAGAGGCTCTGGCCTCTCTTCACTCAGGAGAGCCTCCCTCTTTCCCTTTTCTATTGTGACCCCACTGCAATGTGAGATGAGAGAACCATCAACCCCTTCACGTCTCCCACACAGAAAATTTACTTCAAAGTCAGAGTCTTGCACACCCCGTGGGATCGGAAAAGGAGTTGTTCCTTTGCTTTCAAAGGACAATGGTTGCTATGTTTAATGATCTGAATCCTCAGGTTTATTATTTACACTTTTCTATACATAATAGCCCAAATGGTGGATTACTTACCTGAGCAGGAAAGGAGCAGCCTACGCTTTCCTCTCCCTGTGGCTTTCTTCCTACACTTCTACGCATACAGGATGAACCTTCAGAGTCCTCGGATGGCTTATTAACCGCTGCTATTTCTTTTATTTTTTAGTACATTTAGTTTTCATTTCTGTGTAAGCGTGTGCAGGTACCCTCAGGTAACAAGGCAGAGTGGCAGATCCCTGGAGCTGGAGTCACAGGCAGTTGGGAGCCACCTTGTGGGTTCTAGAAACTGGACCCAGGTCCTCTGTGAGAGCAACCAGTGGTCTTAACTGCCAAGCCATCTCTCCAGCCCCTTTACCTGACTTTGAAAATCTACTGACAACACCTTAATCTTCAGCTCCTACATAAAATCTTTAAATAGCTGGCATAGACTAATAACTCATAATGGTTAACACTAACAACTTTCTGTACATTAGTTGCATAATATAGTAATTTTAGGGATTTGATGTCATAATGCCTGGTGCCCAGTTGACAGTCATGGGCATGCTTGCAGGACCCAGCACGGCAATCACTTTAACCTCAGGGGCATTTTTGGTTTTGTTTTTGGTATAACTAGGGTCCTTTGGGGACAGCCAAGTTAAATGCAAAGAAAAGTAGGGGACACAGCTAACTTTTATGATCATTTTTGTTCCATGGTCTCCTGATAAATATCCTTATAAAAATCATATACATGCTTCACATTATCTCCGCCATCACCACAGTGGAAACTGAAGATGAACACTTTTACTTATGGACCCAATGGACCTTACTCCAGAGAGCATGCAGTTTGTATCTCAAGCAGTGTTTGCAAAACAGACACATAAACAATGGCCCACTTTCAAATAAGTGCTGCAACTCCAGGGAAACAGAAAGCTATGTCCTTTCCACTCCTTCACAAGTGGTTATGAAGTCTGGGGCAGACTACATTGCACAATGATCACCCACCGTGGAAGAGGAAGAGCCTGCACAAAACCCCAACGCAGAGAGGACTCTCGGCTACTCTGAGCCGCTTGTCTAAGACCGACCCCACCCCCCACCCCCCACCGCCGTCAAGTCTAAGACTAAACTAATGCTTGTTTTTGAAAGGAAGTTATGAATGATGCATCCAGTCATGGGCACAAACTCTGGAAAATAGAACTCAATAAATAGTACTTAATTAAATATAATTACTAAAACTATCCAGCAGTCTCTTTCATGCCTCATACCTCAGTCTCTCCCTGATTCCTTTAAAAGTCAGGTGATCCCAGCACGGCAGAGGCAGGTACAGGAATATTGGGAGTTCAAGGCTAACTTTGGTTACATAAAGAGTTTAAGGCCACACTAAGCAACTGAGACTATTTAAAAAAGCTACACACACACACACACACACACACACACACACACACACATCTCCTTTTAAATGTGTGACTAGCCAGGCATGATGATGCCCACTTGTAACCTCAGCATTTGGGAGGCTGAGTTCAAGACGGCCTGGACTATACAGTGGGCTCCTATCTAAAACCAAAACAAAACAGGAAAGAGAAGAAAAGAAGAAACACATATGACTATGGATCTTCTTATTCTGTATAACTTCATTTTGTGTTGTCGAAGATCTATTTAAATATTTGAGTATTATAAATACCCCTAAAATACATTTGTTTCTATCATCTCCTAAAATAAGGATTTTATTGTATATAGTACAATACAGTACATTTCAGCATCTCTGAAGAATATCCAACAATATCCCTATCATCTAATTTCTACTACATATTTGGATTTCCTAAATGAGTCTCAAAATTATCCCCAAGAATATTTTAAGCCTCTTTAAGAAACTAGACAGTTTGTCCTAGAGAAAGCACCATTCTCTGTACTTGCCTGATATTTGTCTGTAAGTGATTTTCAATTGTTCATCTAACCTCTATATTCCCTATATATCTGAATGCCAGTCTTTGGTTTTATTGCTTTTAACTTGAACATCATGGTGAGGATGCTTCTTTAAAGTCATTATTACATAGTAGGTCATATTCGACCTAATCAAACTTTCCATGACCACTTCCTCTTCCAAACACGCTGCGGCTTCCTGGCTTTCTCTAAGGTATGACCAGACCAGTGGTTTTCAACCGTGGCTTTACTTAGAGCCCTCTACAGAGTTCTAAAAAATACTTGTGCCTGAATAACACCTCTAGGCTTGAAGAAAGGGATAATGAATCTTCCCAGGGCACTCTCATGTATAACTCAAGACAAGGACTGGTTTGGACCCCACAAAGCCAATGGTCTGTTTTTCTTGTTTACTACCATACATTCTTAGTGTTAAGCAGAATGCCTAACTCATAACTACTTCTTAACAAGACGTGAATTTCAGCACATAGACGGCTTTAGCTTTCGTCCATGTTCTGACTTTTTCTTTTTACTAAATGGCATGCTATGAAGCTAATCGGCTTGAGGGGAAAAAAACTGGGATCTGCCTCAGTTGTCACTGTTTACCCCAAACATACTAAAAAAAATTCCAACCATCGGGAGGAAAGCTGCTAGGACTCTGGAAGTGTCCAGACTCAACTTGAACCAAGTCTTACAAGAGAATAAACAACTGTCTGACTTGTCAGTGCTTGCCACAAACAGAAATTAATTCAAATAAGCTAGAGGTGGCCATCCTTTCCTACAGAAACCAGTGTCAGGATTAGATGAGGAAGCAGCTAACACACTTGCTTACAACCCAAACTCAGTGAAAGCCATCAATAACCCAACAGGAAGCATGTGAAACACTAAAACTACCCTTTGTTTCTAAATGACTCACACAGAAGAAAAAATGCTCACTCTTGTTCATAATAGAAAAATAGTAAATTTAAGACATACATACTGTTTACTCCTGAGATTGGCAGCATCTACTCTACCTTAAAAGGTTGTGAAGGGTGCCCTCCGACACACACTTTTTTCTCTGTTTTGCTTGTTTGGTTTTTCAGACAGTCTAACAATGCAGTTCAAGATGTTCTGGAACTTACTTTGTAGATCAGGCTGACCTGAAACTCTTGACCCTCCTGCCTCAGCCTCCTGGCACTGAAACTACCAGTGTTCGGTCCCACACCTGACGGAAGCACATATCTGTTAAGAAATTCCAAGGAACAAGATCTCTCAGATTTGCTCCTCTTGACTTATGAAATAACATTTGGACAAACTTACCCATTCTCTAAGGAAAAAAAAGATAAATGTCATTAGCATAGAACTGGCCAGAACCCTCTGAGATGCTCATAGCAACAGGCATCTTTTGGGTATGATGGAGACTCGGTGTAAGATATCGGGGATGGTATTCCACAAATAGCCATGAGAGAAAGGAACAGGAAGGAAAAGGTGTCTGCACTGGACTTTTCTGTACATGAAAAGTCTCTTGGGTAGACAAGGAACTGGTAAGTGGCTGTCTGGAGGAGTATGGCTGTAAGAGGAAGAGAAACACAGGGGAAATTTTCACAGGTTACCTTTTTACAGCTTATCCTGTTTGAATTGTGTAAATATATCACAGATTCAAATTTTCAAGTATTTTAAAGTATTATTGGATGTTCTTGGAAACCTATTTTTTTAAATAAAATGTATTCCAGATATTCTTACAACCCTTATTCCTGTTGGAGGATCCTAGAAATTACTTAGATCCCTCTCTGGTTTCACTAAAAATGAAAGTGAAACTTTGCATAGTTCTCATTCCCAAGTCTAACGATGGCTCAGAAGAAACGTCTCATGATCTTTTCCAGCCTTAAGTTGGGTGCTTCTGCTTCATCTAACATTTCACTGTTTATACATGCACACGGCTCAAGATCTCTGATCCTAGAGATCACCTCACATGGAAGCGACGGTGTCAACATGAAGAGAATTTCTTTACCTTCTGAAGCATCGTTTAGGCACAAGAGACAAGGTGGGGAGAGAAATTCTTTGTAAGAAAAAAAGGATTCTTCCCAGATAAGCCAATAAAATCAAAAGAAATTATGATTGACACCTTGGTCTCTCAGCATCTAGTACTCTGGGTTAGAACTTATCTTCTGTACACACAACCTAACAAAAAAGAATGGGGCTTTCACTGTAACCATTGCCCTTTGCCAAGTGCAATACATACAAGTGTGTCTTAGGAGTCTGGCAGACTACAGGTCTCTGGTTGGCTATCCTCCCTGCATCTTCACTCAGGTCCTTAACTGGAAAAGGAGGGATGGTACCTAATCTGAATGCATCATATTTCTCATATGGTGACCAATAGCAATGACTGTGGCAGATTTTTAAAAGTGTGCATTGGAAATAGTTCTCATACTACTGTAATTATGGCAAAGGCATCAATCACTAGACAAGGCGGAGGAAGAATGCAGTCCTGGGAAGTGAGGGAAGGAAACTTAAAAGGTCAAAACCAAACAAACCTTGACAAAAACCAAAACTAGTCAGAAGCACAAGGGAAGACAAATTCCCATCCAGATGGTTTAATCAGCTGTCTCATTGCCCCAATCCTTTGCTTCCCTTACCTAAGCCTAGAGAATTCATGGCAAGTGTGAGGAAAGAGAAGGGAGAGTCGCTAAGGACGCTGTCCCCAGAGGGATGGGAAAACACTGGAGTAGAGAGAAGGCACAAAGGACAGTGACGAGCTGGTCCTGGCCTGACTGGGACAGTATACAGAGCAGCGGCACGGAGGGAATGCTGCAGTAAGCTAGCACTAAGTGTCTGTGATCTACCAGGGTTGTTAGACACTCGTGTCTATCTCATTTAACCATCACAGATGGGACTAATGTCGCCTCCATTATCTAGTTAGGGAAACAAGACAAGTGAAGGCTAACGTCTCCAGAGCCTTAATGATTCCTGAGACGATGCGAACCTGCTTGACCGCTCCGTCTCATACCATAGTCATTGAGAAAGGCTGCAGACGATGTGGCCCAATGGAAAGAGAATTTAAAAATAGTTAAGGGGCAATTAAAAATGCATGTTTGAAGTTTAAAAACTAATTCATTGCTGATGTTTTTCTTTTCTGAACATTGAGGGTTAAAAAAACAAAAACAAAAGTACAGCTATCAAGATGGGCTGATGCGAAGGGTTTTCTTTCTGGGAGATAGCCTAGAAGAGGTCTACTTTGTGATGGACCTGCAGGATGTTCCTATCAGAAGGACCAGAACGGGCTTGGGGTTGCTTCATAAGCACTGCCACATAGCGACACAGCAGCATGTGGGTGAGATGAGCCAGGAGAACCTATTCCTCTGCACTGAGACTGCTTCTGCAGGATGCTGAGATCCAGAGGAAGTCTACGTTTTGTGCAGCGTTCTGAGAGAAGACCTGAGCATGCTGTAATCCTCCCAGTGGTCTGAGGTGAAGTTAACTCCATTTCAAAAACAAAGAGATTGAGAGGCAGAGAAGTGAAGTAACATATTCAAACAGCTGAAAGTGATGTGGCTGGGATGCAGCTGGGGTGGAAGCTCCCTGCGCTGCACTTCTCAGCTCCAATCACCTAGGGCTCAACTTCAAAAGCAGTTTTGCTGCCTAACTTAAAACTCTGAAATTCTAGAGTTAGACAGAAAAGCATTCATTTATATACTTATTAAGTCATTCCATTACTCATCTATTACGTTTTATACTCCTGTTATTTACCAGTCTTAATATTAGCAAAAATAGACATGATTTCCGGGAATCTATGGGAGTGACATACTAGAGCTATTACACAAGTAAACATAAAATCATACATGCTCATAAGTACTTGAAGGAAAGATATAGGATGTTACAATAGGGGAGGGGGTGGAGGGATGGCTCAGAGGTCAAGAACACTGGCTGATGAAGGCCAAGGTTTAATTCTCAGCACCTATATGATGGCTCCCAACCATCTGTAACTCCAAAGGATCCGGTACCCTTTTCATGTGGGAACCAGGTGTACAAGGGGTGCACAAACACACAAGCAGGCAAAAAACCCATACACATAAAATAAAACTGACCACAGCAGAAGGGAATAACAGCATTTAAATAGGTACATGACCCAGTAGAGAGCAGTGAATCCCAAAGTGACCTTTGACCTGGGATTACTCATCTAGGCGCCTCTTAAATTCTTTAGTATTTCAAAATCTCAATTCCCCGCCAGAAAAATCAGGTTAGAGGACTGAGTCCGAGTCACCATGAAGATAACAAATGCTTGAAGGCATTCCAGGATTCCAGCACCAAAGATGACAGCTAATGACTGCGGCTGTTTTTCCCATTGCTATATCCCGTGTCCAGCAGAAAACTGGGTAAAAGATTTAGAATGACAACAGTCAGACATTAGGAATGGAGCAAGTAAGGGAATCTTTCAGAAATACTACGGATTTTACTGCTGTGAAAAGTATGCTGATTCGATGAATTTATCTTTTTAATGGAGTTATTCAGTAAAAGAATCCCATATCACAAGTAAACAATCTGGAAATAATTACCTATGGGGAATCTAATGCCTTGCTAACATTTTCCTGACATCTGCCGGGTTCTGTCATGGTGTTGCCCTATGTTACATGGTCTTTCTGTTCTTTTTAGCATTTCTCCGAGCACAGATCCTACCCTGACTTTAATACCGAAGTTCAGTGGGCGAAGACCAGTGAGGTGGACTGTCCCTGGGTGTTCAAGGGCAGTGCAGGAGCCATGAGGGACTCTTAGCTAGAGGGACAAGAGATACTGAAAAGCCAATTTCTGGAGTTTAACTTGATGGCTTGCAGTTTCAGCTTAGAGAGAAAGAGGAGGCAGGCAGCCTGGTGAGTCTGCCCTCACAGAAATGGACTCTGCTGAACCATGAGGGTCTCAGGAGGGATCTGTCTGGGAGGGTTCCATCCTGCTGTATTTTCTTGGCAGAAGTGGGAGAGCACTTCAAAGCTTGGAAGCTACTTCAAAAGCTCCCCGCAGGCTCCATCCATGACTGAAGCTAACCCGATTGAGGGCTGAGCTCTGGCAATCTTGGCTACACAGGCAGACCAGCAGCTAGGCCATACATACATACGCATCTGGAGCACCAGCTCTGCCCCTTCACCTTCTGGGAAGGGAGGGGTGGGTGTTATAATTAATATTTGGGGTCCCCGGTAATGAGTCCCCAGGGTCGAGACCGCATGGTTAGATCTGCAGTGGTGGCGAATGGCGGTGGCGGCAGCGGTGGCGGCAGGGAGGCGGGAACATGAAACCAGAGGGATATTAAAGTTAAGCATTTATTATGGAGGGAAAGGAGCAGAAGGAGAGAAAAGGAAAAAAGGAAAGACAGAAGAGAAGGGAGAGAGGGAAGAGGGAGCAGGGGGAGCCCCCTCCCCAAGCGGGAGAAGCCCTGCTGCCTCTCCTGAGAGCAGGGGACAGAGAGAATGGACCGGGGAACTCCAGCTTACACATAGAGGAGGAGTGGGCGTGGCTTGCTCTTAAAGGGACAAAGAATCATTACAGTGGGACTATGTAGTGAGAGGCTCCGAGAAATCTGTGAAGGGGCCTCTTTGTCCAGGTTAACTAGACTTTAGCTATACTCTTCATTTAACTCCAGGTTTGTCTTCACAGTACCAGGCCAGTCCAGCAGCATCTTCCAGGAGTTCTGTGATCAACTTGTCCTGCTTCCTGCTGCAATGCCTGGGCCCCTCTAGTTTTTTTTTTTTTTTTGACTAGTTTGAAAAAAAAATAGCATCCAACTTCCTCTGCCTGATTGCCTGTAGGAGAAATTCTAAAATATGAGAGGGAGCTGCTTACTTTAGAGTGGGAGATGTGGGCCACTGAGTGCAGACAGCTTCGGGAAGCCAGTGTTAACCACAAACATGCCATCTATGTTCCCTCCAAATGCAGTTGGCTTTGTTGGTAGTGGAGGCAGCGGTGTGTTGGCAGAGGCTGCTTGTTCATTTCCCAGCCACCCAGACCAAAACAATCAGTCAGAGACTATATTAATTACAACACTGCTTGGCCTATTAGCTTATGCATATTTCTAGCTAATTCTTACATCTTAAATTAACCCATTTCTATTAATCTGTGTATCATCACATGGTTGTGGTGGTAAGGTTCTGTCAAGTGTCCGGCATCTATCTCCTGTGGCAGCTACCTATCTTCTCTCTGACTCCACCTACTCTATATATCTTTTCCAGCCTGGCTTTATTCTGTTAAGCCATTGGCCAAAAGCAGCTTCTTTATTAACCAATGGCAATAAAACATATCCACAGCATACAGAGGGGAATCCCACATCAGTAGTGTTTTGTTCTTGTTTGTTTTTTCTCTCATCAAAAGAAGCAAACAGCAGATCTAAGGTTTCCAGATGGATTCTTCAGGGCTCCATCTTCCATCTCAAAGCCCGTTCATTCACTGTAGCTGTCTTCTGGTTAATGGCAGCACCAGGGTAGGCCCTTGCCTTCCCGTACACATAGGTACTGCATACAGTGGAGGAATGGGTGGGGCCTATACGAGCCAGTAAACAATGTGATAGGCTAAGTATGTGGGCATGGGCCTAGATCTCTAACATTTAGAAGATTCACTCAAAAAGATGGTGATTTAAGGCTAGGCTAGGCTATACAAGAAGACTGTGTCCAAAAACCAAGCCAACATTTAGAGAACAGAGGGACAGACCTGAGAAGTGGTCAGAATGAAGAGAGGAGGGAGGTAAGGAGAGAGACCAAGACAATAGGGGGAGGGGAGATTCTGTAGGCATAAGGACCCGGGTGAGAGCATGAGCGCGGGAACTCAGAATTGAAAGCTTCTAATTGCAGCTCAGCTCCAACAGGAACATCGTCAAAAGTGTTTA
>JAQHUG010000054.1:76842-120812 GCA_028555095.1 Dicrostonyx torquatus | reverse complement strand
AGTCACACAGAGGCAAGGACAGACAGACGCCTGTAGTCACACAGAGGCAAGGACAGACAGACACCTGCAGTCACACAGAGGCAAGGACAGACAGACACCTGTAGTCACACAGAGGCAAGGACAGACAGACGCCTGTAGTCACACAGAGGCAAGGACAGACAGACGCCTGTTGTCACACAGAGGCAAGGACAGACAGACGCCTGTTGTCACACAGAGGCAAGGACAGACAGACAGACAGATGCCTGTAGCTAACAGAGGGCACACCCTTCAGTCCAACTTAACCTTAAGCTGCGCAGCAAGGGGGATGCCGTCCCCTCCCTCTGGCACACCAAAGGACTTTTAAAATGATGGATTCCCAGTGCACCTCATCAATACAGTTTCTCACCGCTCCTAGACTACAGACACTATGGGAGGCCGCTATTGAATAAATACATAAAATATGGGAAACCGATGTGTTCCAGGAAACCCGTGCCTGCTTCTTCCTCAGGAAAACAACTTAGATTATTTGACTGATGTCAAGAAACAAAAGCCCCTTGCCGCCCTGTGCTCATTCTTTCTCAGGGATAGAAAACACCTTCTTGTTGATTGTGTGCCCTGTGACTGCGGTACCTAGAGTTCAGTCCTAGAAATAAAAGAGGAAAAATGTCTCCAAACAGTTTTTTCTGAGGAGGGCCCCTCCCCCAGGGCTGTTTGCTGTCATCCTCTTTTCTTCTCCGCTTCCTCCCTCCAGCTTGACGGCTTCTCAAATGCTACCTGACAGACTGCCGCCATCACCCTGTGAATGTAAGTAATTTCCTTATTGACAGCCCCCCATTCTCTCTGACATCTGCCAGCACTCTCTGACACTTGAATAAGCATTAAGACATTAACAGTCTGGCACAGGTTTAAGGGCTGGAACAGCAATGCTTGGCAGGCCTGCTGCACGGAGCCACAAGCAAAGAGACCCCCACCCATGCAAACTCCGCTGTCCTTCTGCTTGGAAAACGGAGCGGAGCCCACGGTAAATGTCGATTACTCGCTTCGCTGCGTTGGCATTTTGGTGTCTCCTTAGGCAGACCAGATTGGACATTAAAGGAGAAGAAAAGGAAAACACGAAAATGCCTGCTTCTGAGGCAGTGGGATGACGGGGCAAAGTCAGGCTCCCCTAACTTGCACCCAGAACATTTGCATCAGATTTTCTTCTGATAATATCACATTCGTCCCACACACTTGAGCTGGCAAATGCCAAGGATGTCTTTTTAAAGCAAATGTGTCAGATCGGGGATGTTCATAAAATGATTAGGGGAGAATACCGGGACAGCCTTTGTTGCTAGAATCTGTTCACCGACAAATGGTGAAGCTATTCACACGCAAGGTATTAAACCATTAAGTGAGTCACGGGGCTGCCTCAATTCTGTTCTAAAGAGGGTTTATTTGGAAGCAGAAACCTGTAATCCACCCAGGTAAAGCTAAAATTAACATCAAAATAGAGAGGCAGAGCCCTGCCTGAATGAGACGTTTTTCTTGAGTCAAAAATGACTCAATGTGACTGCAGGAGGGAAACAAAAGAATTAAAATGGCCTTTATAGAAGTTCAAGGTCATCTGTAACCGATGGGCCAGCAAGACTCTGTGGCTCACGGCTCTCTGCACGCCTTCTGGGCCTTCTAGTCCATCACTCCTCCATTTAGCACCATGAGGGTAGGCTAGCTGCAGGCACGAGATACACTGGCATTCCTTTTGCTAACTACCTTTGTGTTCTTGTTTGATCTGGGCCTGGGGTCACTGTGTCAGGATTGCAAAAGAGGAAGAGAAAGTAGCCCAGAAAGAACATGACGCTTTCCCCCAGATCACACGGGTTATTAGGAGCTGTGTCATAATTTGAACCAGCATCTTAACTCCCGTGTTGGTACGTTTCAGTTACATTCAGTTCCAGCCCCAGGGAGCAGCTGGGTCCAAACCGCCAGCAACAAGGCATAGTAAGCCTGGAAGGGCAAGAGTCATCTTCCTGGGGCTGCAGGAGTGTCTGTGGACTTGATAAGCCTAGTGGAAGCCTACTGCTGAAGCCAGAGCTCCAATTGGCTAAGGGCTCTGAACGGCTGTTTGGGGCAATGCTGTCCCTTCAGAGGCAACATTGTCAGGCCCACAACAGAGTCCAATCCAGCAGTCAGTGGGTATGGGGTATTCACAGGAGGTAAGAAGGGGACTGTGTGCTGAACTAAATCAGGTGCCACTTAGCTCTGGATCTGGGGCCAAGGGAACATGTAGGCTGGGCTGTATAACTCTTGTCTCTTCACTATGTATAAGAGTGTAGCTTCATTGTATTCACAGACCCCCGGTCCATGAAGCTAAGTCTTCATCACACTACTTAGCAAATGCTTAGTGTACTAAATGGCTACATATTCTTAGCATTCATCTGTAGAGGAGCTTGTATAAAGCTCCCCTCTCCCACTGTCCCATCACCACCTTTTTCAGTCACCCGGTGAGTAAGACAACATTGGTTCCTATGGGGTTCACTTGAGGCCCCATCTTTGTGACTTAACACCGCTCTTTAGACGTTCGGCTTCAGAGGCATACCCCAAGCCAGTTCATCGTCCACATGGCCCTAATCATGACAATAAAAAGCCACCAACTCTCAAGCCAGTCACCTGGGCTTATTGTCTCATTTATACTGAAGGTTGGGCTGGTCACTTTTACAGACAGGGGTCCTTAAAGCTCTCAGAGGTCAAACAACCCTTTAGAAGTTTCCCAGTGGTTCAATGTCACTTGATGGGAGGGGTCACCTGGCTCCAGAGCTTGTTTGGGCTAACTCTCTAAGCTAGTAATGCCTACCAGTACCAGAGATGAGGCTGCCCTTGCTTTGCCTTTCTCTTTTCCTTGGGTCTCCAAGGCAACACACAGGGTTCTCCTCTCCTGCCAGCCTCACATCTGTTGTGGGATAATCTTTTTGTACACTGTGAAGATGAGTCTCTGCCTAAGGTCCCTTCTGATTGGTTTTAAAAAGAGCTGAATACTCAATAGCTAGGTAGGAGAGAATAGGTGGGACTTTTGGAAAGAGAGAGAGAGAGAGAGAGAGAGAGAGAGAGAGAGAGAGAGAGAGAGAGAAAGAAAGAGAGAGAGAAACTGGAAAAGAATCTGAGGTATGCATGCTTGTGGGATTAAGCCAGCCAAACAAGGAGGGACTCACACATACAGAATGGAGGAGAGGTAAAGAGCCTTGTGCCTTGTGGCAGAATGTAAATGAATAGAAACAGCATAATTTAAGTTATAAGAGCTAGTTGGGAACAAGCCTAAGCTACAGCCAATATTCATAATTAATAATAATTATCTGTGTCATTATTTGGAAACTGGCAGTACAAAGAAAGTCTGGCTGAACACATGGAATCTGTGAATCTGGCTGTTCTGGTCACTTTTCTATCTGCTGGACATTCTTTTCTGCATGTCTCTTCCTCTTTCTCCGATTCCTTCCCTACTTCCTCATCCTCTTCTTTTCCTCCTTTTCCTCCTTTCTCCCATCCCTTCCTTTCTCTCCTTAAAATAGTGTTACCACACATCTTAGGCTAGACTTGAACACACAGCCTAGCCCAGGATGGCCTTGAATTTGCAATCTTTCTGCCTCAGCCCCCAAATGCGGGGATTGCCAGCATGTACCACCACCTCAAGCTTGGGCATCCATTCTATAACCAGCTAGCTCTCTTTCCAGCTCCTCTTGCTCTCCGTGGTGCAGCCAGCTCAGGCTCCACACCGTATGCTTTCGCCATGCCCTGAAGCAACCCTCCACGACTCCCGGTGTGCTGAAGCCTAAGACTGTGGTCTGCTTCTGCTGCCAATCTGCAGCTGGGCTTTGCAGCTTTGCCCTTGCCTTCTGTGGATGCTTGGTGGAATGCCAGTTCCAGGTGGCCGCAAATTTACCTCCCTTGATCACGAGACATCCCCACTCAAAGACTGGAGCCTGGCTTATTGTAAGTGCTCACTAAATAGTTGTTAGATTAATTAATGAAATTATTTTCCCAGCCAATGAGATTATACCCTTTCTGTGGCAGTTCAACAAGGATCCACTGAAAGATATAAAATATGCTGTCAGGTTGTTTTGAAGATATTGAATTTTTTTTTTACATGAAGAAAATCTGAATAAGGATCCTTAAGGTTTGTTATATTTTATGTGGTTGGTTGTGTGTGTGTTACTTGCTGTGCTGAGGGTAGAACCCACAGACTCGAGCTTGCTAGGCAAATTCTCTTTCACAGAACAACATCCTCAGACCCCAAGCCTGTTATATTTTAGGAGTTCACATCTGTCCAGTAAGGGCTTTAAATGTTTATGAAGCGATGCATTTAATTGTTCTATTCCAAGATAATGATAGTATGACTTGTCTCCCTTCCCTTTCCTTTCGCTTATTCCAAGATAGTATGATTTATTCTTAGTATTGGATGCCAATTTAACATAGGGTGACAAAGGACTCCTTGCTGTGGCCAGCAGAAGCCTAGCTGAGACAGGAGTATCAAGTCTTTTAAGATGGAATCCTAGGACTGAAGCTCTGCTATCTGCTGCATTCTGTGGGCCCTATCTACTCATATTCCCTTCCTTCCTATTTGGGTGTTCACCACACGCCCAAACTACCCTTCCTCCCATCCTTTCAGAGGACATCCTTGTCACAAAACTCTTCTCATTGTCGCAGCTTCCCCATAACCATGTACTGTGTCAACACACGGTCTATCCTATGGAATCTTGGTGGACTGGTCTTCCCTGGTTCATGAGAACAGGGTCCATCACCCATCTCTTTGTCATGCTGCCTCCTGCTGTGTATCACAGAATGTCCATGGGGCTAAGATGTACCAGCTCTGTCAACGCAGGTAGACATGATAGATGGCTGTCCGGTGTGTTGGCAGGAGGAATTGGGTGGCTGGCCCAGCTAGTGGAGGGAAAGGGAAGGGTAATCTTGGGAAGGGAGAGTAGGAGGGTTAGCAGAGGAAGGCAACAGACTCTGAGATAGGCAGAGCCGGGAACTAAGCAGGTATGGGCATGTTGCTGGGGTTCAGAGCTACTCTGCCTTTTGCTTTTTATGTGGACTTTAGATATGCGTAGGCCTTTCCATTGTATCACAGATGGGGGTTGGATCAGAAGAGAAGTGGACCTAACATGGTGATTTCTTCTGGAGGCAACAACCCTTCTCTGCACACTCGTTTGTATTGTTGTGCACATTCATATACACATATTTAGGACCACGACAAGTTATAACCGGGAAACTTAAACAACAAATCTTTATTCTTCACAGTTCCAAGGCTGGAACTCTCAGACTGTGATGTGGCTACAGCAGGGCTCTCAAGGGGATTTGAATAAGAGCACTAACCCATTTGATAAGGGCTCCACCGCACATCCTAGCCACCTCCCGAAGGCTCCGCCTCCCAACGTTATCACATCGAAGGGTAACATTTCAGTACAAACATCCAGTGACTTCTCTGGCTACTGTCACATGATCTGTTATATTCTTTTCATCAGTACTGAACTTGCCAATGTGAATTTCCATTTGAATGACATGCCATGACTGGGCAGAAGATTCCAACGGGTACTTTTGTTTTCTCCTATAATAGTGGCATATCTCAAGCAGGTCTTCCCATTTGCATTGGATCTGGTGCCCAGGAGCCAGGTGGAGCAGAACCCAGCACATACCAACCCTTATACACCTGTGCTATAGACCACTTGGATCCAGGGTGGTCACTGCGACATAGACTGGTGAAAGTTGACTGGTAGTCCAGCAACTGGAAGTGCTCAGTCCCTTTAAGGTCCTGTAAGAGTGTGCTTGGATTGTGACGAAGGCTTGGTGGTGACCATCAGGGCAAGTGTACTGTGACTTTGGACATAACTTTCTCATTTGTACTGGAATATCCCTGGACCTGCTGAGGTAGTCTTTGCCATGTGCGCCTCTGATTAGGAGTGGGAAGCACACATTCCAATTAAAATCTACCCTGTGACTGTGGTTGTAGGCCCTAATTTTTCCGGAGCTATTTCTTTATAGATGACTATTAACATTCCTTCCAGAGTAAAGAGGATTCTGCATCTCTAGGCAAACAACTGCTGCAATCTCCCTTAGAAGTGAGTGCCAGCAACATCACTTGCAAAACCAGGCTACCAGGGTCTCACCTTCTTGGTTCTTTGCTGCCTCCACAGAGCTTGGGTTAACCCTTAGCTGTGGTCAGCTTTCTAGGTAACGACGTTTTTATAGGACCCAGAAAAGTGACATTTTAAAATCATTTTATTTCCTCTAACTTAAGGTCACAAAGCTGTTGGACAGAGAAAAAAGTCACTTCCTAGGAAAGGAGAAACCCCAGTGCCATGGGACGTGAAAGTCCCTTCGGCTGGCAGCTTCTCCTTTGACTCAAAGGGCTTAAAATAAAAAGCAGGTACCAACTGAAGACAGCAAGCGAGGCAGCTGCAGGAAGTGGAGGGAGCTCAGGCTGAGAACCAGGACCCCAACTGGCTTCCAGCCGGGTGACCTTGCCACTCATTTCCCTCGGTTTGGATTTCCCCATATGTAACAGTAAACAACCACAAACTCCTGTTGAGTGCACACTCATATCTTAGCACTCTGATTCCATCAAAGCTAATTGACAAGGCTGTTTACTGCAGGCCTTAAATGGCAGGTCTCTTAATTTGTAGCCGAGGGGAGATACCTTAAGGAAGGGAAAGGTTTACAGTGGGAGCCTGGTCCACACAAATCTTCTGAATTGCTAAGATGCTTTAATCCTCGAGGAAGAATGAAAGAGCCTGATTTATAATGATTTAACAAACAAACCATATTCATACTGCTACAACAGCAGGACAAGAGTCCATCTCTGCCCACTCTGGAGGTTCTAGGGTCTGATGAAGGGCCTAAGCTCTGGCGCATTCCTCCAGACCAGAAGTCTGTCCATGGTAGGCAGCCATCCTCAGAGTCTCAGTTAAAGATCTATCAAGTGCCAAATCTGGTCCACGGATTAGTACTGTACTAATTTCAGGACCCAGGTCCATGTGCCATCACCTGGGCTGGCGGGTGGCTGCTGTTCCGATGTCCTCAGCCTCAGCAGAGGTGACAGGTTTCTCTGTTGCCTCTCCTTGGATTCATGCAGTCACTCTCCCTGAAGACCAGACTTGGTTCCAAGACATGTGCTCACGTCCACAACCTAAGCATGAAAATGTGCTCTAAGACCTGCTTCCTCATCTTCGAAACCATTCCTCCTGCAGAAACTATATGATTACAAAGCTATTGGAAACCCACCCTCAGCCTCAGGAGGGCTTGCCACAACCCTGATCAGCTCTGTTGCCTGAGAGCCTCTACGGAGGACGGAGCAGATAGAAAGTCTCTAGCTCATGTTCTTCAAACTCAAGCAGTATTCTTGTTCTGCCATTCTTCAGGGAGTGCTGGCAGCTTATAGCTAGCCGTGGTGTGTGTGTGTGTGTGTGTGTGTGTGTGTGTGTGTGTGTGTGTGTGTGTCTGTGCCTGAAGAGGATTCCTCTGATGAGGATGAACACTTTTGCTTCAGCATCTCTTCCAAGATGGCCAGCATTTTCTTGGTAATTTTTCACCAGAAGCAGTTTCTGCCTCATCCTTCCTCTCTCCTTTCACCAGAGAGGACCTTGTCGCGGTAGAGGGTCAAGCAGGAACCTGGACCGTGTGTAGCTGAAGGGAGCAGGCTCAGCTAACTGTTCCCTTGCACTCTGACTGGCATACTGTTCTTTCTCCCCTCCCTTACTCCCGTTTTCACAACTTTCCATCTATAGTGAGCAAGATCACCTTCTCTTAAGGGACTCCCTCACTGAGGGGAGCTTTAACTTTCTTACCCCATTGACCTTCCTCCACATGAGGGCGTAGGGCCAGTTTTCACTTCTGAAAAAAAACATTCCTCTTGAAGTGGGACTCTAGAGACTCTTCAGTAAATGAAGATAGACTTGGTGAGGAAATTCCAACCCTACAAGCAGATAATTAAGAGAGATTTTCCAAGCCTAGGGGGAAATCAAAGACCATTATGGATATATGGTTTGTGCTAAACCACTTTTATTACAAACTGAGCCCCCATACAGCTGTGCAGCCTTGGAGGGGGGAGAACGCGGCCAATGAAACAATTAAAAGCCATGTGGAAGCAGACCTCCTAGTAGCTAACGGGAGCCATCCATTCTGTGTTCTGTGGGTAATTTCAAAACCCCAAATCAGGAATTCTATCGCAGTTCTGAGAAGAGCACGATGAGGGAGAGTTAGCTAAGGATAATACTGCAAAATTTCCCCAGTCCCCCCTTCTCTACCCAATTCTCCTTTCCTTCAACAGAGACGGGGTAAGAGGGATCCAGTCTGTGGAAAGTCACCAGAAGTCTTGGGGAGTTTAGAGGGAAAATCTAGAAGCAGGCAGACATAGAGACACAATTTAGTTCTGCCACCCAAGATCTGTGTGGTCTTGGGCAAGTTACTCTGTCTCTCAGTGCTCACCTTTCCCTGCCTAATGGAGCTACTGTGACAAGTGCATGAGACAGGACAAGGAAAGTGCCTGGCACACGTTAGCTCTCCACTGACTGATGTCTGTGTCCTTCGGAAGGAAGTTACCACGAAAGTTGTTTTCCCTTTTATAATTGCTTTAGAAAAATTATGGTGTCAAAAGGTTCTGTCACAATCAAAGAAAACAGATCAAACGTTTCGTTAAGCCTTCATTTTGTGATTTGAGAAGACGGAAAAGAAAGCAAATGGGAAGAGTCTTGCCTATGTAAGGGAGGCAGTCAGTGTGAGGGAGGTGCATGCTAAAGTACTTGCCGCACAAGCTAGAAGACCTAAATTAAATCAGCAGAACCAGGGTACAAAGAAATCTGGGTGTCTTGTGCTGGCCTTTTCATCTCCACACTGGAGAAGAGGAGGAAGGAGCTTGCTGATTAGCCACTCTGGACTACTCAGTGAGTCCCTGTTCGAAACCAGGGTTGATCTGAGGAGATGATCTATGACTAAGCTCTCTGTCTACACAGTTATAAGGCCTGGACTTCAGACCCCAGCATGTTCATAATCAGCATGTCTGTAACTCCAGTTCCAGTGCATGTGGGTGTAGAGGGCATCCTGGCTTCCAGCCTAGGTGCAGAAATTGAGCCCCAAGTTTATGGAAAGGCCCTTTTGCAAAGGAATAGGCCAAGAGCTGTAGAAGAGGACACTTGTTACTATTTCCTGGCTTCCACACAAATACAAATAAATAAATCTAATAAAGTTACAAAATCCAAGATAGACAGCTCTTAAAGAACACTGTTCAAGATGTCCCCTGGCATGAGTGTGCACACCACACACACGCACACATATACACACACACATACACAAATACACATGCATGTATGACAGATACTCATACACCCCTACATGCATTTATATATTCAAAAACAAAGAGAGATGACCACTAAGAATTTATATCTAATTTGAGAGGGTCTATATCTCTTCTAAAGGTAGTGGTGAGCTTGGTATTATGGGTGTGCTTATGGGTATTAACTGGCAATGTCACACAAAATGGCTGCTAATATAGCTAATAAGGTCACAGAGCTTAAAAGCTCATCTATTGATTGGTTATATGGCCTGAGGTCTGCATTGTAACTTCTAGAAGGTGAGAATTCTATGATGACTCTCTATACAGTAAAATGTTTGGGCTTAAGTACAATTCTTCAGATAATTCTATGCAGTGCAAATAAACCAATGTACTAAATATTCATGCCTGCATATGTCTGCTTCCAGGAGGTGAAAATCCAAACGTAACCTTGATAAGATGTGGGGGATTTTGCCATTTTTTATTCCTGGACACCAGCAGACTGCCCCTGAGTATGTGTAGCTAAGATGAGTCTTGGCTGTGCTGATTAAGATAGTTTCAAGGTGTGTGCCTACAAACTACCATACTTCCAACACTTGCCTACAAAACACAGTGCTCCTCAATACTCTTTAGGACAGCACCAAGAAGGGAGGATATTAACCAGAGGTTTGAACATTAGCACCCAAAATTTTTGCCTTCAAATCTTAAAAGAGAAAGCAGACAGAGCTTAGAAGAAACCATTTTTCCAGCAGAGCTTTCCAGTCACAGAGAATGCTCTGGAGAAGAGTTGGTGGGGAACCACCAGAGGCAGAAAGTATTAAGCCGCCAGTTATTTAATTAACTTGCTCCATTCCATTTCTGAGCCAACCATGGAGGGGAAAAGAGAAATCTTATTTCTGTATCAAAAGTCAAATAAAATGTTAAATCTCACTTTTGATTGACAGACTCCCGCACAGTCGCCTACCTAACGCTAGCAACTTTAAATTCAGATCACTTGTGAAACCCAAGGGGTTTTCAGGGTATGAGACAATCCAGATGTGTGTGCCTCATTCTGCAGAAGCCATCTCTGTGCAAGAAATGTTCCGGTGACATCCATCTGGATGGAAACAGGTATGTTAAGATAGGAGGTACCTCAGCTACAGTAGGATGATGGTAGCAGGGACATGGAGGTCCCCTAATGATATAAATGGGTTTGTTCAGAACTGCTTGAAGGGAGCCAAGTCCCTGAGATCACTCCCCACCATATCAGTGTGTCCTGCAGTCATGCCTTTCACAAAGAGTTGCTCAATCCACAACTGACCACGCAGTATTGTGCAAGTATTGGATCAGAGATCAGACCCACTTGGTAGACTGACCACCTTGTTGACACACCACATGCACAAGTTACTCAGGTGTTCTTACTGTTTTCCTAAGCTCCCAGGACTAAAAAAAATGCAGGAATTTCCTAAAGAAAACAGTCTTAAAAGATGTTCACATTCCCATCCACCCCAGACACCATAGGATTTCTTTCCTTCTCAGAATACAACTCTGCCAAGAAACATCAATAAGGATCTATAGAAAGTGACAAACATTATCCTACCAAAATGACATCTCAGGGATCGGTAATAAAAATTCTCTCCTATTACCAGGAAAAGTCACACAATGAAAGTTATAAAATGTAGAGCCCGAGACATTCACAACCAAGGGTGTCTGATGAAGAACATGGAGGTCTTTGAGAAGCAGATTCCAAAACAAAGCCACTCTTCTGGGAAGCAAACTATCAAACGGAATTTTTACTTGAAAAGCTCATCTCCAGTTACATTCCTTATTTCCCACTTTCCTCCTTTCTCATGACCCCACGACGACTCCCTATCACAAACATGACACTGGCCTTGATGGCAAATAAATATATTTCATCTTGGAGATCTACTCATTTTAAAGGTAAATATATTTCAATCACAGCACACTGGGAAATGTCTTCATTTGAGAAAGTCATTCAGTCAAATTTAAGAACGCATAAACCAGTAAGCTGACCTTTTGTAACCACCCACGTTCCCTGGGATTATCGTGTTCCCAGGGAATTTCATCATCTCTACCGGGCCAAGGCTATAGTTTCCTTGAATGGCAGGAGTCCAAAGCACACAACTAGGCCAGTTTGGGTACCTGGTGATGGTGAGGGTGTGTCTTCCTTGAAAACAGCACCTCACAATGGAACCTCCAGGACCATTTACTTAGTTATGCATGCGTTCATTCACTTTGCTATTTTCCCTTTAGTTAAAAGGGTAGTGAGGACACTTGTAAGATTATAGAAGTGTGCTAGGCTGTTTGTGCAGAAGACAGGACATGAACTTTAATCGAGATAATGGCAATATTTCAATGCAGATTACTGCATTGTTCAAATTCCTGCTGTCATTCCAATTAGAATCAATGGTCTTCTTTCTTACCAATTCCCTCCAATGTGTAGGTTGCTGCTACCTGCCAGGAATGTATTAGATTTTCTTAATAAAGATAGATCGATCACAGCAGTGGGCTAAGTGGTACAGCCAACAGTTAATTCTTGCTTCATTAAGCCAAACCAAATAATTCTCTTTAAATGAAGAAACTCATCCTGCTTCCTGTAAATATTTGGTATTGAAGCAGCAATGAGAACCCATGCTATGTAAACCTTACTTCTCTTTAGGGGGTCCTGGGGGCATTTCTGTTGGTACCCCAGTGAGAATGATAAACATTCGAATTAAAATACTTGTCTAGATAAATGAGTAAAATAAGCTTTGTGAAATTGTCTCCCAGAGTTTGTGTTCTTTAAATGTATGCACCCACATTTAGTCTCAAAAATATTGTCATCCTCTAAGGGTTATCCAGTAGAACTTTCTAAATCCTAAGGCTGGGAAACCCTTAGAGGATCGTCTTGTAGGAAGAGCCTGGGCCTTTCCAGCTAATAACACATTATAAATAAATCATCATCATTTCAGGGTTTATTCACAAAGGACGGATATTTGTAATCCTAGAAGTGTGTATGTGCCTGTGGCTACTGATTAACTGCTTCAAATTAATAGCTTAAAATTAAAACAAGCCTGGGGTTAAAATAAAGGGAAATGGTTTTCTCCGTAAGAAAAGCTTCAGTACTTTAAGAAAGCCCCTTGCCATTTTCCCTTCCTCTTATTATCCAGCCCCCAGAGTGCTTTCTACAGGGCTCATTGACGCCTTGCTATGTGCGTTTTCAGATTTCACAGGCAAGAGAAGCAGTGGACATAGTTAGGCACAGAGATGTTTCCAAAATGCATTTCTCAAATATTTCACTTAATGAGCTTGGATGTTTCCTGGGGATGCCACCCTGCAGTGGGACAGAATGATTTGTCTATGGTCTTTCCTGCATGTGTTGGTACAACGTCCCTTCTAGAATACCTGCTACACTATCCAAGGGCCTTCCATCCTGAAACATCACTCAAGAGAGAAAATGGTCCACAGAGAACAGAAGACGAAGCAGACGAGTGGGGCCAGAACTACAGGGACAGTAGGTAGCCCTGAGCTGGAAAACCAAACTGCCCTTTTAACAACAACAACGTCAAACACTCCTTGCTATGGTTTGCTCCCTTTGAAGCTTATGTTGAAGTTTGATTGGCAGTTTGGAGAGGTGGGGACTAAGTGGTGCTTAGGACATCAAAAGTGATTAAAAACCTATCTCAGAGCAGGTTGGTTGTTGGAGGGCAAGGCTTTCCCTCATGTTCTGACTGCCCCAGCCACATCCACCCCCTTACCCTTCTGTCTTTTGCCATGGGGTGAAACAACACGAGGCCTTTGCTAGAAGCCCGCTCTCAGGAGTTACCTACTTAGCACTAATGAAATTATGGGAACCACTCCCTTATGACCTCACGTAATGTTAATTACCTTCCATGAAGCCACTTCCCAATACCATTAACATGGTAAGCAGGCCTTTTCCCCGGCTTTCTTGCCTGCTCTCATATTATAGGCCTCATGGCATGTCACACCATAACCTTAGGTGGCCCAGACTCCAGGAATGTGAGCTAAATAAGTTTCCTTATGTCCTACACACCCACTCCCTGATGTCTCCTTCCAGCTCTGCAAACTGGTCGAGGGTACTGTTCTTGCTATTTTGTCTCTGGTATGCCAGGCTTAGGTTTAGTTTGAAAAGTGTTAGAAATTAGACCCACAAGGCTATTGCATTTAGCCTTCTAAAGTTAAATAAGACATAAAAGAAAAAGAACCTGTATTTTTAAAAGATTTGATTTTTTTTGGCAGTAGAAATTTTATCTCAAAATTCTTGCTGTCCTGAAAGTATATACATAAAACTCAAGCTTTCTTTGTGAATTAACTATGATGGGACCACAGTGATGACACTTGCTGTACAGGCCTAAGGACTTTAGTTTAAGCTCTTGGATTCATACAAAAACTATGCGTGACAGCACAGACTTGTAATCGCAGTCCCAAGCAGGCAGAAGCAGGAGGATTCCTAGGGTTTGCTAGTCAGCTACTAGGTGAACCAATGAATTAAGAATCCCTGGGAGATCTATGGGCATGACTTAACTAAATACCCACCAGGACAGACATTCTTCTCATTCTTTCAACTTAAAATTCTTCCTTGAGATTCAGTTCAATTGTATCCGCTGTGGTTTGAGCATGTTTCTACAAAACTCGAGCACTACTTACACAGAGGCCTTTCAAAGGTGATTGGTCCATCTGTGATCTCCCTCACAAATGACATTAGAGATTCCCTAATGAAAAGGATTTAATGGAGCAAGTGTATCCCTGTTTGCCCTTCTGCCTCCCACCATGTGAGAACAAGGCAATAGTCAAAGTACTGGCTTGAGATAGCGAGCATCTCCCCAGATAAGGAGCCTGCCAGCACTTCGATGGCTGCCTTAGCTCCCAGGGCTGTGAGAAGGAAATTTCCACTCTCAATAACTTTTCCAGCCTATGGTATTTAATCATAGTGGACCAAATGGACCAACACAATATCCTCGATTCCTTCTCAGCCCTGCCTGCTCTGTGGGAGACATGATGACAAGCGATTAAAACACAAACAACGAAACCTAGAAAAACCAACGTATTTCTGAGAATATTCCATTTGAGGTGACAAGATGTTGCAGGAAAATGCAACTGGGAAGTAATTAGGGCACTACAGACAAGTTATTAGATGTGTCAGTATAAACGGCAGGTGCTGAGAAAGATTATGGGACAGAAAGGGGTTTTTATTTCCGTTTTCTTGATATGTAGAATTCCGACTCGCACACGCAAAACAAAGCACTGTAAGAACAAGCAAACCAGGGCACTTAATTAAGGAGGCTCGAGGTTTGAAAGCAGAATGGAAGAAACCGACCTAGCTGAGACAAAGACCTTGTTTGTTAAAAATGGCTTAATAAATACATATTTGGGAAATGGTTGATAAAGAGTCTTGGTGGCTTTTCTAACTAGCAATCTGACACAGGAGCTCTTCAGAAGGACAGTAAAGGCAGAATTTTGGAGAAGCTACTGCTATGGAGGATGGACTGGGAAACACTAGTGGACCTGAGCCAGTGGTTCCAATGAGTTGTACTTGTCCCCTCCTCTGGGGACAAACGAACAAGCCCTAGGTTCATCTACAATACACACAACCATTAACATAGAGATTTGATCCATACTCACTAAAGTCAAGAGGGACTTATTTGTAATAGTCAACTTAACTAATTTAATAATTGAGAAAGTTATATTTGATTATTAAAAGGGACAGCATGTTACATGTTTATCCTGTTCTATTAAAAGCAAGACTACTCTGTAACATTATTGAGTTAGAATAAGCAGGCTTATTGGTCCTTCATCAGTTCACCAAGTGTTTACTGAAGCGTGCTTCTGTATGAGGAGGGGGGCTATTAGGAGAGAAACAGTACAATGTTGCTGGGGTTTAGTGATGCAGCAGGTATCGGGAGGCACGCAAGGCAGGGAGACAGACTCTGGACACAGCGCCTTGTACACAAGGTGGGGAGACAGACTCTGGACACGGCGCCTTGTACACACAGTGGGGAGACAGACTCTAGACACAGTGGTATGTGTGCAAGGCGGGGAGACAGACTCTGGACGGACACAGTGCCATGTACACAAGGCGGGGAGACAGACTCCGGACACAGTGCTATGTGTGCAAGGTGGGGAGACAGACTCTGGACACAGCGCCTTGTACACAAGGCGGGGAGACAGACTCCGGACACAGCGCCATGTATTTTCTAGGAATGAATATGGATCTGTTTCCTTCTGTAATCACAAGCCATGGAAGTGTTTTTGTAAATTTAAAATAAAAAACTTTTAACTTTTAAACATCTTATTGTTTAACTCAGTGCAGCACTGGCAAATGCTCAGTGCTGTGTCTAGTACAATCTTTTTGTAAACAGTGCAGCGGAATGCTGCTTGGGGTATGAAGGTGAGCCACAGCCTGAAACATAAAATCATTCATAGAATTATTTACACAGACAAAGAAGTTGGGCTTATTGTACTTTAAACCCAGGGACAGATTAAATCTTAAATGGAGAGAGAGAAAGTGGGATAGAATAAAATCAATATGGGAACTGCCAGGAAAGCGAGGAGATTTGTGTACCAGGGAAGGCTCAGATTCAGGAGCAAGGGTTTGTGATAGCTGACACATTTACAAACGGAAAACCAAAACAACCTGGCAGATATACACAAGAAGCCCAGTTCCCCCCCCACCACCACCACCACCACATCTGCCCGGACTCCCTCCACAGCCCCCTTTGATAACCATTTTATTATTATATTGTTATACTCCTCCCACTTTTTTTGTTTTTGCAAACCCCACATAATGTTTTGGCAAATAAAAATTTTAATTAGAGAAAGGACAAAGGCAACAGCTACGAGGGAACCGTTACAGGACCGACACTGGCCAGTGTTTCTTTACTCAGTTCAGTCACCAATTCCCGAGAGCATCTCTGGAAGTTGGCCTTTTATCTGCCACAAGGCAAGACTTCCTGTTAGGTGGGCAGGACAGCAGTCCCTCACATGGTACACTCTAGACACCCTGTTTCTGGGGTCGCTCTGGTCACATCCTTGATGTTTTCATTTCAGCTCACTGTGTCGCCCTCCCCAGCAGCTGTAAAATACCTGCTGTTTTGAGGACTAACTCTTGAAGGAAGTGGGAGGCATCAAGGCTCTCACTATAATGCCTACAACAGTTAGCTTCTTTAAATAGAAGCTGCTCTCACTATATATATATATATATAAGGCCTCTGGGAAGAACTCCCTACATGAGGCCAAGCTCGTTCAACACGTGTTGACATCTAACTCATGAGAGGGCTCCCTTTGGATTTAGTCCATTCTGATGCCAACCTTCCTCCTGAGTAATAACCACTGCCAACTCATTTTTTAAAAATAATTTATTATGATTTATTTATTTTTATATGTATTGGTGTGAAGTTGTCAGATCCCCTGAAACAGGAGTTACAGACAGCTGTGAGCTGCCATACGGGTGCTGGGAATTGAACCTGGGTCCTCTGGAAGAGCAGTTAGTGCTCTTAACCGCTGAGCCATCTCTCCAGCCCCCCAACTGCCAACTCTTTATAGCAACAGAAATGAACCCAGAAAGTAGGTGAATAGGCCCTTTCTTGGACAATGAAATTGAAAGCCTTGGAACAAGAGACAACACATTCACCCACACCGGGGATCAGAGAACTTCTATAAAGAGCCAGGTAGGAATAGTGTAAATAGATCAAGATAGGAAGTTGCCTTCTTTATCCTTGCCTACTTTATCGTGGGCAAACAAACAAGGAAGGTCAGGGCCCTTTTGGAAGGGATGATTGGAAAACCCAAGGATTTGCAGTTTTACCTCTTTCAACAGCAGCTTAGTTTGTACAAGGACCAGTTAATGATTTATGATCTAACCCAAGTGCAGAATTATTTAAATTAGTTAAATTGATATCAATGAGAAGGCCTTGACAGTGTGATAAAGCAGTAGACAGTTTGTCCAGTGGCTAGGAATTCAAGCAGCCATTGGGGTCTGAACATATTTCCTTTGTGCATTTGAAATGGAACATTCAGAAGCTGTTTGGTTTGTTTGTTTGTTTGGCAAGGTCTCACTACGTAGCTCACACTGGCCTTGAACACATGCCTCCTACCCTAGCCTCTAAAGTGCTGGGGTACAGCCATACACCACCACTCATAAGGTTCTTCTACCTTGCTGCTCGAGTCCCGTGCAGGCAGGAGCTCCGCAACACTGTCCAGTTTGTACAGGGAATCAGCCTGACCTCCCTGGGTTCCTGCATTGGCTGATGGCCTAGAGTGAGACTTGCCACTATCTCTCTTGAATAGTGTGCAGTGGCGTCTGCCCACTCCGGAGACCTCATCCTGTCTTGCTTCTAACACCTTCATCTCTCCCTTTCCCCACTGGACTTCTCCTGTAACTGCAGGCCTCTAGAAACAAGGGTCAGGGAGCACGGTGTACATGGAAACCCTGTGTTTTCATCCACACGCCCTTCCCCGAGGCAAAGGAACTCAAATCCTTTTTTCACTACTCAGAAATGGTCAGGAAAATTTATTTTAATCATTCCATAAATTATAGTAGGACATAATTATTTTTCTGTTATCTGGACAGCAATTCTAAAGAAGCAAATAGTCAGGTCCCGTCTACTCAGAAAACATGCATCAGCTCTTATTATTTTTTAGAGTCACGGATTCTTAGACTCATGACCTGGAATGCTGGAGTACTCAGCAAATATATTCAGAATTAATTTAGTGTCTTAATTGCTAGTACAGAAATGGGTACTTTCCTATGGTTGAAAAAGTATACACGTTGGAATTTTGAAGAAACAATATTTCAACTGGAGCTGAAAGAATTACTTCTGGGGGCTGGGGGAGCTGTGGAGATGACACAGTCAGATACGAAGTGCTGACTTTACAGCCATGAGGACCTAAGTGTGAAACCCCACACCCATGGAAAAGCCAGGAGCACAGCCTTCCTGTAATCCCAGAGACAGGGAGGTCAAACCAGGAGGATCCCTGGGGCTTGCTGACCAGTCGATCTAGATGAATCAGAGAGCTCCAGGCCCTCATCACACGTCACAAAAGCTGAGTAGGGAGCAGGGGATGAAGCCAAGCGTAGGGAAATGGAGGCACAAGACAGTTCCAAGCACAGGAGAGCCATGACCCGTGTCTCTCTGTGATACTCTTAACTACTAGCCTGTGGATGAGTGGCCGGCTCTGTGAACATTTGCTCAGTGAACGCAGGCCTGCACATAGGCAGGGAGGAGAGTGGAAGATGACAAAACCATGGGGCTGGTGGGGCGATTCTCAGATGGAAAACAGAATTTACAAGCCAAGAGAAGAGGCGTCAATGAAAGGGTGCCTTTAGCTTGGATGGAGCTAAGGGAGGAAAACAGGCATCCGCCTGCTGCTAGCACCAGCCATATGGGACTAACCCCAGCTCCTAGGTTGAAGGGGCAGGAGCTCACACAGAGGAGCTAATACTGGACCAGTGATTCGGATCCATTATTTGTGCTCAAGCAGAAGTCAGAGACCATGAGAGCAAGGCAGAGAACTTTAGCAAGTGGCTCAGCCAGGGCTGACTCTGGGTGTGGAGACAGTCACCGGCCCAGAGGCTGAGCAGGCATGGAAAGCTGGACTGGAAAGAAGTCATATCTTCATACCCGGTGCCTTCATTTATTCCTTTCTCCCCGGAGATATCCAAGGTCCACTTGTCTCATGCCAAGTTATAAGCTATTAGCTATGGAAGATGTTAAGTGAAAAGGTGGAAGAAACCTACAGCTCTGGGAAGCATTGTCCCGGAGTTCAAACTCCAACCCCGTCATTCCTTATCACTGAGCTGGGTTAGTCACGTCAGAGTTCTACACCTCAACTCTCTTAGCGAAACCAAGGGAACTGGAGCTGCTTACCTCACAGCTTTGTTAGGAAGATCACCTGAGATAATCCAAATAAAGTTCTCTGGCCTGACAGTGTGGCTTTAAAGAAATTAGCGTGGGCACTGGCTCCAAAATATTTGTCCTTCAGAAGTGACAGGACAGTATAACGGGAAGGGAGGTAGAAGGGCACCCCGTGGGCTCAGACGTATGGGGACCAAGAGAGAGAATCCACAATGAAACCTAATGTGTGTATGCTATTTAAAATTTATTTCAATTAAAAAATTGTCAGGCTGGTGGAACGGCTTAGTGGTCAAATGCACTGGCTACTTTTCCAGCTGACTTAGGATTGATTCCCAGCACCTGCATGGAGGCTCACAAACATCTCTAGCTCCAGTTTCAGGGGCTCCAATGTCCTCTTCTGATCTCCCTGAGCACCAGGCCTGTATGTGGTACACAGACTTAGATACGGTCAAAATACCCAGACACATACACACAAAACAATAACAACCAATAATAATCATAAATAACAATGATGATAATTACAGAAATGTCTCACGTGTTGAAGAATTTATTCTCAAGTCTGTTAGAGCAAGGGCCTTGTGACTAGAGTTTCTGACGACTCTGAGGGTCGTGCATGCAGCTTGATTTTGTCTCTGTAGACTGAGGTCTTTTTCTCAGACATTGGCTTTTCCTACTGTTAATGATGGTGGGGTGTTACAGAGGCTTTGGGTAGCCCCAGTGAGTTACTCTCTGCCAT
Organism: Dicrostonyx torquatus; assembly: GCA_028555095.1. Lineage (NCBI taxonomy): Eukaryota > Metazoa > Chordata > Mammalia > Rodentia > Cricetidae > Dicrostonyx > Dicrostonyx torquatus. The sequence continues at coordinate 100,948 of JAQHUG010000054.1, read as the reverse complement.
CTCAATGCACAGCTGAGAGTCAGTCACCGGGGCATTCTCATGAATTGCTTTCTTGGCTTTTCAGCATTGCACTGAAAAAAATAACTCTGAAGCAGAAAGAAAATCAGGCAGCAAGAGAGCTTCATTTTTAAACTCATTAGTTGGGAAGTTGAACAATTTGCTTAGATCGGCAGGGCTTTGAATGCAGGAATAGGCTTCTGAGAGGCAAGTCAGTAGCTACAGTCTAAAAGCCTTTCCTCACCTGCTCCCTCATCTCTATCACAGGCTCCATGTGCCCTGTTGACAGAGCTGTCCGTGTGCTATTGTCAGTATCAGACCTGAAACAGACAGACGGACACTCCATGGAAAGCCCAGGTCTATTTATGAATTGTACTGCTCCATGTCCATTTTTTTAATAGAATTTTTATAAAGACAAATACTTTACTGAGTTCTTGAATCATTTCAGAAATTTCTAAAACTGTCAATCGTATTTACAGTTGCAACACACCAAACTGACCAGCACGGGTTAAGCCAGAGAGGGTGGACGCTGTCATTTTGATAGCAGGGAATTGCCACTGATTCTTCCTGATGATTCTTCGGGTTGCCCGTGATCAAAATATATGCTTCAAAGAAATAAATGACTTCTAAACACCACTTTTCCTGGAAATCAGGCTTTTGTTGAGGTATCTAAAATACATTCAGATCCTTTAGGCCAGAAAACCTTTCAGCAGTGATTTTTTTGTGAACTTCCCCTGTCTTTATATGACAATATCAAGGTTACTAGATAGCCCCAAATCATAATAAATATATGTGTGTATGTGTGTGTGTGTACGTGTGCATGTGTGTGTATGTGTGTGTACGTATGTGTGTGTGTGTGTGCGTGTGCACATATATAAGCTATGATATTTAATCAGCAAAAACCATTGCATAGAAATATTAAATTCAGCTAGCATGGGAGTCAGGAATGACACAAAAGCTTACCTACAGAGGACATCCATCCTGGGACCCTTTCTCACACTCTTAGAAACATCATCAGGGACTGTGGGGACAGGCCCGGGTTTGAATTTAATTCCAGGCTCCACCACTTACTGCTGCATGACAACCATGACATCTCTTTTGTATCTCAGTGTGATTCCCTGGAATGGCGGGGCAGGCCTCCTGGGACTGTCACAGAGCACATGAGCGAGCTAATGCCTGCAGAAGCTCGTGTGCAATAAATACATGGAGCTGCTCTGTGCTTATTTCACTGCTTCTCATTCCACCTTTTCACATAGACTGTGGACCCCCATAGGAAATGCTTTGATCTCTGGACCCTAATATATCTAGCAAGTAAGAGATGCACCGTGAAGAGCTGTGTCTGATTTCCACACGGCAAAGTAGTGTAGAGTGTCACGGTTCCGCAGTAGGGATCCAGTTCTAATTGTCTGCTCTCTCATCTGTAATCTGCCCTTATTTTAATCTTCATTTCTGTCCAAAGCCCATCAGCACTGCTCAGTTACTAACACATGAGTCAGCTGATGATGACACCCACACAGACTGCACAGGGCCTGGCGGAAGAGGATCCTTAGACTAACGGTGTGCTGCATACCTGTAAACCCGGCACTCAAGAGACTGAGGCCAAAGACTATTGCTTTGAGACCAGCCTGAGCTACATAAAGATTTCTAGGCAATCCTGCACTATATAGAACAGCTATCCCGAAAAGCAACAGAGAAAAAGAGAAAGAAGTGCTTGAGGAGGAGGAGGAGGAGGCGCAGGAGGAGGAGGAAGCGGAGGAGGGGAGCAGCTACTTTTAAATATCAACCTTGCTAACATTAGAAGCGCTAATCGGTTTCTGGTTCTTACGTGGGTCACAGGAACTAGGTCACGTCTGCATCACAAGCTCAGTAGAGTCAAAAGGTACCTCGTCCAAGTAGGAAGCCGAGGTTCATAAACCGGTCAGTATCCTGCCTTGACACCACTCTCCGCCCCAATGGCTATGGCCTGCAGCTGTGGAGCACTGGGCACGCTCATTTCTGAGAAAAGGACAGAACATGTATAATGACTGGACTGGGACTTTATAGAGATGAATTTTTCTAAACTTTCTTCCAACTTCTTTGTCCTTTATTTTAAAAACATTTTAAAAAGTGAAACAGTAGGAGGAGGAGGGCCCGCTTGTTCATCCTGGCTGCCTAGCAAGCTCAGCTCTGAAATAACCACACAGAAACTGTATTGATTAAATCACTGCTTGGCCCATTAGCTCTAGCTTCTTATTGACTAACTCTTACATCTTAATTTAACTCATTTCTATTAATCTTTATATCACCACAAGGTTGTGGCCTACCAGCAAAGTTCCAGAATGTCTGACTCTGGCAGCGAATCCATAGCATCTCCAAGCATTCAGTTCTGTCTTTCCTGCCTACCTAAGTTCTGCCCTATCAACAGGCCAAGGCAGTTTCTTTATTCATTAACGGTAATGACAGCATACAGAGGGCACTTCCATACCAGAAACATGCATTTAATTTTTTCAAAAATGTTTTTCATGTATGGTATCTGTATGTGTGTGTGTGTGTGTGTGAGAAAGAGAGAAAAAAACAGAGAGAGGAAGCTTGCTTCACACTTTTTTCTTTCTTTCTTTTTTTTTTGACAGGGTTTCTCTGTAGCTTTGGAGCCTGTCCTGTCCTGGAACTAGCTCTTGTAGACCAGGCTGGCCTAGAACTCACAGAGATCTGCCTGCCTCTGCTTCCTGAGTGCAGGGATTAAAGGTATGCACCACCACTGCCTGGCTCCACTGTATTTCTTGAGACAAGGTTTCTCACGGAACCTAGACCTCCCTGATTTGACTAAAATGACTGACAATCGAGCCGGAAGATTAAGCCTGTCTCTGTTCCCCAGTGCCAGGATTAGAGGTGTAGCTGCCATGTCTAGCTCTCTCTGTGTGTGTATGCAGGGGTGTATACAGATGTGTGCACCGGCACCTCATGTATGCACACAATTACCAATGCCAGAGGCAGGTGGGGAGTGTTTAGTGTTTGCAATCGAAACTCATTTAACTCCAATTCTTGTTTTCTTGCTTATGTACAGACTTTGTTTTTTTTTTTTTAAAAAAAAAACATTAAACAAACTCACTGCTATGTATCTGTATGCTGACTTAGGAAGATATGTATTATCCATACTCTTGTAAGATGAAGCAACCAGAAGGAATGAGGGCTTAGGATTTGGCACAGTGGTAGTGTTTGCCTAGCATGCATGAAGCCCTCGATTCCACTCAGCCTTAGAAAAATAAAGAGAAACAGGAGTGATGAAATCACCCTGGGAGGGGACCTTCAAAGGGCCATACCTGCCACTCTAACTGCCCTTTATTAACCCATTATAGGTCATTACTTCATTAAATGAACCATCAAAATACCCAGGGGATGAGTGGGAGAAATAGATTGGTGGAATTAACAGATACAAAATAAATATGGTGCCGTGAAGAGAACTCAGAAGACGAGAGGGAAGTCAGTAACAGCTCACTGAGCAGTACTGGTAAGTGTCTAATAAGTTGCAGAGTGATTTCCTATAAACAAGGGGTGGGTGGGAGGGGAGTGAATTTGTAACTGTACTGTCTGGCAGGAATGGCTGTCTTCTAAAGAGACAGCTGTGTCCCCTTCTCTGGCTATCAGATTATTTAAACAGTGGACCTCAAGAAAATAGAATCTGCTGGGCAATGCTGGCACGCACCTTTAATCCCAGCTTTCTAGAAGCAAAGGTAGGCAGATCTCTGTCAGTTTGAGGTCAACCTGGTCTACAAAGTGAGTTCCAGGACAGCCAGGGCTGTTACACAGAGAAACCCTGCCTTGAAAATCAGGGGAAAAAAAAGAAAGAAAGAAAAAGAAAAGAAAAAGACATTAAGGAAGGACGGATAGATGAACAGAAGGAAGAAAGGGAGAGAGGGAGAGATGGAGGAAGGGAGAAAAATTAGAATCTCCCCAGAGATCTCCTGAGTAGGGAAGAAATGGCTGATGCCTGGGGACAGCCAAAGGAGGAACTTGTCTTCTGGACTAAGAGTCACAAGTTGTCAGATGACCTAGAAGGAGAAACTTGGAGTGAAGACCAGGTGGGCAGGGGACTACTCCTGATAGATGGCTTAATTATGTACACCCCTCACCTTCTAGTTCAATTTTTCCTCATGCCAGGATCTCTGAAGGTGAAACTGGGGGAGCTGCTGGACACTTCATCTCTTTTCTCAATGGGACCACATTGACTAAATCTCCCGTTTCTGGTTTTCACTAATAATTTGGCTCCTCCTTTAACTGGCTAATAGAAGATGAGTGATCTCATCTGGCTTGTTGGGGCACAGGCTGTAACCCCTAACTAGGTCTGGTGATGACATAATGGCTATGAAGGGACAAAAATGAACATTTTGGGTCTATCTGTTGCCTGCAGCGAGTTGACTATGGACTGATGGGGAAGATGGGAGTTGCCAGCAGCAAGCAGAGTCATTTCACTCCAGGGACATTTCTTGTCTTTTTACCTCTGTCTGGTGAGGAGTGCTAAAGCAAGGACTGGATTTTCTTTTGGATTCTAGAGAAAGTCTGGTGAGTTTCTCCCCCATCACTGCACCTTGGGCTTGTCTTTCCTGCTGTTTTTGAGTATTCTGAGATTCTTTTAAGCCATTTGGGGTGGCTTCCATTTGTTCATTGGCCTCTTCTTTTGGGGTTCTTCTTTGGGGCTATTGAGTAGAGAAACAGTGGCTACAGTGAGGGAAGAGAGAGTGGTACTCAGAGGCACTGGGAATCTGACCATGATTTAGGAACTAGGGAGACACTGCTCCATCACTCCTGCAGGCTTCAGGAGGGAAGGTATGGTTAGGTCTCCTTTACCTTGGGTTTGCTTTTCCCCTGCGGATTCCTGTGCATCTTCTTCCTCACAGGAGGCAGATGTAAGTTCTAAAGGGAAACAGGGCTTGCTTTCTTTAAATTATGAAGTCTGACTTTCCAGAATGACCAGTGTCTTCAAAGGAGAAGACCATAATCTAACAATAATGTCATTGGTAGGCCAGGCCTGGTCACTTTGAAAGCTCTTGGGAGAAAATGTGAAGTTCTGTTGAACTATTTGTGGCATCAGCTATGTGACAAGAAAAGTTGGGGGGCTCTTTTGAGTCATTGGGGTTCTGCTGACTAATTTCAGATAGAGAAGAGGTGGTGCTAAGATCTCTGCTGTGGTTTTTGTTTTGACGATGTTGAGATGGGCAAATTTTGTTTTGGGATAGTTGCCAAGACATAATGCAATGTGTTGTCAATCGCATTATAGAAGTATTTATTTTAATATCTAAATTTGTTGCTAGGAGAGTCAGGGTTTCTTTTTTCTGGGTTCTTAGTCCTGTTGATGCAAGAAATCAGAAACAGGACTTAAAGATTATGACATCTGAGAAACAGGCAAAGTTGGTAGCCTCAGGAACGGCCGTCTGGACAAAGTTACATGGAAGTCAGGGTTCTTCAAGGGCTGGATAAGAACATAAGTGGCAGCACAGATATGTTTGGGATATTGGTTGGTATATGATGACATGGAAGGGTGGTAATTTGTGAATCGGAGCTGTGAAAAGCAGGCAAGATTCTATTCTTTTGACAAGGAAAAGTAGTTTTCCACTAATGGTCCTTTGCAAAGGCTGATACCTCTGCCCTCTTTCCCTTCATGTGGTTCAGTGTATGTGGCCCTGAAAATGTGAGATGGGGCCCAAAGTTGACTATGAAGGAAAGGTGCCTCCTCATTGACCTCCAAGCCTGCTGATGGTCGTCTCCTGTCGTTCTTAACAGTATAGCATAAATGGGCATTGCAAATTATTGAGATAAAACCGACATTGTTCACAAGTGGTGAATTACAGTTTCTGTTCATTGAATTATTAAACTTGATGCTCATGTTTGTAGATAGGACATTGTTATGATATATGTTACATGCTATGTAACTCTGGCAGATGAACATGAAGAACACATCACTAGATATTTATGTTCAGATATGTTTTAAATAAAACACAGTGGTTATAAATGTATGTTTTCATGGCTGCCAGCAGCATATAGAAGAGTCTGAGTGTCAAAAACCCACTTGGGAGCTTGCTTCTTCTCCGGCTTCTGATAAACACCTATTCCCCCCAGCAATATGGAGTTAACTTCCCCTTCTCTGTCCCTGAGCTTTGTTCAAATAGTTATATATTTCTTGGTGAACTGAAACTCATCTGCCAGAAAACACGGTCTCTCATCTGGACTGAGTTCAGATGTTTGTAACTGACGTGCTATGTCTCTGGTTGTTCATGGGGTGCATGAGCTAGATGTAAATTCTGCCAGAAGATGATTTTTTTAAATATTTTTATTTAAAAAATTTTAAAGGATAACACCAATCCTAAAAACAGTGCTTATCTTCACTAGTCAGTGTCTGTTTAATTTAGAGTTGCCAGTTTTCCCTTTGAAACGGAGCAAAGGGTAGACCTAGAAATGACTGTAGGCTCTGCTTCTCTTTCTGCCTCAGCTTCTTTGAAGAGAAATGCCTTCTGGCAACCGGAAATGACAGTTCTAATGAATGACATTCTTAGGATTATGTTTGTTGAAAAAAAATAATAGTTGTTTTTGGTTTGTCTGTTTGTTTATTTATGTAAGCTTTTGGTCTTTGTGAAAGTCTTAAAATACCTCTGAGCAAAAAAAATGATCCTGTCAGCATTTTAGAGTACACGCACACAGGAGACACACCTTTACACTGCCTCTCTCAGCAGCCTGAGCAGTACCATAGCTTTAGGGATCTCAACTCAGGTCTAACCAGGGATGCATGGTTTTTGACACTGAAGGCATTTTCAGAACTCGCTGGTGTGGTAAAGCAGAGGTGGAAAGACGTTTAACACATGTCTAAGCTTGTTTGAGACTGCCAGACAATGCCTAGGAAAAAGAGTGAGGCCCTGCTCAAGGCCAAACACAGGCAGGCTTCAAGCCTAACTTGGTGTAGGAGATCCTTCTGTCTTTGTGTTGCTTTCATTGGTTAATAAAGAAACCGCCTTGGCCTGTTGATAGGGTAGAACTTAGGTAGGTGGGGAAAACTAAATGGCATGCTTGGAGAAAGGAGGCAGAGTGAGGGAGAGCTGCCATGGAGCTGCCATAGTCAGACATGCTGAATCTTTCCCGGTAAGCCACTGCCACATGGCGATATACAGATTAATAGAAATGGGTTAAATTAAGACATAAGAATTAGCCAATAAGAAACTAGAGCTAATGGGCCAAGCAGTGTTTTAATGAATACAATTTCTGTGTGGTTATTTCAGGGCTAAGCTAGCCAGGCAGCCAAGACGAACAAGCAGGCCCTCTCCCTACAACACTGACTCACGGCTCTTTTAGCACAAAATATCTATATGTGGAAGGAACATTAACTTTTTCTGAAAACGTTGCTAATTGTGCTGGAATTCTTGCTTTTTATCTGGTGAAAGGCTCTAGTAAGACTCTAAGATGGTGGCTCCTTTCTCTTTCATGGCTCCCCAATTTGTCCATCTTTCTCTCATGCCATAATTCAACCAATCAGAAATTTGAAGTGTATCAGATTAAAAGATGTCTTTCTAGTCAGCCATAGGCTATTGATAGTGGAAAGTTTATAACGGTGATGAGAGGTGGCTGTGGTCATGAGGATGCTCATGAGAGATGGCTGTGGTCATGAGGATGCTGATGAGAGTTGGCTGTAGTCATGACAATGCTGAGAGGCGGCTAGGCTGTTGCTTGGCTCTCAACATGTATAATGGGTAAGAATAGATGGTTGTTTATGAACTAATCTGTGTGGTTTGTATAGTATTTGTCTGTTGGAGGCCTGGAAAAAATATAAGACAGTCCACATCATTAAATGGCTGCCTGTCATCTTCCGACATTCTGGAACTTAGATATTAATAATTAATACTGTTTAATCTTGCTGTGTTTACTTAGAGAACAAGACCTGTATTTAAAACAGGACTGAGAAAAAGAATGTAGGAGAGAAATTAGTATGTCCCCCTCCCCAACTATAAAATTCTACAGTTTGGGAATGAATGAAATAAGATTCATCTATTTAAAAAATGAAAATATCCTACTACAAAGAAGCCAATATAACACGAAGCTAATTTCTGTGTCTGAAGCAATGAGATGTTCCTAAGGACATTGTCTTCTGCTTTTAGTAATGTCCTGTAATTGACTTGGAAGATAGAATTTTATGTCTTGCTTATTTTTTAAGTTTATATTTTAGGTTTTTATTTATTTGTTTATCTATTTATCTATATATGTATATATATATATATATATGTGTGTGTGTGTGTGTGTGTGTGTGTGTATGTATGTATGTATGTATGTATGTATTTTCAACAAGGCTTTCTCTGTATAGCCCTGCTATCCTCGAACTTACTTTGCAGACCAGGCTGGCCTCAAACTCACTGAGATCTGTCTATCTCTGCCTCCCAAGTGGTGGGATTAAAGGTATGTACCCAGCAGCTTTTGCCTGCTTAGGAAAATGTCTTTTAAAAGTTAAATTTTGTTTGAGCATCAGTTTGTGTTGAAGTATTTTAAATGACACTTTGTAGGCAACTATGTTAAGAGGATTTCAGTACTTATAAAGTTCTGTGTGTTTGTGATTGGAAATGTATGTAGCGGTGTATCTGCATTTTACATATTATGAAAACCTTGCAGGGTCAAAGGTAAATCTAATCTTTACAAGGCAGCCAGTAGGTGATACTGCTTTGAGTACGGCTTTCTTAGCAGCCAGGTCTGACCAGAGCCTTGGCCATGGTCACAACAGGCTACAGCAATGCCCTACTTCCCTCATGGCCATGGGGCAGGCCAAATACTTTGTGTTAACCCAGTGAACATGGAGAAGTGAAAGGCAGCCCCACAGCAGCACCTGGATGGGAAAGAAGAAACCTCATGGAGACTGTGGATTATGGGGAGTGGGGTGTAACAAGGAAGCCCCTCCTATCCACACAAGTCTTCCTAACTGGGAGCTTTTAAAGGAACGACTCATAAAAATGATGACATTTTTCCATGTCTCATTGGTCTTAGCATTTTCTCTTTGGTTCCCTTAGTAACTGACTCCAGAAACCAACTGGCACCTGCTTAAAATGGATAATGACAGGCCTTCATAAATCCTGACCACCTTCTATAAAAAGATTCATTACACGTGTGGTATAGTGCTGACCTCTTAGTGTCTTACAGACTGAAAAAGACATCTGGGGAGTCTGCCATCTGGACAATTGTTTTTTTGGAACCCTGGTATATGTGTGCTTGCCTTGACAAAATAAGAACTGTCACTGTATGCGTGACACACACTCGTGCATAATCAGCTGGGAGTAACTAATGCTATTATTGAATCGATGTAATATTTAAAAATTGGTGCTATAGACTTATCTTACTAAACCGAAGATTCTAAATATTGCTTTAGAAGTAGAAACTGACAATACACAATGGGCTTCTACACAGCTCTGTGGAAGGAGGGTAGTGATTGCTGGCTCTTTTATACATACAGATGTCTCTAATACTACGCCAGCCTTCAAAAGATGGGTAGGTATGGGATATTTATAAATCTGTGCATAATTACTTGACTTTCAAATTAGTCTTACCCATGTTGGTTATTTTTGTAAATGTAACTAACAGTGAACATTCCACAGCAGTCAAGTTTCTGACATAGGAGCCTGGAAGATATTTGTAAGAGGCTGGGGCACTGCCCACAGGGCAAATGGACTGGACTCGACATAAGGGCCATCCCTTCCGCATCTTGCACTTGCTTACAATTGAGCCAAAGGCATTTATTGACACTAACACATTGGCATTTGCCATTTACCACCCCCCCACAACACGGGATACAATCAGACCGATGGGGACACAATCTGATGCTGCCAACAAGGGACAATGGAGAACAAGCCGCCAGATCTTAGTCATGATGTTCAGAAAATATTACTCAGAGACAAGGCAGGGAGTTGGAATCGAACTGAAGTCAATGCTGGGCATGATAGCATTTGGTTGTAATCCCAGCTCCTGGAAACCCAAAGAAGAAAGAAGTCCAAAGCCGGCCTAGGTAAGCTTCGAGATGAGACCCTGCTTCAAGCAAAATCAAGTGGCTTTTGCCGGCCCTTCTGAAGCCAGGAGGTGACACAGAAATGGTTCAGACACGGTCTGGATGTGCTTTGACCTGGCTTGCTACTTGTATTTCATTTATACTTGTTACACACACACACACACACACACACACACACACACACACACACACACACACACACACACTGGCTCCTTTAACGGGCTTTTTGAGGCCAGGTGGTCAACCCTGGCTTGCTGGGACACAGCCTATACAGCCTATGACCCCTATGTCTGTTTACAAATTTGATTTGTTTGGGTAGGAAAGCTTCACTAATACTCAGGGTCTGATTTAGGCTGTAAAATTGCTTTGTTACCTGAGATAATAAAACCGTGAACACTACAATGATACTGAGAACTGTAAAGAGGAGGCTCACTCTCCACCCGTGTCAGTATCTCTCTATAATGTGGAAAAACAGATTGCTTTGATTTTTCTCAGTTTTGACCTAGAAAGTGGCACTAGGAGATGGGCTTTTAAGATCTTTCTTTATTCCCAAGGCTGCTCAGGCTCATGAACATGGGAGATCCAGATTCCACAGAAGCATGGCACAGGGGAAACAGCCTGGGACCCGAGGAAACTGTTTCTGGGCACTGACTCGAGTCAGGCATTGACTCGGTCAGTTGGGGAGATTAGTGAACAAGACCCAGACGACTACTAACTCTGACACTTTTGTGTTTAACTCACACACTCAAACCAGACCCAATCCGGTGCTCTGTGTTTGGGCTTGGGGGAAATATGGGTGGAGACCGGAAGTGAGTACTAAGCCTGCCCAGGCAGAAGGCTCTTGGCAGCATTTTGCTGCAATTTCTCTTGGCCTTGTTTCTCCGGTGATGCACTGAGCTGCAACACATAGAGAGAAACCCTGGTCAGGAGAGTGGGGTGATTATCTACACACAAAAGGCCATTTAGGGAGAGAACAGCTCTGTAATTCAGGCTGTGGCTGCAGAGTCCAGATCCGTTAGAAAAAGGTTAGCTGTTTAAGTGGGAATACAAAACAAATGCAGTAATTAGGGCTAACTGGGCACCCTCCCCCTGCAACCAAGCTGCCTGGGATCATAAACTAATTTCCCTGAAAGTTCCAAGCCTAGGGAGAAGCAAATCATAGACTCCAAACGACAGTTCTGTTATTAACCTTAATCCTAATGACTAGGTAACTTTAGAGTTTATTATATGATGAAAGAAAGGTGAAAAGAGAGGGATATTTTTTTTACAACAAAGGAATGGATTACATACTTAAAGTTACTTGAAAATATTGATTCTCTTCTATTTTATTTTTATTATGTAAAAACAATTTTTAAAATTTAAACATATTTTGGTCATATTCTTCCCCCCTCCCAAGTCCTTCCAGATCCTTTCCCTAACCCTAACCACCTAATTTTATGTTCTTCCTCAAAAAATAAAAAAACCCAATAAACAACCCTCCAGCCAAGTAAATACAATAAACAACACCCAAAAAGAAACAAACAAAAGCCCACCAAACTATAATCAAATAAAAGCTCATAAAAACCAAAAGCTGTGGGGTTTACTTTCTGTTGTCAGTTTCTCTTGAACATGAGGCCTGCCCTGTACACTGCGTCACTGGAATGGAGAAAACTGATTTTCCCTCTCCCAGCAGGGAAAAATGGCAGTTTGATGCTTAATGTCTTTGAATCTTGATTTGTAGGAAAACACTAGAAGTGAGTGAAGGGTGTAGCCTAATCGAGGGTTGGGAAAAGGTTGTCGGTTCACTTCCTTTGAGACACTGTGTCTAAATGCTTGCTGTATACCAGGCACGCTGTGTACATAGGTTTTTTTTTTTTTCTTTTTTTTTCCCGAGACAGGGTTTCTCTGTGGCTTTGGAGCCTGTCCTGAAACTAGCTCTTGTAGACCAGGCTGGTCTCGAACTCACAGAGATCCGCCTGCCTCTGCCTCCCGAGTGCTGGGATTAAAGGCGTGTGCCACCACCGCCCGGCTGTGTACATAGGTTTTACAGAGAGAGACAGGAGAGCAGAGTACCTCAGAAAGCAATGGTGGATGGGGAGGGCACTGAAAAGCAAAGCAAGGCATAGAGGGTTTGACTTACGCTTCACCAAGCAAATTTCTGAGCAAAACCTTGAAGAAGGTGAAGAATTCAGTTACATGGATATTGGGGAGGAGAGGTGTTCTAAGATACAAGTAGGGATACTGGAAAAGGAAAACTATTTGTTAAAGACCCTGTTCCCCCTCCAAAAAAAGTAATCTGCCCAAAATGTAATTAGCATGTGACACTACCCTACAAAATAACAAATAAGCACTAACAATACCAAATTATACTTACAACGAGCCTATTTGTAGTCAAGGACTAGCGAATTAAGTGTCATAATGTTCTATGTACCATGCCCCCTGTTAGGAGCTGATATGATGTTATATTCACAATGAAGTAACTAACTTCATATGGAGAGGATGCTGCAGTCACTCGACCTAGTTGGGGAGGCAGGAGATCCTCAAGAAGGAATGAGATTTGAGCTAAGACTTTAAGGGCAAGTAACAACTACCTAGACAGAGGAAATGTGGAATATTAGAAAAACATGAAGATTAGCACAAGGACAGAGATGTCCAGTTGGCCAGGATTCCAGCAGAAAACAGAGGATGTGACGGGGTCATCTAAGGACAGTTTAATTAAAGGGCTCTTTATTGTGCTATCTCAATGGTTAAGGGTAACCAACAAGGGATACACAGTATTCCTAGCACAGCAAGAATGAAAAGCTACAGCTGTGCCTGGGTACCAAAGTGGAAGGCAGGGATGCCTATGAGAAGATAGTTATGGCAATCATTTATTTCATAGTAATTGTGGCCTTCTGTAAAGACTTGGACTCAATCGGAGGCTCCCCAGCAGGGAGAAATCCAGGGGGAAATTATATAGTATAATACTCAGCCTCTTCCTAAGACACAGAGCAGGGTGGGGAAGGATGGAGTGGATCTTCAGGGTGATGGAAAACACCCTGCTTGAGAGGAAGCAGAGTCTACTGGCCAAGTGAAAGAATCTGGTGAGGGATGGTGGACTCAGATCCACGTTCTTCAAAGGAACTTGCTCTTGTAATCCGAGTAGGCTGGCGCCATGCATGAAGATGTAGGAAGCTTGGTTGTCTGTAATATGCTGGCCAGAGAAAAGAAATCTACTAATCTGGTGGTTGTGGGTAGTAGAGGAGACTTAGAAGGCCATGCGTGTGAACAGGTCTGGAAATGGGAAGTGGGGAGAGGAAATGAGACACGTGGAGAAGTCTATAATTTGGTTTGTGTAATAGGATGGATGACGTCATCTTCCCTGCAGGTGAATTCCCTAGGTTAGGGAATGGAAAAGGTCATAAACTTGATTTTAGATATAGTGGGTGTCTTCCAGGAACCCAGCAGTAAATATCAAATCAGCACCCACACTTGTATAGGAATTTAACAGGATGCCTTTTCTTGAATCCTAAGGAAACTCAGAGCAGATCATTCTGCATGAAACGTTTTCTCCAGTCTCAGTATATAGATGCAGACTCCCCCTCTCCCCCCATTTGATAGATGAAAAACATCGTGAGGTGCTAAGCGGTTAAAGTCCTTGCTCACGTTTAGAACTGGAGTCCAAACACCTCAGAGAGACCTAGCTAAACTTCACCTCCATATATATAGTGCTATGTCTGCAGGTCACCGTGGGTCAAGGAAGCCTGGAGATGTCGTCAAGAAAAAGCGAAACCCTTCTGTTGTGAGGTCTCAGTTCATTTGGAGGGACATATAGACCTTGTCCCTTTGAACTCTAGAGTGATCTGCTCCGAGGTTTTGCTTGTTTTTCTTTGCTTTTATACTAGTGCTCGAACCCAGGGTCTGCATGTGCAGGACAAGTGTCTAGCACTGAGCTGTGCATCTCCAGCCTTTCGTTTCTTGTTATGTAGCTCAGGCTGGCCTTAAATTCACAGTGTAGCATGGGCTGCCCTAGAACTTACCACGATCCTATCTTTGCCTCCTAAATATTGGGATTATAGGTTCAGGCCACCACTGCCTGCTTATATGGCTTTCAGCTGATAAATCAGTCAATATTCACTTAGCAAATATTATAGCCTTAGGGCTTTTCTGGTCCCCATATAAAGGTTATGAGTAGCATGTGCTTTGTCATGATTCAAAGGCTTAAAATGAGATGTGGAAGCAAATGAACACAGGAAACACTCTTACACGTGATAACATTATTTGAAATGACAAACTGCATCAAACTTATGACTGGAGAAAGGACAGACTGCATCTTCCATAAATTGTATGGAAGGAATGTGATCAGTGAAAATAGCACTGCTGTGGATTGATGGCTTGCTGTGGGATAACACTTCTACATGATGTGAATATACATTGCTCTCATTGGTTGATAATAAAAGCTGCTTTAGCCTATAGCAAGGTAGAATATATCTAGGCAGGAAAGCCAACATGAATACAGGGAGAAGGAAGGGCAGAGTCAGGAAGAGACTTGAGCCAGCAGCCCAAGAAACAAGATGCCAGCAGACCCAGACCAGTAAAAGCCATGGCCATGTGGCAATACTTAGATTAATAGAAATGGGTTAATTTAAATGTAAGAGCTAGTTAGTAATAAGCCTGAACTATAGGCCAAATAGTTCATAATTAATATAAACCTCTGAGTGATTATTTAGAAGCAGCTGCTGGATGGGGCAGAACAGAGGAACCTGTGCTTACAACAGCCTTAGATGTTTTGACATCTAAGGGTTGATTTACAAAGGGATGTCTTCTTCCCAGGAAGTTTCTTAAGTGTGTTATTAGTTATACTTAGCTAAAGAGAGTACATATCAAACAGCCTGAAAATAGAAGTTTCTGCACTTATTTCATTTAACATTTCTTTTTGAAATTCCAGTAATCAAGAGTGGTTAGCTTCTTTGAAAAGCAAAAGAGAAAATCTGTTTACATTTTTGCTGAAGGATAGGCTGAAATTGCAAACATGTTATGATCTCAGTCTTTATCTCTTTCATAAGAAATGCCATCACCAAGCTTTAGTCTAAGATCTTTGAGGTTCCATAATCACACTATTGTGTGGAAAAGCATCTCAAATCTACTTTCAATAGAAAGATAAGGCATCTCAAATAATGGTACCCCGTGTATTATAGTGACTCATACCCAAAGGGCATCTTTGTTTGATGCTCCCGTATACTGCATCTCATGGCCAACTATGAAAGCTTATTTGGAAAGTTATGCTGGGAATGTAGTTCCCCTAGCAGGGAAACAAATATCATTTTAATTACATTTATAAGAAAAAAAATAATCTTAGTATTTAGACAGTATGAAGGATATTGTATGTTGCTATCTAGCAAAACACTGTAGTGATATAGAAAAGACAGCAGTTACATGTACAAGAACTAAAATGGATTGAAACAACTCAACATCTGGTTCTAGTACATACACTTATATATGCCAGTTTGCTTAATGCTACTCATTTCTCTATTATATAGATGGGGAAACACAGAGAGAAAAAAATATTTAAGGAGCTTGCCCAAATAACTTACACAAGTAGGTAACAAAAGTACTGGGTTCTGAACTCAAGCGGATTGCCTCCAGAATTCTCATCATTTTTTATTGATACAGGACCTTGTTATGTGAGCCAGGCTGGCTTCGAAGCAGATGCGGATGGCTTCAAAGCGGATGCTGCTGCCTCAGCATCCTTACCACACAGATTACAGGCACGTACCATCACTGAGTTTTTACTCTTAACTACCGAAAACTTTACAAAATGAACATTTCCCCTTCATGAACAGTTTCTCAAGTGAAATTGTAAGACTGCCAATAATTTGCAAAAATAAATAAAAATTTCAAAACCAAGGCAGTTTTCTGGCTACAAATTCAAACTATTTAACAAATTCATATATAGAATATAAAAGATAGTCAAAACTGAATGATCTGTTGGAAGAATTAGAAGTGGACAATTTTCTACTTTTTTTAAATTTATTTTTTGAAGAAAAATGAGAGGTTAAGTAGGATAAAGTTAATTATGCTCTAACCTGACCCAGTGCTTTTATAACTGTAAAGATGTGATCTTAATTCTTTCTAAACTATTTCCTCCTTCACTTGGAAGGGAAACTAGAAGTTCTGCCTTAGAAAAATTCTATTCCTAAGCTAGAGCAGAATGTTCTAGAGTCCCTGTGTCAAAATCGTCCTCCTCCAAAAGTTAATTTGTGGGTTGATTTATTTATGGAGTTGGGAATTAGACCCAGGACCTCACATAGTTAAGCATGTGGCCCTGAACTAAGTTACATCCTAAACCCTAGATAAATCTCAGAAATAGAACACTGGGAAGGAGACATAAAACGCAGAGTGAGAGAGATGGGAATGTGGTGCTCAAACACCAAGCACCATTCAACGGCACATGAATTATTAAGAGTGATTCATCTCTCCAGGACAGAACTGCTAAGATAAAGCCACGCAGTGGACACCAACATCGAGGAGTCTGGGCGTCGGTGTGCGGAGACTGGAGAGGATGGAGGAGACAGAGAAGGCTGTAGATGATGTCATAAAAGTACACGTTCTAGCTCTTAACCTGCGGAGGCTTTTCCTTATTCTTTATAATTTACATATTCTTAAATTTATGCTATTTGTTTTCTTTTATCCAACAATAAAAATTATCAGAAAATAAATCTAATTTACAAAATGTCTATCTCTGGCACAAACACAATATTACCTGTGTTTCTAAAACAGCACCTTCTCCATAATGGTGACAATCCAGACACCTAAGCATCTCTAGAATGAATCTAGCTTTATTCAGTGGCTTGGAAATGACAGAAGAAACCTTCATTTTCTCAATCACAGACAGGCCTCTGAGATATGTCAGAATGCTTTTCCTTAACTCTGGATACTTGTGTTCTTTTTATTTTATTTTTGCTCTAATTTTCAAGCAGCAAGATCAAGTGTCTCTATAAGATCATGTTCTTAACACACCATCCAATGGACATACCAAACGCTTCAGAATGACTGCCAAGATCCTTAGGCCACCGGAAATACTCGGTTCATCTACCAGTTCAGCTTTTTACTGGAAAGGAACAAAGTGATTCTTGGAAGGGGAAAAGGCAACTGCTTGCAGTTTTCCATCCCCACAAAGTAGGCTATTCACATGTATATAAATAACTCAGAAGAAATACAGCAGTTTGCACTGGAGATCCCACTTTCTCCAGGGACGCAAAGATAACGAGGCTTCCAAGTCAAATGAGACGTTCCAGCTTCATTAGTCAAATGAGTCTTCCCAGCTTCATTGGAAAGTATCTTTTTTTGTAATGCAAACTGTCTTTAACAATAGAGATAGCATTCAGAATGCCCCCACCCCCACACACACATCTAAAGCCTCCTGCTGGAGTAGGGTTATCCAGACAACAAAGGAAAGCTGGGTGGGGAGAGCCCCCAGGGGTTCCTCTCTATCGTGGCCAGCTGTTGTGAGTAGCCCGGGAGGGTTGTGTAGGGGTGGACCTTTCAGAGAAGGGGACCAACCAGGCGTATTTCAAAGGCAGGTAAAGCCAAAGCTAAGTGCCAGCAAGAGTCAAGAGGGTCCATATGTCAGCATCAATCAAAGGGTACCTTTCAGGAGGGCTCAGTCACAAGGTGCATTTATATGTTTCTGCCAAACTGTTGTTCAAGACACTTATGCAAGGAAAACTAAGGACTAACACTTAGTTTTTCCTTCTTGTGATGTGTGAATATCATTGGATAATAAAGGAACTGCTTTGGGCCTATAGCAGTGCTATAGGAGAACAGAGCTAAGTAGAGAAAACTAAACTGAATGCTGGGGAGAAAGAAGGTGAAGTCAGGGAGAAGCCATGTAGCCCTGTTGGAGACAGATGCCAAAACTTTAGCCGTTAAGCCACAGCTGGGAAACAAGCAAGCGACCTCCTCCAACATTCTTGCTTTTGTTTCTTCATTTTAATGAGAGCAAAATGCTAAGGTCCTAAATCTAGAGGTGTCAGACAGCCCAAGACCACAGCCCTAACCTGCAGGCCAGTCCACTGGGGCATTGGCAGTGGCAGGCCGAGATTGAGAGAGGGGCTGGAATGGGGAAGGGTGGGATCTCACAGAGTAGACCTGTAGATGTGGGAAGACACTGTACTGTTACATTATACTATTTGCTATACCGTCAGATTCAAAATAGCAGTACCGTCCCTAGGTGTGACATAGTGGTTCCTTTGCATTTGTCAAAAGTGGCTCCATAAACTGGGCCTGCCAGTTCCACTCCCTGGTTGCAAGGATCGGGCACGTTAAATCAAGAACTGAATAAATGTTAAGGAAACCCTTCGCACGCAAAGACTGGTATTAGTGAGGAAGGGAAGAGCTAACTAAATCTAGATTGAGCTGGACAACATCTTGCAATTTCTAGAAAAGCTACCAAGACCTGAAAAGTTTTAGACATGTGTAGAGAAATTATGGTTTAAGAAAAATTCACCCATGTCTTTAGGTTTGGGTTAATTCTCTAGGCTCCTGTTTTGAGCAAGCTACCAGCCATTTTCTTTCCTTTGCTTCCCTTCTTTAATACCGGGGTTGGGAATTCACTGTGTCTGGAGCAATGTAAAGGGATGAGCAGCAGCAGCAGTGACAACCAGAGCGGTCATTGTTTTCTGAATGAGGAAAAGGAAAGCAGGAACTTGGCTGATGCACCTCAACATGCTCGGAAAGCCAAAGGTAAGAGGGAAATGGCCAGCAGAGAAGTTGCACAACTCTGTGCTTCTTTACAAATTTGATGTCAATTATTAACAGAGAGAGCCCTCTAAGGAAGAGCAGTTGTGTGAGAATATGAGAAAAGACACACCAGTTTGTCAGGTTGTGCTCCAGGAAGACATGTCTATCATCACATCAGCACTGTACCACAGTTTAAACATACTACCGTCTAAAAGGAAGGCGTGGGAGGTTGTTTTTACAAAAGATCCATCAATAATAAGCTATTAACATAGTCAGTTTAGAATCTGGCAGTCAGCAGTACTTCTTAGCCTCAAATTCATTAGCTAGTCTTCAAACCAGGACACCCAAAGTCTTCATTTAATCAGAATCATGGACGCTCAACTTACTCATTCATGAGACATTTACCAAGTGGCCTGTGTGAGCTTTGCTAAAGGACGCTGCTGTGAGAGGTTTGGACTTAATTTGATATCAGCGGAAGTCATCTTCAGACAAACAGTCACCTCACCAGCCAGCCATCACAAATCTTGGATGCTTCACTTTATGTAATTATGATTTTAAGGGACTGCTATTCAAATTGTGGTCCTTGGGACAACAAGCCCAGAATCACTCATGAGCTAGTCAGAAATGTCAAATCTCAGGCCCCATCCAGAGCCACCAAAGAGACTGAGAAGTAGGCCGGCGGCATGTTCATCTGGGAATTCCAAATGTGCACAGTCAGTACTGCTCACTCTTGCACAATCCAGTGTGCATCAACACCGTTTATCATGGACTGTTTTAACAGCCAAACCACTCACCTTTGTGTGGAAACTGCAGAACACAGTTTGAATGGCATGGCCATCAGTGGAAACTACAGTCTTCTCAAATGAGCCATTCCTTGAGTGTGGATATATATATACATTTGCATACATGTCTATCTACTGCTTTGAAAATAGCCATGTCCTGTTGCTATATTTAAGGAAAATATATTTGAGAAAACCTTCGAATGCAGGCTAAGTCCCCTCACTGATCAGTGGGGTGGGGGTGTGGTTTTGTGAAAACGGACCCAGTTCAATCAAGAGGTGAGTGTCGACTGAGACATGTATGTGAAGCTGGGTGAGACCCCTTTAATGCTCCAAGACTTTTGACAACATACATACTATTCATTGATGAGGAATAAACTTAGGTGCCTTCTCCTGCATGTTCAAACGTTTCTTCTTAGACATCATGCTGTTTCGAAGGTTGTCAAGTTCTTCATGTCAAGTTCTTAATAAAGTTAAAAACATTATTAAAGTTTACATTAAGTTTCTTTGGGTCAGTACAAGCTGATATAAAAGAGTTGGAGTTAATTTGACATCACTGGAAATCATCTAAAAATGAACAATATTTCCTCATAGAGTTGGCTGGTTCTGTTTTTAAATTTATTGGGTGGAGGGTGTATTTGGGGCTCAGTTCTGGGTCCTGGAGATCAAACGCAGGTATTTAAACTTGGTGACAAGTGTCTTTTACCCACTGAGATATCCCTTCAACCTAGTTCAAGCTTTTAAATCAATATTTTGAACACGAATTTGAACTTTCCCTTTTATCACACCTTATGAATTCAGACCCATGTCCCCCAGTCCTCCACGGGTCATAGATCTAGGACGGTGGCTCCTTTCTCACGCAAGACTGAGGCTAGAAATGCTTGTCTTTGCACATCTCGCTTCATTCTAAGACTCTTGAGAAGGCGTAGGAACATGAGCAAGGCTATGCCAGGAATTTAAAATGAGATGACTCTTACCACGTGATTTATTCCTCCCTTCACAGATAGAAACTGAACAAAAGGAACTTGGTCCTGTTGTCTCCATCTCCCCATCTGTGAAACACTACTCAATTAACCAACTCTTGATGGCGACATCTAGCACCGAAGACCTATGACATGACAACTGCTACAATGACATAGCAAATGCATACAGGTAGTTGGGCTTCCAGGGAGAGATGCTTTATTGGGTTTTAAAACTGTCCAATTGTCATTACCATCATAAACAGCCAGCAATTTAGTCTCACTTGTGCCTAACACACAAACACAGTTCCCATCTCACATGGAGACACCAAGGTTTAGTGGATTGCAGTAACTTGCACAGGGGCCGCATGACTAGTGTGAGCCTCCCTGATGGCACCTCGATAAAGTCTATCCCCATTGCCAAAGCACCGCGGAGATGCTAGTGCGGAATGTTTCTGTTTGCTCATTTGCCAACACAGCTGTGAAAGCATCCCAAGGATTGCCCAACCAGCCGGCACACTGAGAACTCAGGTCATTCTGTAAATAATTCCTAAATCCATGGAGTAGATAAATGATGGGTAAGTTCATTGAACTCAGTTTAGACACGAGCCAGTGGAAAACTCCAAGTTATTATTCTCATCTAGGCAATAGCCAGCAACTGCTTAAAAATTATTCTTTTGTGAGTGTGTGTGTGTGTGTGTGTGTGTGTGTGTGTGTGTGTGTGTGTGTGTAAGGGGGAAGCCTGTGTGCACGTCTGTGGCTGTTTGAGGATGCAGTTGCCCTTACTTGCATGTGCATAGACCAGAGGTCAATTTCGGGTATTTTCTTCTGTAGCTCTCCACTTAATGTTTTTGACACAGGATCCCTCACTAAACCTGAACCTGGAGCTTGCCATTTTGACTAGATTGGTTAGCTACTAAGTTGGAGCATCTGTCTCCCCTGCCACTTCCCCCAGTGCTGGGGTTACAAATTGGGGGCTGCTGTACCCCAAATTATGTGGTTGATGAGAACTGAATGCAGTTCCTCAGCAAATTACCCTCCCGCCACTTCTTAGACAGCAGTATTACCTTTTTAATACAATTTTTAATTTATTCTTATTGAGCTTTTTTAAGATTTTTTTTATTTTATGAGTGTGTACTCATGTACTATGTGTGTGCCTGGTGCCTACGGAGGTAAAAAAGCCGCCAGCCAGCATCAGAGTGCTGGTAATGGGAGCTGCAGACGATTGTGAGCTGCCATGAGGATGCTGAGAATTAAACCTGGGTTTTCTGGAAGAGCAGCCAGTGCTCTTTATCACTGAGTCATCTCTCCAGTCTGCAATTTCATTCTTAACAAGTAAGAGAATATCCAGGCATCATGGTATACACCTGTAATCTCTGTACTTGGGAAGCAGGAGAATCATTGCGAGCTTGAAGCTAGCCTGACCTATATGTTCTAAGCAAGCCTAGGATACACAGAGGGACCAGACTTTAACCTCCCCCCAAGCCTCTGAGGGGGAAAAAAACGAAAAAATAACAAAAAGCATATGAATATTTTAACACAAATAATAAAAACATTTTATGCTTCCAACACTATATTAGATTTTATTTTTATTGAAAATGGGAAATAAATATTTCTACTACCTGGAAGAAAATGAGTAATTGTTTGCTCTAGAAAGAGAAACGAATAATAAAACTTGAGAAGTAGCTAACGTATCTGTAGATGGAGAGCTGTACTTCCTGCACAACAGAAGCTGGTAGGAATGTGCGTGTTTGCATATTTTAGGTGCTGAGTCCGAGTTTACAAAGAATACTTAGTGGCATTCACTTCTTCCAATAGCTTTTAAGTATAGACTGCATGTGGATTTGGCATTATCTTTCGAAAAAAAATCACTGAAATAAATTCACTTTGAACAGAAACAGTTTTTGATCTGCAAAGAGAATTTCTTCATGGCAGAGAAACCGCATTAATAAGGCCATCATCTTTGGAAAATGATTCAAGGAGTCAGCATTCACTTCTGACTTGCAGGCTTATATTTTATCATCTCCAGAATTCTGGGTTCACAGAAATGTATGCGCACATGCACACACATTCACACACAAACACACACACACACACACACACACACACACACACACATTTTC
The DNA here is from genome assembly GCA_028555095.1 of Dicrostonyx torquatus. Classification (NCBI taxonomy): domain Eukaryota; kingdom Metazoa; phylum Chordata; class Mammalia; order Rodentia; family Cricetidae; genus Dicrostonyx; species Dicrostonyx torquatus. Next base: position 78,387 of record JAQHUG010000054.1, on the reverse strand, counting down.
TACCAGCATATTAGGACCTTACCACAACAGAGGCTTTCTTATTTCAACTAATATTCTTTAAAATAACAATATGAGAAATGGACACCACCTTTGAATAAATTAGTCCAGCCCCATTTTCACTCTCAGACTGAGAAAGAAAATACATGCCGTAGCTTGTAAAAATGAATGAGATTGCTTAAAAGTGTTATTTCATTTCCGCCCGCTTCCCCTACCAAGGCAGCTCAATCGTCAGGTGTGGTGGTTTGAAGGCGACATGTGCCCCATAGGCTCATATGTTTTAGTGCACGGTCCCCAGTTGTGGCACTGTTGGGGAGGTTATGGAACCTTTGGGAGGTGAAGTCTTGGTGGAGAACATAAGTCACTGGGGGTGCCATCTGAGGGCTTATCGATTCCCCCTGCGGCTTTCTGCTTCCTGTGTATAAATCAGAGTGATCAGTTGCCACTCAGCTCCTGCCACCTGCTGCCAGCCCTTCCCACCATCATTCCCTCTTTAGAATTGCAAGCCCAAATAAGTCTATAAGTTGGTTTTGATCATGATATATTTTTGTGCCAGAAAGGGAAAGCTGGATAAAGTACCAAGCGAAGCCTCACCATTGCACAGCGTTCCGTAGAGTCCTCTGCCACCATCTCTTTCTCTCGTGAGCAATCAGGACTGCTGTACACTGCTGCTTCGTCAGTGCTGAGGGAACCTCTAAGGCCGCTCCTGCTTCACCAATATACTAGGTCCACCAGGCTTGCCAGAAAGGCATATGTCATTATTTGCCACTGCCATGTTGGACACATCTCATAATTCTCAGTGTCAGAGGCATACTTTCCTGTATTGATCATAAGCTATGATGTATCCCGACTCTACTGTTAGCACAGACTCAAGCAACTGATAGCTAAAGGAGGACCACTTACCAGAGTGACCAGCAATCAGATTCACTTGCTAGTTGGCCAAGTGCCCAAAGACCTCTTAGACTATGGTATGAACTGGGGATGTAATTTGGATCAAATATCAAAATATGGCACACCATCACCACTAATATTCAGGACATGGGGCTATCTGCAGCCTGTTTGGACTCGGAGACTCAGAGATAAAGGGACTTTTGAACAAAGTCATCCCTCAGTCAGGTAGAAGGGGATGACAGGCCTGTCTCAGTAGCCCTACTCCTGGTTGGCCAGAATGCAAAGGTCAGAGGTCAGCTCACCTCTTCTGTGCTGCATCACAAGGACACAGAAAAAGCTTTGAAACATGGGTGCCAGTGTTAAGCATAAAGAGCAAGAAATATGGGCAGAAGCAGCCTTGTCAGTCAAAGCTGCTCTTTGGGCTTCACAGAGAGGCAGGTATGCTGTTGGCAGAGATGCTGGGAGAGTCTGTGTAAACCTACTGCTCTGAGGGAAGAAGCTCAGGAATCTGACGGTCTCTTAAGAGAAACTAGGACAAGGAATTTCTTTCCCCGGGACGATGTAGTTGGAGGGGAGGAACTGCTGTGAGGCAGGCGTAGGCAGCCACCCGACCCAGCTGCACTGTGTGCTGCACAGGAGGGACCCCAAAGTTCTCTA
>JAQHUG010000054.1:17319-61011 GCA_028555095.1 Dicrostonyx torquatus | reverse complement strand
GCTCAGAAAGGACAAGAAGAACACAGGTAAGAAGGTCTTGAAAGTTGGACAAGGCAGAGGAGGCTTCAAATAGAAGCCAGTGTGTGACCAAGAGTCTCTGAATAACCTACAATGGTTAAAACTGCTGTTAACTGTTAAGATGCAATGAGTGTTCAAACAGTCAGTCAATCTCTAAATGCCCCGTCCCTTCATCCTGTCGCAGGATGAGGAACTGACCTTCATGAATGAGCGGTAACAGCTTTGATGTTCATGTGGTGTTCTTTTCTTTCACTCGGTGGTCAGTGTGTGTACGTGTGGGAGTATGTACATGCGCATATGTGTGTGAGTGAGGTGTGTCCATGAGTGTGTGAGTGTGTGTCACTCTGTGTGTGTGTGTCCTTGAATTTTTCTTTCTCCTAAGTATTTACTCCTAGGGAAGAGCCATAAGACTCGGGGTACGTCGGATTGAGCGTTGTCCGTATTGCTGTAGGTGGAGTGACAAGCACCCTTAAAAGCCCATATTGTGTTATTGTGTAACTGTTTAGATCAGTTAGAAAGCATCTCTCAAGCAAATTGCTGAATTAAAATGAAAAGAACATAGTGATATTATAAGAGTGAGTGGGCCACAAAGCAATGAGAATTTAAGGAGTTAAGCAGAAAGGACAAACGTTGGATTTAAACAGGGAGTTGGCAAGAGAAGCAGCAGTCAGCACTGAAAGAGGGAGGGCTGGCATCAGAGGTAGAAATGAGAAACCCTTACACAGTAAGTCAGGGCACTCTGACCAGCGGGAATGAGGGCAATATGACTCCCTCATGTAGGTGAAAAGCTAGTACAACTGGAATCCTTACAGGAAGTGGGCAGGACACAGATTACCACACACAAACCAGATGACCCTGGAAGAACCTAGTCACCTGACAGGAAGTAATTGCTTTTAGCCAAATTCGCTTCCAAGTTCTTGAGAAGGGAGAAATACTGTGATGGAAATGACTTACATAGGAAGCAATCTCTTTTCTTTTCTTTCTTTCATTTTTTCAGGCAGACCTCAAACTCAGAGATCTGCCTGCCTCTGCCCCCCCAAATGCTGGGATTAAAGGCATGCACCACCACTGCCCAGCAAAACAGCAGCTTCTGATAGTAATCTATGCTTCTTCTCAGAATGGAGACACTGAACTCAAGGGCAAAGATGAATAATATCTCTCACCTGCTTTTTGGCCTCATTTTTATATGACCAGTTCTATATTGAGGAGAAAAATGACTAGACCAAAGGCTTTGGTCTCCCTTTTTAACTTCTTTTGTGTCTCTACTTGTGTCTGGGACAAGTCCCATTGCACCCGAGCTATCAGATTCTTGGATTGTAACATAAGGAGGTACAAGCTAGATCGTCACCAAGGATGCCTTTCAAATTCAGAATCTACGAAATGCCATCAAATTAATAAAACACAATCCTTGATACTTTTCTCCATGGATGAAATGAACCTAAGGGTCCCATCAAAGGCAGGATAGAGGACCTGGAAGACTTGGAGCTATCACCCGTGTGAATAATGCAGGTCAAGAACTTATTTTCTTCGTATTTCAGCGTTTCTGTTAGACATGTTATAATCCATACCACTTTACAACCATAATAAGCTTTTCTTTTTCTTAGCAACTCACACAATGACGATGTGTTAGACACTTGAGTTCCCTCCCAACTCCCAAATCTGGCTGAAGCCAGAGTATACCTAACTGTAGAGCTGTTAGTCATCTAACCCAAGGCTGTTCGGACAAACCAGGGGCTTGGGTGGAAGGCAAATGGCTTCTGCAGTGACCTTTACATCTTTAACTGTCACCCCAAAACATCCTCGGGCAGTCTTTTCACATCTATTCCAGGCTCTTCTACGGCAAAGTGATTCATCATAATTATCACGAATCTCAGCTAATGTTTCCCAAACTAGATCCTGAAACCTATTTGTGGGCTGAGCCGTCGATACAGTGAGTGAACGTAATTTTTTGCTTGTTTTTTTTTTTTTTTTTTTTTTTGGAGACAGTCTCCCTAAGTAACCCATGCTGGGTTCAGACCCAGGATCCACCTCTGCCTGCCTCCTAGGACTACAGTCCTGTGCCACCCTGCTCCAAGTTAAATTTATTTACGATGAAGTAAGAAATTGAGGATTTTTTTCTCTCCCCACCTCCCATTCTGCTTCCTTTTACTTTAATGTTGCCGACTGAACTTAGGGCCTTATATATGCGAAGCGAGCACTCTACTCCTGACTATAGCTCATACCATGCTATCTTAACAAATAACGCAACACAATCAAAAATGAAAATCTCAGACCATATCAAATATGGCAAACATATAAGTTTGAGACTTTTTGCTGTATTTACACACATATATTTATGTACATATAAATTCATGCATTCTCATATAATAGTCCTGACTCGTGGTTTCAAATGTATTTCTTCTGCACATTGTGGTAAACAACCAAAGAAAGATGTGGACATGCTACTGCAGACTCAGCATCAGAGGTGTGGCTATTCCTGAGGTGTGCTCAGTGCCTGAGCAGCCAGGCAGACAACTGCTGAGTCATGAGTGATGGCTGTGACCCTCAGGAGCAGTGTGTCTAACCTAAGTAAGTGACAAACTTTAACATTCCTAACCCCAAAGTATAAATATTAAAAATACAAAGCTGTTTGAGTGTAGACATGATATCATAAATGGAAAATTCCACAGTTAACCTCGTGTGATAGTTCTCAGTCAAAACAGACATGCTAAAAATATTGTTTAAAAGTGTCTTCATGCTCTGAGAACTAGGTGTATCTGAGACATACATGCAGTCTGTGCTCAGACTCGGGCTCCGTCCCTAGGATACCTTGTTATACATAGGGGTTTGGGGGTTTTGTTTTTGTTTTTAAAATTCCAAATGTGTCTGTGGCTAAACAGCTTTGGTACGGGATGCTCAGCTTGTACCGGGGGTGAGCTTGAAGCAGTCACCAAGAAATAAACCTTTGCTGGATTTACTTTCTCAATAAAACATCTCTACTACAAACCAAGATCAAAGAACTTGCCTATGTGATGGTCCCCTGACTACTTTATTGAATAAAGAAACTGATGGTGATTTATAATGAAAATTCCAGTTGACCTCCTGATAGTCAGTGACTGCACCCTTTTGTTTTGTAAAGAAAACTTCCAGGGGAGTTCTCCTTTGAAATCTGGTCCTGTATGTTTAAAACAGACAGAGCATTCACTTAAGGAAGGTCTCATGTGAGGAAATGGATATTGCTTAAGTACCCCCCCACACACACACCCCGGCGTGACTCAGTACAGTAAAGAACCTTGCAGGCATGCAGGTTCCTTTACGGTTTCCTATACGGCCTGAGGTTTCTGCTTTTGCTTCTATTTCAAGCACCCTTCCTGTACGTCAGAGAAGGGGGTTCCTACAAAGGAGGAAACAAAACCAGTGGTAGTGATCACGAAATTGAGAAGGAATACCCCCCCGCACACACACACACAACCACTGTAGACTGGGGAGTCGAATTCATAAACAATGGACACTCAGATCCCTTAATTCTTTAGCCCAACATTTTATGGTCTTTCAGAGTTCAGCCAGGGGTAGCAGCAACCTATGGCTCTCTGAGATGTCTTCCTCTAACCATTTCGTATTTTCAGGAGGCAGAGGCAGGCGGATCTTTGTGAGTTCGAGACCAGCCTGGTCTACAAGAGCTAGTTCCAGGACAGGCTCCAAAGCCACAGAGAAACCCTGTCTCGAAAAACCAAAAAAACAAAACAAAAAACAAAAAAAACAAGAAAGCAATCAAAAAACCTGTTACCTGCAGACATGTCTAACGTGTCTCTGGATTGTGTTAGCTTTAACCTCCTGCATTTAGAGGTTTTCTCAAGGATACCTTGAATCCATGGATGCTGGAATACTCGGGGACTTTAGACCTGCAACTGGGTTTCCAAACACAAATCTGTCCCCCTTGGCAGAAATGTATAGTGCACATTTAGGCTATTAAATTCTAATAAATTTGGCAAAGGATTCAATTGAGTTTTAAATTTTTAAATTGGATTTTCCGTACTGTGTGTTTCTTGAAGTGTAGGAGCAGAGGAGTAAAAACTTATTTTTCTCAAATATATTTGTTAAGAAGATCAATGCCAAACAGATTTCCCTCTTCCTGGACATTCAAATGTAGGGCATTTCTCAATTCATTTGGGCACTGAAAGGTGACATCGTTGTCCGTTAGGAAAGATTATGAAACAATACTGGTTCGATGGCGTTCCCACTCCTTCACTCGGAGACTAAGGATTTTACTTATTTTATTTATCTGAATTGGGAAATATGGATGATTGAGGACAACAGTAGCCTTTTTAAAAGGTCACTATTTTGAACAAGAAAAGGAATGTAGTTTAATACACACTAGAGCAAAAGGGGAAAAAGCTTTTGACATCCGAGACAAACACTGTCAGCTGTCTTTGATTAGTATTTCCCCAGTTTGCTCTCAAGATGATTTCCATGTGAGTGAGATCTGTTTTCTCAGTTCATATCTTGGTAAAATGTGTTTTACTAAAAATAAATAAATAAATAAATTTCTCTTGATAGTATGATTAAAACCAACAAAATGTTCAGAAAAATGTTTTTCAACAGTCTGGGGAAAGAACTCTCTTGTTTGAAATACCAAAGTTCATTAAAATAAGTAAACACAGAGATATACTGGTACATATAAAGACTAACAACACACGTGTACTTTAATGTCCACTTCATTCATTCACCACATTAGGTAATAACTGAACTATAACTAAAGACTGGGTAGCAAGACAAGAAATATTTATGGCATATTAAGTGAAGTTACGGATCCCTATGAAATGAAATCCCTAAAATACAGAAATAAGTGTTTCTTAACCTATTGTATCCCTTGCCAAATTAGAATTTAATAGCCTAAATGTGCACTATACATTTCTGCCAAGGGGGTGTGTCAAAACTGAAGTCAAATAAATCTGGGTTTCTTTTTTTTTTTTACAATTTATTTATTTAATTTTTATGTGCATTGGTGTGTTGCTTGTATGTATATCTGTATGAAGCTGTCAGATCCCCTGGAACTAGAGTTACAGACAGTTGTGAGCTGCCATGTGGATGCTAGGAATTGAACCTGGGTCCTCTGAAAGAGCAACCACTGCTCTTAACCACTGAACCATTTTGCCAGCCCCATAAATATGTGACTTTAAAAGATCATATTAACCATAGAACTCTTGGATGATATTTTTGATATTACTTTTAGTTTTCTTTATTTTTTTTTTAAAAATTGTAAAATAGGTAGTGTCTTATGCCTTTAATCCCAGTACTTGAGAAGTAGAGGCAAGGGGATCCCAAGTTCAAGGTCAGCATAGGCTACAAAGTTAGACACAATGTCAAAATAAATATGTAAGATAAATTAGAATTTTTGGAGGTAATAAATGTGTTTTGATGTGGGAGGGAAAATCTACCCTTCCTTTCTGTAACTATTTTTGCTACCAATTTTGTGTTGATGAAGTCACCATTGTCCCGGATTTCCTCAATTTATGCTGAAGTATTTCATTATTCCCGACTGCACCTAGGAGTCTTAGTTAACAAGATCAGAGATAAGAATATAAATAAAACCAAATCAGCTTTTAGCATCCGGATGACCCTGAAGAGTCCACACACAAAAACCCAGACTGACAGGCCCAATAGCTGAAGTCCGGGTCTCCAGACTCACAGCCCTGCAGGCTGAAGTTCAGAGGTCTTTCTCTTCTACTGGATCAGAACCTCTTCCTGCTGCCTTGCCCATGGCTTTGTATACACAGCTATTTACCACCAAACCCTTAGTAGATTAGAGATTATAAATCTGAACGAGAATGTAGAGGATGCAGCAGCCGCTGAGAGTATGGCAACAAAGAAAGGGATAGAATGACATACAATAAAACTCAAGAGAAAAACCCTTAAGCCAGTGGTTCTCAACCTGTGGGTCACAGCTCCTTTGCGGGAGAGCTAGGCATCGAACAGCCCTTTCACAGGGGTCATTTAAGACCATAAGAAAATACAGATATTTACATTACAGTTCATAACTGTAACAAAACTACAGTTATGAAGCAGCAATGAAGTAATTTTAGGGTTGGGGGCCACCACAACATGAGGAACTGTATTTAAGGGCTACAGCAGTAGGAAGGTTGAGAACCAATGCTTTAAGTGCCTAGGTGGTGAAGGAAGGGCTCACATATGCAGGCAAGCTCACTACAGATGTGCAGAGGACAATCTCAGTTTGAACAAGAGTCAACACTGAGTAGCAAAAAAGAAAAAAGGGCAAAATTATATTCCAAGTACACTTTTTTAAAAAAAATCAAAGGATGTATTGTTATTTAATAGATTTTTTTACATAAAACACTAAAAATATTCTAGCACTTCAAAAGGTAAGCTAATTTTGTTATTTTTAAGCCATTTCTGGTGTAGGAAGTCCTTCTGTATTTCTGTTGCTTTCATTGGTTGAATAAAGAGACTGCCTTGGCCTTTTGATAGGGCAGCCCTTAGGTGGGCGGAGTAGACAGAATGGAATGCTGGGAGAGAGAAGGCAGGCACAGAGAGCTGCCACCATGAAATTGCCAGAGTCAGACATGCTGAATCTTTCCCAGTAAGCCACAATCTCATGGTAAACACAGATTAATAAAAATGGGTTAGTTTAAAATGTGAGAGTTGGCCAATAAGAGGCTAGAGCTAATGGACCAGGCAGTGTTTCAATGAATACAGTTTCTGTGTAATTATTTCAAGTGTAAGCTAGCCAGGCGGGACGGAACAAGAGGCCCGCACACATTACTACACATTTCTTCATTTTTCTCATCATTTGTGAACAATTAGTTTTCTGCAGGTAGTGAACCAATGTCAGGGCCAGTCCATTAACAGCCCCTCCATAGACTGAGACCATATAGACTGAGGAGAACAGCAGCTAACGGCAAGATTATTACCAAATTGTCCCATCTTGTTTTCCAGGGATGTTGGTCACATTATCCACTGTAGGTTAATCAGTGTCTTACACTAGCAAGTCAGGAAATTACCCCTGGAGAGGCAACTCTGTGGCTGCCTCATGGGACACGGAGGTGCCCTTTGTGTGGCACCAGCAAATCTGGGGTTAGACATCACCCCATTACCACAGTCCAGGCGGAAACATAAAATTTGGAGGTGGATATCCATTCAGGAGATGCTAACGACATTTACAAACTGCTAACACAGAATCTCCAAATTTTCTGTCATCACGGGATAAACTGCATTCCTCAAAATGAGTTATCAGAGAACTCCGAAGTCAAGGTCCAGCTGGGTGTATTCTGGGCGGCTGGCCTAGGGGCTTGCTCCTCTTCCCACCCTCTTCCTCCGATTTGCAGCTCCAGTTTTCTCCCGTGAGTTTCACTTTTGCTAACGCCAGTCATGCTCTGCTCTGCCCTCAGATTTTCCATTTCCCCAATGAGTCTGGAGGGCGTTCTTCTACTCCCTGCCTCCTGCAGCTACTTGGCTACCGACCGGTGGGTGGGGCTCCTCTTGTCAAGGACTGTCTGGGTCAGAAGCGACTGGGCCAATGCTCAGCTAGAGAGGCAGACGCGCTGTCTCCAGCTGCAGGGCCAAGAGATAAAGGGCTCTTTCAATGTCCCTTTCTCCTCCTCACAGGAAAAGGCATCACAGAAACTTCTTTCTCCAGTTCTGCCCCTCGCTCGCCCATGAGAGTTCTAGGCTCTCTGATTTCTGAACGGAAGATGTGTACAGAAAGTTAACACCAACTGTCATTGGTACCTGGGAACTACCCAGAAAAGGTCTACCCATGTAAAAAGCCTCATCACAGTCAAAACATTCATGATATCTCTAGTCAATGTGTCACGTCCCACTCAATTCCTGAACTTTACAGAATTTTTGTTGCCAGATTCCCGTCTCCCTTGGAGCCAAAGTCAGCAATCCCTCGGTGACCTCCTGAGGACACAGTTTCTCCCAATCAGCTGGCTTTTTGCTTCTAGCCCATTTCCGCTTGTTCCAGTTTCTAGTTTTCTTTTCCCTTTTCATCCATCTTTAGCATCCTCTCAAAGCCCTGCACCAATTCCTCTTCCCCAGTCCCCTTCCCACGTTCTCCCCCTTTCCCATCCTCCCTCCCCTTTTGCCATTCTCCCATTTGAATCTTTTTCTCATGCTCTTTCTGGCACTCTCTGTTCTCAGTCTTAGCTCTTCTGTCCTTCATGTTCTGTTTATCTTTCTCTTCTTCCAGAACTAAGTGCAGGAGGGGGGAGGGAAGATGGCGTGTCCTGCCTGTGAAGCTTTGTCCCTTTCACTTTAACAAAAATAATCGCTGCCAGTAAGATTGCTCAATACTTACTAAATGTTTGCAAATGGATAGGAAACAGGACAAAAAGTACTTCTCGGCTGAGCCTGGGGTTTAAATGTGATACTGCGCTCAAGAAGAGACAGTGCTTTTAACTGATAAGGAGCCCAAGTCGGGAAGCTCAGCCTTACTATTCTGAGGGTCTGTTCTATTTCAACTGTTCACTTAATATGAGGTAGTTTATCATTTCTTTGCGTGAGTTTTACTTTTTGAAATTATTACATATTTAAGACGGGGTATGGTAGGCCACACCTTTAATCCCAGCACTCCAGATGCAGAGGCAGGAGGATCTCTCTCAGTTTGAGGACAGTCTGTCTACATAGTGAGTACTAGGACAGCCAGCGCTACACAGTGAAATCCTGTCTCAAAACAAACAAAAAGCTAAACTAAAATTATTATATAGTTTTCATAATAGCCTAAATCCATTGTAGAAAAAATACATAAGGATACAGCAAGAAGATTATTCTATAATCTACCCAATTCTTGACTATTTTCTTAGATGCAAACACCTTTATTCATAATGTACCTGTACATTTATGTATAATGCATTTGTTAATAATGGCTATATATGTGTATTTTATATATGTAACTATTTTGATATTCTTATCCTCTCCATTGTATGCACACGAGAACACACTGTACACATTATAATGAAACCTGGTCCATTCACTAACAATATATAGTATAGCTAACTCCTGATAAGCACCTATACACCTGCTTTAGTTTCCTTACCAAGTGTAGAACTCTGTTCTAGTAATCTACTGTATTCCAGCAACTCTGAGGCATTTTAGTCTTTAGAAACTTAATAATCTTAAAATTACTGAAGAGGGCCAGCAAGATAGCCAAGGGGTCAATATTTGCCATTTAGGCCTAATGGCCTAAGTTTCATCCCCGGAGCCCTTGGTGGAAGATCTCCATATGCATACCCACACATCCGTAGTCCATACAGGCACATGCAAGTGCACACACACACTCATACACACAATAATACATAAAAACTTAAAATTAACCAAGACTTTGGAGAGCTCTTATTTACATATCAATATAAATGCCTAATTATTAGAAACTAGTCTTGATAAATTTTACAAGTGTTTTAATGAAGTAATGCACAATTATATCTTAAATTAACAAAAGGGTTTATGAAAATTAAAATTAACCACATTTCCCATGATAAAACAACCTAGTAAAGAAAAGTGACATTGCTTTATAAAATTTATAAATCTCTTTGATTTTTGGCCTAATTAAAAACACTAGAACTCTTGTATTTGCTTCTGCATTCAATCTGTCACAAATATTGTTTTAGTAATTTATAGAAAGAAAATCTGTTGGCATGTAGATCTGTTGTTGGCACAGGGAGGAGTGTTTTAATAAAACAGCCAGGCAGTGGTAGCACACGCCTTCAATCCCAGCACTCCCTTGCAGAGGCAGGTGGATCCTGAGCTCGAGGCCAGACTGGTCTACAGAGCGAGTTCACAAAGAAACCCTGTCTTGAAAACCACAAAAGACAGCAAAAACAACAACAAAAGACCTTTCTGGATCATTATGGTTATTCTTCTCTGGCCAGACTGAAATTCAATACATTAGTAATTTCCTAAGTTTAGTTCCAGTAGAGAATCTGAAAGCACATCAGTAGACTTCTGCTCTCTCACATTAACACACCATCTGCTGCTCTAGCTTACGTTTCTGAGTGAATCCTTTGCCCATGCTTGATTTTTGTTACCCCTTCTGAAGATAAGTTCATGTTAGGTACATTTCCTAAATGTTGATAAATTTTATTATGGTGTAACATAAAATTACATTCATGTATCACCATCAGTATTTCCCCAAAGTTTTCAGAGAGAGTCTTATAATGTTCATGGGGCAAATGAAAGGTTTCCAAAACTCTAATTTTCTCTTGAAAGCTCAGATTTTGCCATTGTCAATAAATATGGCCCATTGTCACATTGTATTGTTTTTCTCAAAGTGATACAATTTACTTCACCTATTTTTGTATGTCTGGCAAATAATCAGTTCCTAAGACATACGGTTTGCCTGTCAGTTATTTCTTCTCCATGAAGAATGTCCTTCCATGACAGTGCCAACTGCAACCAAAACAGCAGGCTAAGTGCTCTCTCTGGAGGGAGACCCAGTCCACACGCGGTGGGGACACTTCCCACTGTCTCTCAGAATGTGAAGAGACAAGGACTCAAGGGTCAGGACAAATGAAACTGGCCATGTGTACTGGTTCAGCAGGGACAGTCTTAAGTAAAACTGGCCTTTTGAAATGAACAAGGCTGCATGGTGGCAAAGGATGTAATGACCGCTCTCAGCTCATGTTGGGCCTTCATTTCTGCTAGCAGTCCTACCCACCACCCCCTGGGCACCATCTGTGCAAACGCCAGCACAACAAAAACCTGAACAGTGTCTTAGTGTTTCTAAGAGAAAAGCTTTGATCTTTCAGACAACCCAAGGAGTCTAAAGACTGCATTTTGAGACCAGCTCCATGACGCATTTCAACAGGCCCACCTTCAACACATTGGTTTCCTTTTGGTCTTTTGCTAAAAGAAACCTCCATAATAAATATCCTTAAGCTACTGTTTCTTGATGTTTCACTTTCTCTGTGTGTTTAATTGTTCTAGTTTCAATAAAATTAAAAAGCTGCAAATCTCTTGCTCCAGTCTCTTGTCATGACAAACACCAACCAGCACTCAGTGTCAACAGCTTCCTTGGGTAAATGAAGGCCTCAGCTGACCTGCACTCAAGGGATTCAGAGAAAGAGAAAAAAAATTGGACAGGACTATGCTGCCATCTTCATCACCGCACTTTGAGATTTTTCTCAAAGTTGTGTCCTCATGAGAAGACATCAGTTATATTAGAACTTTCCCTTTCATTAGTTTTAGATGTCCTTCACGTAGTGTGGCCAAAATCAAATATGCATGCATGAGGAGAAATACCCTCCACAGCCAGTGCAATAAATGTGTTCCTCATAAATGGAGTTCTAGGGTGGAATGTTTGAGCATCTCAGAGGTAACACCATAGTTAATTATATGTCATCAATTGGCTGGTGATTTTAAAGGTTGTTCGTTATCAATGTTCTACCTAGATTTATCATTAGGTATGGCAGGCAGGTGCCTATTGTTGGAGGTTATTGATGCTGGGGGAGCTAATCCATTCAATACTGATATTCTGAACACTTTGTAAAGCTGACTCTTGGTTTATCATGTGCTAACTCCAGGCTACCTTCTGATAATCGGAAACCCTTAATCATAATATTACTTTAATGAGAATGTACATTTCATTTTTAGGTGCACGGAGGGACCTATGCCAAGCAGAAATGAGAACAGTCAGAGATGCTCAAACATGCACACATTCCACAGCTCACCATTTATGAGGAACACATTTACTGTGCTGGCTATGGGAGGGAATTTTTCCTCATGCATGCATATTTTATTGTGGCCACACTATGTGAAGGACATCTAAAAACTACTAACAAAAGGAAAAGTGATGTCTTATCATGAGGAACACAACTTGAGAAAAATCTCAGTGTGGTGATGATCAAGCCATAGAAGTGACTAAGAACCTGTATCCAGGCAACTGTACCGATCTTATAGGTATCTGAGATGTCCTTCACCGTGATGGGACATAGCATCACTGTTTCTTGCTCCATCCTTGACTTAAGATCATAATCTGCTACACAGATAAGCTGTGTTTGGTGGCCCTGGAAATGGGATTCATGGTTCTCTTGATTGACTTTCAGAAATAGGTGACACAGAGACAGGTGACGATTAAGTGATGGCTCTGAAATGGGGAAGTCTGAGAAGGTATTAATATTGGGCATATTTAAGTTCACTTTAAAGGAAGAGTCAGTCTTGGAGACTCATTTCTGCAGATCTTCTTGTTCCAGCTAAGATTCTTCAGGGTTCTGCTATTATTCATATATATATATATATATATATATATATATATATATATATATGAGGTAAGGTTTTACTATGTAGCTCTGACTGACCTGGAACTCACTATGTAGTTCATTCTGGCCTCAAACTAACAGGATGCCTCTGCCTCCCTACTACTGGGATAAAAGATTTGCTCTCCCATATCCACTGGGCTCATTTTTTACATAATAGGTAAATATTGCAGGGATCCGGCAGCAAATTAACGTGAGTCCTTGATGCCATGAGTAAAGTCCCAGGCCTGTGATAGGCCCAATGGGCAGCAGGGAAGACAGAAGATGCTCTTCCTGGCATCAAAGAAGTATCTAGAAAGAACTCTACTAAAACTACTTGGCATGAACATCCCAGCTAATCCCACATAAGAGTCACCATGAGTACAAAGACACAGCCATTTTTTTCAGGACCCCTCAAACTGAAAAACAAAACAAACGAACAAACAAACAAACGCAAAGACTATTTTGTTGCCACAATAGGAAAAGGACCTTTCCCCCATTTTATGAAGAGTGTAAAAAATGGGGTTTACATTTTCTGGGGTCACTGGGATTGTGAGTCGCTATTATAATTATGTAATTATGTCTCCATTTGATCTTCTATAACTGTATGGTGTGATTGATGATGGAGAGTGTTACCACCCAGGTTGGCTTCTGTTTCAGAGCTGATACCTCTCTTAAAGAGAGTTGGGGTCCTGTCTGACTTGAACCTGGGCAGGTCTTGTGTGTGCTGCCACAGTCCCTGTGAGTTCATATGTGTATCAGTCCTGTTGTGTCTAGAAGACACTATTTCCTTGGAGTCACCCATTACCTCTGGCTCTTATAATCTTTCTGCCTCCTATTCCACATAGATCCCTGAACTCTGAGGGAACACGTTTGATGAAGATATCCCATTTGGGACTGAATGTCTCAAAGTCTCTCATTCTCTGCACATTGTCCAGTTGTGATTATTTATGTTAATTTTTATATACTCTAGAAAAAACTTCTCTGATGTGTGCTATGCCATTAGGAGTCACTTTTTGCTATGTTCCTTTAGCAGAATAATAATAATAATAGGTTTTCTCCCTATGCCCATGATCTATCTATCTAGTCTCAGGGTCTTGGCCATATTACTAGCATCAGGTGTGGGTCCCATCCTATAGAGTAGCCTCAAATCTCATTTAAAAAATAGTGGTTGATTGGTCCCATAATGCCTGTGCCACTATTGCACCAATATGTCTTGCAGGAAGGTCAACGTTGTAAGTCACAGTTCTTGTGGCTGGATGATACTGATGATCACTTTCCTTCTCTAGCAGCTCAGTGCCTTCCAGTATCGTGAATGCTAATCCGTAGCTTCACCCCTGCTAGAAGTCAGGCATCGGTTCAACTTCTCCATGCTGATGACATAAATAACTGCTGTCTCAGTGAGAAGGGGAAGTGGACATAGTTAGGGCCCCACTACTAAGAAGCTGTCTACAACTGATAACTGCTGGCAAATGGAAAAACCACTTTTCTCTATTAGAGTGTCTCTGGGTATATCAACCACACTGCAGGGCAGCCTATTCAGCCAGGAGTGGTTGGCCAAAACAGAATGAACTAGAAGGTGTTTTTGTGGACTTTGTGTTTCATTTTGCTTTGTTTGGGCATTTTTGTCTATTGTTTTTCATGGTTTGTTTGACTCTTATTTTGTTTTTGTGGGATTTTTTTTCTTTCTTACCTTGTTTTTATTCCTATGTTTTGCTTTTCTTTGAGAAAAAGAGATAATATATAAAGTTAGGTGGGCAGAGAGGTGAGGAGGAACTGGGAGGAATTGTGTGAGGGGAAAACATGATCAAATATATTGTATAAAAAAGAAAAAAATTGGGGCCTTCAAGATGACTTAGCAGAGAAAGGTGCTTCTGGCTAACTGTGATGACCTGAGTTCCGTCCTTGGAACCCACATGGTGGAAGAAAAAAATCATCTCCCAGAAACTGTCCTCTGGCCTTCATATATGCATGTGCACACACACACAATAAACACATAAATAAATATAATAAAAATAAAACTTCTCAAACAGCAATTAGTTATCATATCGTTGTATAAGTTCTGAAGCAATGCAACTCACACTCCCCCGGGTTATCCTACCGGCACAGTAGCGAGTATTCAGAAAAGTGGACGTGAATCTTTCTTAAGAATGTGACTCTCTTACTCAGGGGGTTCTCAGAACACAGGTTCTTCAGACAGTCCATTCTCAACAACAGACAATGGGGAAAATGTGGCTGACTTCCTGAGAAACCTGGCTGTGCTCCACAGGCCAGGGTGGAGGAATTAATCCGTGTTTCTTTCTTTTGAGAAGAAATCACATTTCATCTTCTAAAGTGGCTACTCCACCCCCAGCTCCACCCAGGGACCTTCACACACACACACACACACACACACACACACAGAGAGAGAGAGAGAGGGAGGGAGGGAGGGCATCATGGAGTATTTAACAAACAGAGTGCTACTTTCGTGGTTGCTTCTTAATTTTTTAAATTTTATTTTATTGGTAACAACGTGATGTAATTTGTTAAAGAAAAATTCCAGAAGAGCAGCTAATTTCATAGACGGCAAAGAGAAATCAGCGCCGGAACCTAGTTTGTCAGTTGCTTCGTGTCAGAGCAGAAGTCCCAAGAGCCGGTTGTGTACCCCGGATGCTTTCTGAAAACTTAACCTCTCAATTAACTAATTTTCTTTTAAATCATTATGCTTAATGCAGGGCAACATCTGCTCAGGCATTAACTGTGAGATGGTCTAGATCAAAGGGCCTGTGATTATCTCAGACTTCCTCAGAACTTCAATTTCATCAGCTCAGCTAATGAGATAAAGAGAGATCTTAGGAGAAGGTGCTGAATAACCCCTCTAGGTATACAAAGCATAAAGGAAGACACTTCTAACACACCATACACACACACACACACACACACACACACACACATGCACACACATGCACGCATGCACTTGTTTGTTTCTACTACCCTTAAAAGAATGTGATAAACCATTTTGTTCTTAGCTGACACCATGAAAGGGTTTCATGTAAAAGTTTACTAGAACATTAGAGGCAGCTCAAACACACACTTGACTTTTATCAAATGATATCAAGCATCTTTAGAAAACAGGGAATATGAAATGAAGATTTAAGTTCATTTTAGCCTTAAGAATATATAACTGAATCATAACTTTCATGGTTTTTTTGTGGGGGCACCCGTGACAGTGCCTATCTAGCAGGCGGCAGGTGTTCCATACATGTTCCCATAGATAGGTAAGTATTTTAAGGTCTCATGGCATCTCCACAAGTGTAAGGAAACTACAGGGATGTGCTGCAGTTGACCGACCCAGGTGGTGCACACCCATAATCCCTCCACTTGGCAGAGTGAGGCAGAAGGATTGCATGTCCCCTGTGTTTATAATTAGAATTTTCATCTCGGTTTTGGGATGACATCTGAAGTTCTCACTGAAGACAGGAGGCATTGTGAGGGATTTAATGGCATGCTAGATTAGCAGCTGTTCCTCAACTGCAAGATACATACTGAATGAGCCTTGAGATCAAGTCATAGGATTTTTGTTGGAGTCCAGTTTGTAGCTTCCTAGAGCTCCATGCACAGAAGTTTACATATAGCAAGTGCCCTGGATCTCTGTGTGTTTCCACGTCTACAAATGACTAACCATCCCCCATCCCTCTTCATTTCCTCCAGGTTAAGCAAGGCTTGATTCAAAGTATACAGGTTTTTTCCCTGCCAGGGGGACTTTCATTTCAGTTTGAAGCCCTGTGTTTGAATGAAATTTCAGTCTTCGAAGTTGTCTTTCCTTATCTTCTGTAGGGTAGATCTGATTCTACGCTTCTTCCACCTTCAACTTGACTTTAACCTAAAGAATTTCTTCTTTTCTTAAGATCATGTTTATCCACCAAGGGCAAACACAGCAGAAAGAAAGAAGCAGAAGCTCCCAAGTAGAGACCAGCAGCTAGATTGAATGAGACTCCAGGTCTGGAGAGCCCATACTCCTTGGTATCTCTACTATAAAACCAAGTGGAGCCGACAATCTTCAGTGTGTAAGCAAAATCCCTTCACAAAATGTAATTCATAGCAAAATGATGGTTTACTGGAACCTGGGGAATTGGGGTCTATGTCAAGACAACAGGGTATGATTATAACAAGTTCCCAAGTCTGAAGGCTTTGCAGGAATTTGCAGTTAGACTGAACATTTCAAGCCCTGCAATCAACAGGCTCTGGCTTGCAATCGGAGACCTTTATTTATGTGGTTCAGACAAGGTACCATCCTTGAAGGCTGCAACTGTTCCGGAACAAGAGCCAGAGGAAGCATTGTGGTCACCATCTTACTCTGAAGTTGAGCCAGCATCGAACTTTATAAGTCAAATTGGTACTGAATTCCAAGGTCATTTGGCAGAAATACAATCATTTTTTCCTCTATTGGTGCTGGGGATCAAACCTAAGGTTCTATGCATGCTAGGCAAGTACTGAGACATGTCCCTAGACCTAACATTGCCATTCTTTAAACCAACCAAACAAGCAAACATTTTCAAGTACTTTATACTTTTGATTATAAACTGTGTGTCCACATTGGACTGAAGAGATTGTCTAGTGGTTAAGAATATATCCAGCCATGCCTTTGCCTTGCAGAAGCTTCTCAGTTTCAGGAGGTCCCATGTATTGATTGTTGCTCTCAGTGTTTGTGCTGCTGGGGTTATATTTAGAAAGTAGTCTCCTCTGCTAATGTGTTCAAGGCTACTTTCCACTCTCACTTGTATCAAATTCAGTATAACTGGATTTATGTTGAGGTCTTTGATCTACTTGGACTTGGGTTTTTCACAAGGTGATTGATACGGATCTATTTGCAAACTTCTACATGTGGACATTCAGTTATGCCAGTACCATTTGTTGAAGATGCTTTTCTCTTTCCATTGTACAGTTTTAGCTTCTTTGTCAAAAATAAGCCTAGCGGTGGTGGCGCACGCCTTTAATCCCAGCACTCGGGAGGCTGAGGCAGGCGGATCTCTGTGAGTTCGAGGCCAGCCTGGTCTACAAGAGCTAGTTCCAGGACAGGCTCCAAAGCCACAGAGAAACCCTGTCTCCAAAAACAAAAAAAAAAGAAAGCTTCTTTGTCAAAAATCAAGTGTTCATAGTTGTGTGGGTTGATGTCAGGATCTTCATTTCAATTCCATTGGTCCATGTGTCTGTTTTTATGCCAATATAAGCTGTTTTTATTACCATAACTCTATAGTAGAGCTTGAAGACAGGAATAGTGATGTTTCCAGAAGTTCCTTAATGTACTGTACAGGATTGTTTTAGTTATCCTGGGTTTTTGTTCTTCTATATGAAGTTGAGTATTATTCTTTCAAGGCCTGTGAAGAATTGTATTGGGATTTTGATGGCGGTGCATTGCATCTGTAGACTGCTTTTGGTAAGACTGCCATTTTTACTATCTTGATCCTACCTATCCAAGAGCATGGGAGATCTTTCCATTTGCTGATATCATCCTTAATTTCATTCTTCAAATGCTCAAAGTTGTTACCATACATGTCTTCCACTTGTTTGATTAGTTACCAAAGATATTGTGTAGTATTTGTGACTATTGTAAAGGGTGATGCTTCTCTGATTTCTTTCTCCGCCCATTTATCATTTGTAGACAGAAAGGCTATTGATACTTTTTGAGTTAATCTTGTACCCAGCCACATTACTTAAGTTGTTTATCAGCTGCAGGAGCTCCCTGGTAGAATTTTTGGGATCAATTATGTATTCCTTCAAATGATCTGCAAATCATGAAAGTTTGACTTCTTCCTTTTCAATTTGTATTCCCCTTGATCTCCTTTTTTTTTTTTGAATCTTATTGCACTAACTAAAACTTCAAGTACTATATTGAATAGAAATAGATATGGAGAGAGTGGACAGCCTTGTCTTGTTCCCGATTTTAGTGCAATTGCTTTGATTTTTCTCTCCCTTTAATTTGATGTTGATTGTCAGCTTGCTCTACATTGCCTTTATTACGTTTAGGTATGTTTGTTGTATCCCTAATCTCTCCAAGACCCTGCATGTAGGCAACAGTTGTGTAGCTTGATCTGTTGGAGGGGCCCCTGGCAGTGGGACCAAGATCTATCCCTAGTGTATGAGCTTTGTTTTTTGGAGCCTATTCCCTATGGCGGGATGCCTTGCTCAGCCTTGTTGCGGGGGTGGGGGGAGGAACTTGATCCTGCCTCAATTTAGTGTGCCAGGCTTTGTGGACTCCCCAGGGGAAGCCTTACCCTTTGGGAGGAGTGGACGAAGTGGGTTGGGGGAGGTGGGGGAAAAGGGAGGAGGGGGAAGAACTATGGCTGGTAAAATGAATAAAAAGTTTAAAATAACAAAAAGGAAAAGGAAAGAAAAGAGCATATACTGCTCTTGTAGAGGACCTGAGTTTTGTTCCTAGAAAGTATGTAGGATCATGAACAACTACCTACAACTTCAGCCCGGGGAGGATCTAACACCATGCCTCGTGGGCACATCCATGTGCATGCACATACCCCCCACACACACACAATAAATGAGTAGTAATTTAAAAACATATCAAATGACCATGGTAATTCTTACAAAGGAAAACATTTAACTGGGGCTGGCTCACAGGTTCAGAGGTTTAGTTCATTATCAACATGGCGGCACATGGGCAGACATGGTGCTGGAAGGGAGCTGCGGATTCTATATCTGAATCAGCAACAGGAAGAGAGAGAGAGAGAGAGAGACTGGGTCTGGCTTATGCATTTGAAATCTCAAAGCCCATCCCCAGTGACACACTTCCTCTAACAAGGTCACACCTACTCCAACAAGACCATACCTCCTAATAGCACCACTTCAGGGTAACCAAACATTCGAATCTATGAGCTTACAGGGGACATTCCTATTCAAACTACCATGATGAAATAAAATAAACTTTTATATTACTAGCCAAAGACAGCTGCAGCTAATATTGTGACATAGTTTTCTAATCATTTCTATTCATCCCCATTTCCACACAGTGTTAAAGTACTAGACACACTTAAAGTTCTTTGTGCACAGGCACATGCCCTGGGCCTTCCTGACCTTTCTGGCTCCGGGACTCTGAAGCAGCTCACTCTTAAGCTAATGGAGAGCCTGCAACTCGTGAGCTGACTCAAAAAGCCGAACTGAGCCCAGCAGTTTAGAAATTTAGAACTAGGGAACCAAAAGCTGGAATCAACTAGAACGCAGTTGACACGGACAGATGGAAGATGTACTAAAAGCCCAAGAAAAGCAGATCACAGGTAGGAGGAAGACGGAAGGTGGCAAAATCTGCTTCATGAGAACTCAGAGTGGTAGAGAAAGTGGGTGGAGCAGACACATGGATAGGATTCCAGAGGAAAATCCAGGAGCCCAAAAGAGGATCCCTATGCTCCAGAAATTTCCAGATTAAATTTGCAAGAGGCCTATCTACCATTGATTTCTATGCTTCCATTGTCAACAGACTTCTAATACACACATATTTAAAAGCTCTTCCATCTGAACTGGCCAATGCTATTGGCCGCCAAAAGAGACAACCCTCTCAAATTTAAATGTCAACGTTTTTGTCAACTGTTACAGTCCCATATACCATAAACCCATACTTTTGGAGGGCTAAATCTTTTTTACAGTATTTACACACTGCTTAAGGATCACAAGTCATGATACAGTTATTTACCATAAATATTAAAATTATTCTGTAGGTACTAAGAAGTGTCAAGAACTGCAGTAGTCTAAAAATTGTTTTAAATATATATTTTTAAGAATAATTTCTCCTATTAGAAGTAGCAACATGCATGGGGCTGGAGAGATGGCTGAGCAGTTAAGAGCACTGACTGTTTTTCCAGAGGTCCCTGGTTCAATTTCTTGCATCCACATGGCAGTTCACAACTGTCTGTTACTCCAGTTACAGGGGATCTGATACCTTCACACCAATGCACATAAAATAAATTTAAATACATTTTTAAAAAGAAGTAGCAACACACACACACAGACAGAGATCAATTTAGCATGGAAAAAAATCCAAATTAAATAGATAAGTCTTCCTCAAGTACTGTTTCCCTAACTGTGCCCATTATTTTTTATCAAAGCTGGATGAGTATTTTCCAGTTCTCTCATGTATTATAATTCACACTAGGACCAACATAACCCCACTCTAACTTAATCATTGTCCCAGGGACAAGATGATCTGAGATAAAAGTCACTGAGAAATATAGTGGCCAGGTTAGGAGCCCAGGAACAAAACATGTACTGTATCCATTATCTCCATTTCCTTTCTAACAGAAAGGCTGAGCAAATAAAAAATCTATTCTAAGTATCGTTTCTAAGAACAGCAGAAACTACACCAAGTCAGCTTGACACCAATGCTCAGTAGCACCGCAAGCAAGCTGTGAAGAATCTTAGTTCCTTTCTGTTTCAAAACTACACCAAATGCTGGGAAAGAAAGTTTGCCACCTTCTCTGTCACAAAAATGTGTTTACGCCGTCACTTGACTGCTGTTCCGTGGTCCCAGCATAATAAAACCATTTGTCTTCCTGCTCAGGGAAGCCCACACGTTCCCTCACAGCCCTACCAGTTCAGGCTGGTCCAGACAGAGACCATAATTTCACTCAAAGCACTAGGGCCCTCAGCATGGGGGATGGCAGTCTTTCTTTGAGTGCTTTGCTTTCTGACTTTCCTGGGAATGAATGATTGGCACCGTGAAGTAGCTAAACAGCCTACGAGGGAAGGGACTTCAGGTTTTAGCATTTATTTGGAATCATTCAAGAGCAATCATGAGCCCGGGATGCAGCTCCTTAGTACAGCATTTGCCTAGCATGGTCGAGGGCCTGGGTTCAATCCCCGGCCCGGAAGAAGAAAAGCATCATGGATCTATTTAACTCAAAATTTAATTCTGAAAAGGTGCAACGTGCGTAGAGTGTTCTCTAAAGAGTCAAGCTGTTCAAAATGTCTTGGTTTGGCTTCTGGTCCCGCAGGCAGCAAGATAAAGTGAATAGACAAATGGGAAGATCACAGACCTGGGCTCAAATGTCATAAGAGTTCCTCATCTATAATACCGTATTCTGGATGTAGGAGACATTTAGTCAGATAAGATGTATGTTCTGTGTTAATGATAATAAGACTAGGAGACATTTTGTATGTGTAGATAGTGGTCTCCACAGACAAAGATCAATAGAACTGTCTCACGCATCCCATAGTCAGTTATGGGCTAGCTATTGCTTCTCACTGTTGTAAGATTTCCTTTGGTGACTCTCCCTTAAACCCATACTCACAGGTGGGTGTGTCTTACATTCTTCTGAGTGTCTCAAATACCTTTAATAAAATATCCACTTCTGCTTCATTAAAGTTTTCCTTGATAATCTTCCAACCAAAATATAAGACTTTTATCCTCTATCCTTTACTTTCATTTATAGAGAATGTGCACTTCTGTTTAGAAAACCCTGGGGGGAGTAAATACTGAAAATGATTTTTTTTAAAAAAAAAACCCAGAATGGTATCACAATTGAAAAATAAATATTTAAAAACTCATGCTATTCTATGAACCATATATTTACAGGGAAGAAACTAACTTACTGATGACAGTGTTAGTAAAATTGATTTGAGCTTCCAGTCATTAATCCTGTGGTTGTTAAGGAAACCATCAACACACAGAGGCTATCGAGGAAGAGAAAGGTGAGAGCATTGGGTGACTTCAACAAACACACACAAGCTCACATCCCTCTCTCTAATTCACCAGGAGAGGCAGAGATATACACATGTGGATATTTAGATGATAAACAGAGTTGTAATGCCATCGGTGCCAGGACTCAGACAGCTTCCGGCCCGCGCTGACAGGAGCAGCCCGCTTCACCGGATGCTCAGGCCTCGCTGTGCTGCGTGTAATGTTACACATTGTGTGTGGTTAAAGAAAATAGCTTTCCCAACTATAAGGGGTCTACTTATAAATCTAAGTTTTTAAGTTGTTTTATCTGCTGCCTACAATGCAAATTCTAATGTTAATTAATATAAAAGCAAATCTATTTTTAAAATCTCAACTAATTAATCTTTTAGGCCATGTTAGAAACATTTATGTTATTGTTTTTCCTTCCCTCTCTTCCTTCTTCCTTCCTTCCTTCCTTCCTTCCTTCCTTCCTTCCTTCCTTCCTTCCTTCCTTCCTGAGAGTCTCATTATGTAGCCCATGTTGGCCCAGAACTTGCTGTGCCCCCTAGGATGACCTCTACCCTCTGAATTTCCCGGCTCCATGTACAAAGCACTGTCTAGTCATAGAGTTTTACAAAGCTCTATGAAAGCCTTAAAAAATCAAATGGCCAATAGAAAAAAATGTAACAGTATTGTATTTACTGTTATTATTTATTATTCAAGCCCCAGAACCATAGAACCACAGGGTATTTTGGAAAACACAATGCTATATAGTCATCTGTAACCTCCACATGTACAGTGTGACAGACATGGCCACACAATACACAGAGAGGGAGGGGGAGGGAGGGTGGCAATACAAAAAGAAAAACAAGGAAAACAAGAGAGGGGAAAGAGAGGGATTACACAACAGCTAAATACGAGCTTTATATTTCTCCTGCAGTGCTGTACATTTCTAAGGATATGTTTAACACAGAGTTGTTGAGATTCAAGTAGAAAAATGGACCAAGGATATAAACAAATACAAAAGAGGAGCAGATAGACAAAAAGAACTCAGGCAAACAAACAAACAAACAAAAAAAATAACCAGTGCAACTGGTGAACACATAATACAAATAAACCACTGGGAGAAAATCAAAATAGTGATATTTGGTGCTGCTGGTGATTCCACCAGTTTGGCATCCTTACAAATTGCTAGAAAGCATACAGATAGAACAATCTTTCTGAAATATAATTTAGGCTTTGTATGCTACCTTCGCCATTTACTCTCAGGGGCAATCACACAAACGCACAGCTCTATCTATATACAAGTATTTCATTGCTTATCTTTAGCACTAACTATAATGATGAAAGTTAGGAATGGAAAAATGTTCAGAATCAATTACTGTTAAAATTACTAAGCTATAACAATATGTTCGACCGTTGGCAATTAAAACACTATTTTGAAGTCCATTTAATGACATTTTTAAATACTCACACTGTGATGTGAAGGGGACACACACTGGGAAGGAAACGGTACATGCTGAAAACTATGTTATGTAACACAGATGTATGCATAAGTAGGAAGAAGTATGTCAAAATAGTCACTGTGGTTATTTTTGTGGAATTTTTTATTTCCTTCTTGAGTGTCCCTAAGATTTTGAGTGAGGAAGAATGGGGCTATTACTTTCACAATCAGACTAAGACTAATTCTTTTATAAACCAGAAAAATTCCAAATTTGATTGCAAAAAGCCACGAGTTACCCTTATTTGTCAGAAACCAGTATTTTAAGCTCAGATAAAACCTAAAGACAAAATCTTGTATTCTTAAAGAGACAAAGAGATTTTTTTTGAAAATATAATACTCTTGGTCAGGCATAGTGGCACACACCTTTAATGCCAGCACTTGGGAAGCAGAGGCAGGGGGATCTCCAGGAGCTCAAGGCCAGTCTGATCTACGCGTTGAATTCCCAGGCAGCCAGGGCTGTGTAGAGATACCCTGTTTCAAAACAAAACACAAACAAAGAAAGAAAATAAAATACTCTAGTTCTAAGTGATTTAATTAAGTTGGGGGAGATCAGGGAAAGAAAAGGGGACAAGGAACTATAGAATTTGAGGCAGGTTGTGTGGGTTCAGGGAAGGTATTTGCTACAAATGGTAATGATTAGAACTAGGTGTCTTGTCTCTTGTCTTCTATCCCAGCAGCCCAGAGGCAAAGGCATGTGGATCTCTGAGTTTGAGGCCAGCTTGGACTAGGCAGTGAGTTTTAGGCAAACAAGGTCTACATAGTGAGATCTGTCTCAAAGAGGAAGAGAGAGAGAGAGAGAGGGAGAGAGAGAGAGAGAGAGAGAGAGAGAGAGAGAGAGAGAGAGAGAGAGAATTCATTATATCTTTCCTTGACATTTGAGACATTTCTCTCTAATTATTTACCTTTCTTAAAAACATGACGGGGTTGGTACTAACAACAGGACTTTATCTGGAACACTATGGCTGTGAAAGACACAAGTTTTCTGGACACATCATGTATACACTGTAGCCAGGACCACAAGCTGGAAGTTAACAGTGGAGCACAAGATTGGATAAGTTCTTAAGAAAGGAATTTAAGCAAACCACGCATTCCTCTATTCCCGGCTCCACCCTCATTAGGTAGGAAGATGGGAATAATTATGAATAACTCCTCCTCACTCCTACCAGGCATATGGGAGCCAGCCTAGGATTAGAAAGGCCGGACACAGGTATATTTTTGCAGGGTTTTTTTGGTTTTTTGAGGGGTTTTTTTTTGGCTATTAAAAATATCCCATTTGGATGGACTTCAGAAAGCAAAAAAGAACCTTAAGGGGAGTCCTGGACTTGCCGTGGATATTCTGCTCTTTGGATTGTTCTAGAATAGAGCACTTCCCCAACAATGCCATGGATGGGGAACCCCAACAGCAAACATGATTTGAGGTCTTCACTTGTAAAGTTTCTCTGATGACCCCCCCAACCTACTCCTGGCTTGAATTATTTTCAAAATAGCCAACTCTGGACAGGTTTTTTAAAACTCGCTCCTAGTTCCTGTCATTATAAATAAAGCTGAAATAAATATAGCAACACTTATATGCAGGACAGCATGTATTTTGGTTATGACTTCCTTATTCCTAGAAATAGATGGCAAAAGTTAAGAACCTAAAGTTTTACAATATGTGCAACCTAGCTGTGTTTCAGAATAATTTCCCATCTCTTTCTCTATGTGCAGCGGATGAGGGTCAGTCTCCCTGAAGACTCCATGGTAAATCACAATGTCCTCTCTCATTGCTTTGGAGCCCGGGGTCAGCTACCACAAAGCAACTCAAGATGGACATGTCAGCACACTTTGGAGGTTTCTGTTTTTGACTTTTCTTTTCTCTTCTTTTTTTTTTTTAAACCAACATTTTTCTCCTCATAAAATGTATTTACCATAAAGGGAATAAAATTTATAAGCCCTAAGAAGTGGTTATAATGGGACAGCCATATGGCTATCAACCAGATTAAGGACACTGTCAACACCCTGGAAACACCCACACTCCCTGAGTTCAACTGACACCCTCCTTCAGCCTTGGCAGAGATTCTTCGCCGCGACTGTAGCAGCCTGGAGAAGTGTTGGGAACTTTTTCCAAAAATAATCCTTACTGTATGCCACATGGCACTTTGTTGGTATTTAATTCAAAGGTCAACACTATTTAAAAAGATTTTTCTACTGATCACAGAAAATAACTATCTTCTAGAACATTAAGGCCTGCGCCTTCGAGAGCATGTTTTGATTTCGGAGTTTAAGGTAGTTCACCTTGCTTTCTCCAACTCTTATTGAAGGAATGTTTTAAGTATTTCACATTTGCCCTTTTGAATTAAATATTTATATTTTTTAGCTGCTGTTTTCAGCATTTTTTTTCCTATCAGTTGAACGAGTATGCATATAAAATTGGATCTTAATTTTTTTATAAATACCCATATTTGTGACTGGGATCATGCCCAATCATTTTCTAAAGGGAGTTCTGGTTCTACCGCCTGCTCTGAGCCAATAGTTTTAACAGTTATTGGTAATTATTGACTATATCTGCTAGTGCAATGGCTTTCTACCATCTTCCAGCTAATCATTCAGTGATTTCCCAGCTATCCTTGGCATTCTGTGTAGGGACAGAGATCAGAGAGAGACTTCCCACGTGCAGACAGCACATAGGGCTCAGAGTGAAGGGTGTCTGAGAAGCTGGGTGGCTTCTGTGCCTCTCTAAAAACTCATAAATCCACAACAAGGCTGACTTTTGTGATCACTCAGGATTTAGTTAAATTGGTTCACTTTCAAAATCACGAAAATGTCAGTTTTTTATTTCTGCCATTGAGGGGAATAACCTTGAAAAGTCTGCACACGTGATAAAATGACTCACATTTAAGCTGAAGGCGTTACACTTCCTGTTTCTCTTCAAGGAAAACATCATGACCACTCTTTCTAAATGCCGGCGCCTTGTGTTCCTTACAGTAGCAGAAATAAAACTTCCTGGCTGGGTAATTTTTAGGTCATTAGAACTTTGGTTTGATTAAGAAAAACAGGCTGGATGGCTTATTGGGAATGGTTTTTCCAGCTCCAAGCATGCCCCCTTTGGGTTAATGTGAAGCTAGCCTTGCAACAATTTTAGTCATTTAAAACAAAAGACAAGCTCCTTACTGCCTAAACACTCAAGTCCAAATTTAAAAGCTGTTCCCCTCTTCTTCCTCCTGTTCCTTCTCTTCCTCTTCCTTCCTGATTTGAGATAATCTCTAGATGTGTCCCAGGCGTGCCTAAAACTCCTGCTCCTCCTGCCTCAGGATCCAAATACTGGGGTTACAGATATGCACCACCGCATCGCACTCAAATTATACACGTATATCCCCACACCTGTCTCTCTTTCACGCATTTATCAGAGTTAATAGTTTTGTATTTTGTCACCTGCCTTCTTGGACCCACACTCACCTCTGGCATCTGTACCTTTCCCATTCCTTTCTCCTAACAGCTAGTCTAGCTTTCTGGGTTTGTTTTTTTTCCTGCCAAACGCAAGCATAACTCATCTGTAAGAAACTCTGTGCTGGTGATCCCCACAAACCTTTCTGCTCTTTAACCTAAAGAGAATGTCATAACTTGGCATGCAGATTTTTCTTTTATTTCTTACATTGGATCTGTTTTGGCTTGCTGTACTGCACATAGGCACAAACCCGAAGGACTACATAGGCCTTTATTTTTAGAGCTTGTGCAGTTGAAACTCCCATGACATATTTAAGGTTAATTTCCGTAGCATGACAGATGATGTGATTTACAAGTGTAGTTGACCTGTCATATCTTAGGATTTGTAGAGCAGTGCAAATGACTTTAAGATCTCACAGGTCTACTTCCAGCTTTGGCATTTGCCAACTTTGCTTAGCAAGACATGCTGCAAAGGGTCATGTCCCTGTGCTGAGCTCAGGGTTTTCTTGACTTTGTCGGAATAGACCCATCCTTTGCTCCATGAAGGATGAGAAACTAGCCACCTCAATGGAGACTCTCCTGGCCTGGAAGCTGACCCACCCAAGTTCTCAAGAATCACTGAGATGGCCCAACCTAGCTGATATAACACATATTTAGAAGGAAAATGATTATTTAACAACTAAATTCGGGGTGGACGTCAAGCATGATGAGCAGTCCTGGATAAAAAGGGAATGTGAAGAATGTTAGCAGTGAATTATGACTGCAGGGGAGCTCAGCATCCTAGGGGAGCAAACCATGCTCTGAAGCTAAACTGTAACTGCATTGTGTGCAAAGTTCTAAACTCAAGTGAAGGAGAGAACAAAGCTGACTATGTGACTATAAGATAACAGAGTTAGAACTCATTAACAAAGCAGAGTGGCTGCGGTTTGACCACAAGGGTGTGACTAAACTTTATGTTTCCACACTTCCATCAAAGCTAATTTTACACAAAATGAAACTTTATCATGTGCTGATCATTTAAGAGCCTAAAATAGAATTTGTCAGGGAACAGAGCTGGATGCGAAAGTCACAAGGAAAGACAGAAGGGGATGCAACTGTACATTCCACAGAAGCACTGCAGGCGAGGAGGGTTGCAAGAGCTGCTGGCCACATTGTGACAAAGAATTAGCCACGTCCCATGTCCTCTCACTAAAGACAAGGGCCTGTGACTTCAGATCAACATTGGGAAGATGTTGAGAGGACGTGCTATCTATGAGGTTAAAGTCAGGTCCTCTACTTCGTACGATACATTTACCAC
The DNA here is from genome assembly GCA_028555095.1 of Dicrostonyx torquatus. Taxonomy (NCBI): domain Eukaryota; kingdom Metazoa; phylum Chordata; class Mammalia; order Rodentia; family Cricetidae; genus Dicrostonyx; species Dicrostonyx torquatus. Next base: position 32,902 of record JAQHUG010000054.1, on the reverse strand, counting down.
ACAGTTTTGTGATATTGAGCCAGTTGTGGAACAATGCTGAGTCTGTTTTCTCATCTGTAGAATGCAAATAACAACAGGACCTTTTGAAAACATGGTTAATATTAACTAGGACTTTTAAAGATAAAAAGTCCACGGTGTAGCTCATACATAGCTAACACTCCATGAACTTTACTTTCTATCAATATAGAGAGTGTTAGTATTATGGGATGAGTTACTTAAGAGAAAGAAAGTGTTCTCACTTGCTCTCTTTCTCTCTGGATGTATTCACAGGAAGTGTGGCAGATATTTGTAGGATACAACTGAAAATCAGATGGGAAGTAGCATTTCAATTACCCACAAACACAGAATAATTTTTTTCGAAATCTCTTAAGACTTGAATAAATTTGTGTTTTTCAAAATGCCCAGGACTATCAACCAAGTAATATTCATCTATTTTACTTGCTAAAACTTGACTTTATAGACTGTACTTTATACTTTCCTTGTCCTAAGCATTATTTCATAGACAGATAAATTAAGATGTGTGAAAAAATTTTAATGATGTGGGATTCCTCTCTGTATGCTGTGAATACCATTGGTTAATAAAGAAACTGCCTTGGCCTGTTGATAGGGCAGAACTTAGGTTGGTGGGGAAAACTAAACTGAATGCTGGGAAAAGGAAGGGCAGAGTCAGAGAGAGAAGCCATGTAGCCTTGCAGGAGACAGACGCTGGAACTTTAGCCAGTAAGCCACAGCCACATGGCGATACACAGATTGATAGAAATGGGTTAAATTAATATGTAAGAGTTAGCCAAGGACCCTATGAATGTGACTGCCAGTGGGGACTGACTGAGAAGCCAATGATAATGGCACCGGGACCTAGCTTTTCTGCATGTATTGGCTTTTTGGGAACTTTCTCTATATGGATGCACATCTTCTTAGACCGAGATGGAGGGGGGAGGGCCTTGGGCTTCCCATAGGGCAGGGTATCCTGCCCCATCTTAAGGAAGCAGGGGGAGGGCGGTGGGGTAGTGGGGGAGCGGGAGGACTGGGAACAAGGGGAGTAAATGTAAATTTTTCTTTTAACAATTAAAAAAAAAAAGAGTTAGCCAATAAGAAGCTAGAGCTAATGGGCCAAGCAGTGATTTACTTGATACAGCTTCTGTGTGATTATTTCTGGGCTAAGCTGCCAGGAACTAACTAGCAGCCTCCTTTCAATATTTTAAAGATTTTTATGAGTTTTAATTATGTGTTTATCTGCATGTGGGCATGTTCATGTGAGAATAAGTACCTGTGAGGACCAGAAGTGTTGGAGTTACAGGCAATTGTGAACCATGCATGTTGGGAACTGAACTCAGGTCCTCAGCTAGAGCAGTACACACTCTGAACTGCTGAGCCGTCTCTCCAGCCCCATCAGAGATCTTTGTCATATGATGAAATTAAAGCTAGCCTTTATAATAGAGGTGTTAACTAAAACTGAAGCATGCAGATTTTCATGTCTTCAATTCTTCTCTATGCCATGCTTAAACTGTTATGTGAGAAATTCTCTCCTGTTCACATGTATCCTTGCTAAGCAGAATGCCTGAGTTGCTTGGTACAAGAAGCTGAGCTTTCTTCTTTGATTGACCTCAAATCAAAAGTCTTGGCTTGCAGGCACTCACCGCTTCTCATTTCTGTCTACATCCCTCACCTGCCAGGGCCATCCACAATTATCCTCTCCTGCTAATGGCACAGCAGGTAGTTCTAACCGTCACTGCAATTCCATTTAATGAAACAGACCCAGTATAATCACCTAAACTGGATAATATGCCTATCTTCCTCAATTATCTGATTGTTATGAGGTAATAGAGAGGAACTCACACTGGTCAAGGCATCTGCCTTTATGGTTTGTAACTGATAATCATCTTGCCTTTTCCTTTTTTTTTTTTAACAATGAGCTCCAGCATAATAATAGGTATTAATAGACATTAATCATCTACATAGAAAAGAAGTATTTTAATTAGGGTTGAGGGTCTTGGACTATAGTGAAGAGAATCCTAAAATGTACCAGTGACAGGAGTTTTGAATTCTAAGTCTGAATGAGATCTGGGTTCTGGGCGTGGAATAAAATGAACGGACAGACACAATGCATGGACACAAGAGGGCCATTTGGTGCTCAGTGTGCACCACATGTGCAATGCACCCAAGATTCTTCAATGCCCAGAGGATGCAACAAGGGAGAGCAATGCAGCCATGGAAATGCGAAGTACAGATTCAACTGGGAGGTGCGGCTGCAGTAGAGAAGGGGGAAAACTGCTGTAGACAGAAGGAGATTCTTGAAAGGAACAAAGAACCAAGCAAGACTGAGTGAAAGGAACAGCGCAGGGAGGGCACACCGTGTGGGCAGGAGCACGTCCATATGAGTGCAGAGGCCTGCAGGAAGCCACTAGACCTGAGTCAAGCAAACTGATAACACTTACACTTTGCGTTCAGTATCTAAATGAGATATGGTCCAGGCCCCAATCAGAGAACCCAACAGTGTAGAAAGAAAGGGTGAGATGCTAAGTGTTTAGAATTGTCTGACTGTAGTGGCTGGAAGAGTAGATGTCCAGGAGGGAGGGATTACGGATGATGGCAAAGTGTCTATCTTGCATTCTTGGGTCCGAGGAGGCAGAAAGAAAAGTGAACTAACCAGTTTAGTTTGGACATGTCAACTAAATGAGTCAGTAGAACAAAGAAATATGCTCAGAGAAGGTAAGTTGACTGCCTGAAAACAGGGAGCCAAGATGGCACCGTGGGAGACCCACAGTTATAGAACTGTGGAGGTTCTTCAAGACACACCGAGACAGTTGGATGAAAGTGGAGGGATCAGAGCTCATGAAAGCCAAGGAAGAGAAAGCCTTCACATAGAGGCCAGCTGAGCCAGGTACTGTGAGAGTCTAGGGAGCGAGGAACCGGACTGCACGATCCTTGTCTTGGGAAGTTAGGGTTTTCTTATGATTCTGGCAAGATAGTCTGGCGCAGCAAAGAAAACTTTTTATGTTAATGAGCACAACCCTTTCTCTCTCTCTCTTTCTCTCTCTCTCTCTCTCTCTGTCTCTCTCTCCCTCTCTCCCTCTCTCTCCTGTGTGAATCTCAACATAATGACTCTTATTCCTGACTGCCTTTATAAAAAGCCCTTAGTGGAGAAGTGGAGGCTTCTGACTTTTGTCAATGAGCTATCATTTGGTAAGCAGCTGTTTACTAACTAGAGCCGGGTTTTTTTCAGTGAGGAGTTCCTTACAGGAATATGAAAGGCACTGAACGAAACTATCCTAAGCTCGGAGAGTCAGAAAAGACAGAGCACAGGTTCAGAGATGTAAGACTCCTTCCTCTACCACTTTCTCTGCCTAACAAGCAGCTACTATCCAGGTAGCACTGCACTCGGTGCTCTGGGAACATAATTAAGAAATAAGGTACAATTCTGTCCCATTCCAGCCTGTAGCAAAGGATATTACAAGTCAGCGAAAGAGACAGACATGCAATCAACCAACCTTAAAATAAGGTGGGTTGAAAGAAATGTTCATAAAGGTACAAGCCATGTTTTATGGGGACCAACAGTATTCTCCATCTCTCATGAAATGCAGGAAATGACCTTTAAAAACAGACACAATTGGGGAGTTCACTGCACACTAATTACCTGCCTACTCTCCAGACCATAAACTTTTACGCGAGATCTGTTCTCTGTTCTCTTCATTCATACACATTTATTTTAACAGGCATCCAAATGACCTATATGCAAAACTTAACAAGCGTTCGTGGCAATTGGAGATCTCAACTCCACCCTTGGTTTTGTTTTGATTCCTTCATTAGACAGAACTTTAATGATCTTTAATAACACCACTTGGACTCTTTTCCTTGGGAATGTCAATATTCTTGACATTAAATGCACAGCCTCATGGCTTATATGAGCACCAAGCCTCCTTCTCCCGCAGCAGATAAACTGGGACACCTAAATATATGGCATAGCTTCTGAGGACTCCTTCTGAATATTTTGATCTTCGTAACCTCATGGTGACATTACTGCTGCTCCAGCTCCCTTTAAAGTTTTTTGCAAAGCAATTGCCTTTAGAGGGTCTGCCCAACACTGTGTGCTCACGGAGATTTCCTATTGGTGCAGAATTGCTATTTTTAACCAGGGCCATTTGGTAAAAGAAAATCTGAGGTAGGTTAACTGCAACCAGAATGACCTACAGTACAAGACAAGCCATACTAATTTTTTTTTTCCTTTTTACATCCTTCTTGTATCCTCTTAGGAAACTTTGGTTACATTTCAATAGGAAAGAGGCTGTCTAAACGTTAGAGCGACATCTCTGTCAGGTGGATCAGACACAGGTTCTGAAGTCAGCATGCTTGGATCTGGATGCCTGCTCTCCTACCATCTGTTAGTGTTGTGACCTTGAGGCAGTTGTTTGTCCTCTAGGCTTCACCTGTGAAATAATTTAAGTGACATACCGCCTATAAAAACTTATGCTGGTGTATGGCGCAGAGTCCTCAAACAGTGATGGCCATTAGAGCAATTATTGTTGCTGTTATCATTGGGGACCAAATTGCCCTGCAATCCTGTTTAAAGCACGCTGCATCACACAGGGTGGGTCACATAAATCTACATTTCCTCTTCTCTTGGGAACATGTGAGCCAGTCTATTGAGCAAAAGGCACACTTGGTATTTGCCAGTTGGGCTCTGTGAGACAAGCTGGGGCACCGCTAATGGAAAGAACCGGTGCCTGCAGATAAGGAAAGAGTAAACAGCATCCGTGCAGTCCAAATATGGCACCGTGCCCTGTGATAATGACACATTCCACAACAGAAGGTCTGGGGATTGTTTGTGTGTGTATATGTGTCGTATGTAGTTTAACCTTTACAGACTAAGAGTGAAACAAGAGCAGAGGAGATATGGTTGCCTTTCTCACATTCCTCATTTTTACTATGTGTAGACATCAACATACTTGGGGAAGTAAGGAATTTTATTAATTATCTAATAGCATTGATAACCTGCAGGTATCAACTGTTCATATTTCTTTTATATTTTGTGGCTTCTTACTGGTAGGACTGGGTACTTTTAGGCTTGAAGGAAGATGTAAGTTGTCTTGTCATTGATTATGCATTCTTGTTAAATTTTTAAAAACTCCTCTGAATTCTTCCCGAGGCTGTAGTCAGAACTGCCTCGTCTGTGAGGAGTGACAGCAGGTCAGGCTCCATGCCCTACTGTCTTAGACTGTGCTTTTCAACCCAGCTGATCTCCTAAGGTTGGAGTCAATGTTATGAGCCTTAGCACCAGTTGTCCTGTAGGTGTTGGTGAGATCCCTCGTACATAATTTCAGGATTATATATTCCCACTATCGATTATTTATTATTTACAGGACAGTGCTAATTGAATTTATTTAAAAAATACCCTGTCTTCAGTAAGCTTATACCATAGAAAATAAAATGTAAAAACTCATTATAAATGGGGGTAACATCGAGACAGCCAGCTGAACAGCAAACAGCTTCAATCATTGAGCCACCAGCAGACAGGCACCATCCCTTGCCACAACAAAGTGCCAAGGGCTCTGAGGAAAGGTCCAATGAGAGAAAGGAACTGCCCTAGGCTCCAGTGTATTGGAGTGGCAACAGTTGACATTTTAGAGAGTTGAATTATGAAGGCCAAATAGAAAATGTTCCAGACTGAGATATGAGAGCAGGTCATTTTCCAATATAATCTTGAGAAAACAAAGCGGGGGTTCAGGGTGTTTGCTCCACGGAGTCAAGCCCGCCACAGCAAGTGCAGAGCTGGAGATAAAGGCCTATTTCTAAAGTGCTGACAGCCACCTACAGATGATGGGAATGATGGGAAGACTGTGCGCTAGACAACGGCTCTGCTCTGGTGATAGTCTTTGCTTTTGCCTGAAACATTATTCTGTCTTTTAATTCTCTGAAAAGTCACACTTGTGTACACCAAGCTTTGCATCATTTTTCGTCCCCTCCCCGTGAGCCCCTCTCATTAACACTCTCTCTTTCTGAAGCCCTCGTTTCCTTGAACAAATCTTCAGCTACTTTAACTTGGGTGGGGAGGGACCCCTTGAGCTTAACTAGAGTTGCCTGCAGGAACATGAGTGGTGGTTACTCATTGGAACACAGGCAACTTTTCAGTGGCTGCACTGCTGGAAAAAAAAAAGGCAACCTTTCCCCAGCAACCATTAACTGCTCATAGTGAGTGGTAGGGCCTCATGAGCCTCATGAGTCCCGTGACACCCCCATCCCACCCATAATAAGAGAGTGATGGACTCATCTTATGCATGTAAGCACGGATGCAGTGAGCCCATGGGTGTGATGACAGTCACATGTGGGGACTGTTCTCCTCTCTAATCTTTAGCTCTCTTTTTCCTGTCTCCTCTTCTAGAGGATCCCTGACCATGGAGGGGTTATGTCCCATTTAGGATCAAGCATTTCCTACCACACATTCTCCTCCCCTTGTGAGTCTCTACATTAACCACAGCAGAGAAAGAGCAGTGTCTCTGATAGAGACTAAGGTCAGCTTTAACCTAGGGGTGCGAACATAAGCATTCAAAACATTAAATATATCTTCTTCTACTTATTCGTTTTGGGCATATGCACACACGTACAGCACACATGGTATACACATGTGAAGGTCACAGGGCAACTTACCAAAGTCAGCTCTTTCTTTCCTCCCACCATGTAGATCTCAACAGCCCTTAAACATCAGTATTTAGAACACAGTTGGATCCTTTGCCCATTTACCTACTCTAGTTCTTCAATATTTTCAAACAAATGTTACTGGCCTCAGTTCTGGGAATTTCTTTGAATACAGATACCCAGGTGTATTCCTTTCAGTCCTTAAAGACAGGGTCTTACTCATCACCCTTTCTCAGAGGCCAGTGTGAGCTTCCCCACCTCCCCATCCCCAGGCTGGATTTAGATGGTGGATGCTCACAATTCAGTTTCTTCGTCACCTCACCTATTAGGTGCTGTACCTGCTTGACCTGCACTGGATGCTGAATGCCTCAACAGTGCAGGCTCTCTCCCCTGCTCTAGGTAACTGTTGACTTGGATACCATACTGTAGCAACAAGACCAGCACCCAAAGAGTACAGGTGCAAACAAGACGGAAGGCAATGTCTGGCTCAAGCAAGTCTAAGCAGTCACAGACTCCAGAGTCAGAGACTCTAAGTCTTCAGTGTGGACTCTCTGCCATCCTGTCTTAGTCCAGCAGAGCGATTCCACCTCCATATGGCACACCCAGTAGAAGGGACAAGATTTGCAAATATCACTTTTGTTCACTTCCCAGTGGTCGTAATCTAGGTCCAGCCATGTCTGGATGCTAAAGGGGCTAAGAATGTACTCTTATCTTGGACATATGCCCAACTAAAACCGCCATTATTTTAGAGGCAGAAGAAAACAGACCTGGCACCTTGACGATTTTCTTCTTGTCACAGAAACTCCCAGAAGACAAATATTTGGCTTAATTCATTTTTGCCTCGATGGCCAGAGCGCATAGAGAAGGGATGAAACTAGATCAGATGTTCTTATGTACAAAATGTAGGCTCCTCTATTACTAGAGCTACTGAACGGATGCCTTGCTTCCCTAAGACCCACCTGCTGATTGTTCCCATGCCTTTAGGTAGTAGACCGCAGACTGGTTCTGGGGTTAGCATCTTCATCTATTTGGGTCAGCAAAACTCTCATTAATAAACGTCAAGTTCCGCAGCACTTAAAGACTGGGTGTCGTTCACCCAGACCCGGGTGACATATCAGGATCGGGAAAGGGCTGTGCCGTAGAAGACCACGCCCCTCATTTACAAGGCTCAATGCTGTTTAGTAAGAACAATTTTATCTGTACAAAGGACACCCCTATTTTTTCTTCCCACAGATGCCTCCAAGCTTTGACACGAAGCAGCACTGTTGACCCTGCGGTCCCCCGTCCCTCTCTTTTTATCTGGTGTTTATCCAGTCACTTCCACCTGGCTCCTTCAGCTTCCCCTTCGCTCACCCAGAAGCACAAAAGGGTCCAGAGAGCATGTTTACTTTCTCATCCGCCCCTTCCATTTAATAACACCACTCTCCTCTTAGTGCTGTATCTCTTTGCCTTCTCCCCCAGTCCAATCGAGTCTGCAAGTTATGTCTCTCTGGAGCCAAGATATGTCTACCTGTTGTCTGAATTTTTTGGAGAAAGTCAAGTTGGCCTCCCCACGGTCATGGGCAGTCCTTAAGCCATATGACTCTATTTGCTTCCTTGTCCCAAGGCCTGTGAGGGTTGTGGGTCCAAGGCATCTGCACAATGCCTTCTAGAAGCACTAATAGGAATTTTCAAAGACCTAGGGAGTGAAGTTTCATGCCACCCCTTAATGCTACCTATATCCTTGGATCTTTGGATCTCTTCCATCATTGGCTAATTCCTCTTGAACCGTCTACTTTCTATCTCTAATTAATTTATTTTAAGCCAGAAATCTTTTTTTTTTGCATTTGCTGTAATCTGAGCAACCTCTAAGGAATAGAGGTAAGGAATGTTTACCATCAAACATTCTTAAATACTCTACCCTGATTCAACTCAAGACAGCATCCCCTCCAGTTTACACAGTCCTCTTAGTCCTCTTAGCTGTAACACTGCTGAGTCTGCCCTGCTGAGTTCAACTCCAGCTTTCACAAACGGGATCTTGAGCAGCTGCAGAGAGAAGGAAAACAGGGCCACCAGGCTATTCCCAGGAAATCCCAAAATGCATATTTTAACATTTGCATTCTTATTTCCATAAATTTGTATTTCTCACCCGAAAGGCACTGACTCCAGTTATGCAAAGCTAAAGCACCCTCTCACCTTTACCTGCTCACACACTCTCAGCTCATGTGCCTGCTGCCTACAGTGATTTCGGCTTCTCTTTCTCGCTTAGCATCCAAAAGTGTCCCCACTTTAATGACCAGTCATGGTCATTAAAAAGAAGAGTTATCTTTTTGGCTCCCAAATATTTTTTCCTTCCATTATAAACTCACACTGGAAGTGTCTGTCTAGCTGGCATTTTTGTAAGACCCTATTTTCTCTCCCGTGAGGAAACACTGGCTCTGAAATCAGTTGGGACAGCTTCATTTGGGTGTTGAACTCCCATCCAGGTCTAGTTTTCAGTCTTCTACCCACAGGAAAGTTTCTGCAGTGAGGAAGGCAGGCTGGATTCTGGGCAGAGTAGCTGTCAGAGCCAACTGCGCACATCAAGTGTCTTCCGTTGACTCCTGTAACTGAACCCTGAACGCTGCTTATGCTCTTAGGGTCATAGATCTCCCCCTGCACTTCCACCAGGTGCATGGATATCAGAGTGACAGAGAAGGAAGCTCACTGGAATAGTTTACAACAGCTATATTAAGTCCAGAAGCCAGGGCCATGAGAAAAGAGAGAACAAAAATGTCCTTTCAGGTCCATCTCAACCCAACAATTTTGGGAAAACACAGAAATAACTGTGCTCACTGAACAGCAAGTGAGAAGAACCTGAGGACCACACAGAGAAACGATGTCCCTGGACCCAGACTGGCCATACTTGAGTCCCTTCCAGTTGGTCAAGAGAGACCTCTCTGAGGTGCATGAACTTCTGTTGGACAACCTCGCCCTCACTCCTCAGACAAAGTGGTGGTTTGATAGGAGTCTATGGACCGAAGGGCCAGCAGCTGAGAGAAGCAATGGACGCTGAAGCGGTTGCCAGAGCATTTTGTGAGCAGTATTTTGTTTGTTGGCTGGTTTCATCCTTGGGACAGTGAAACTCCTTTCACTGAAGCGAAATCAGCAGAGGGGAAGTACAGACCTCACTGAACACTGAACGAACACATTCTCAGGAAGCTTGGCCTGTTCCCTGCCACGTCTGCTCAATGTCAGGCCTGCTGACACCACAGTCGGAGGCAAGCTTCCTCATCCAGATTTCACCCTACAGACCAACGCCATGGGCGGGATGCAGAACTGGGGCCAAGTCACCCGGAGCTAGGCAGGGAGAGAGACCCATCCTGCTATAAAGATTTTAAGAACTGGTTTACCCATATGCAACTATGAAAGAACTGTTTAAAGAATGATGTGTTTAGTTTTTTCCCCAGAGATTATGATTTATCCTCGGCATTGGATTGTGTATAGAGGCATCTCAACAGCTAAAGGCAGGCAGGCTGTGGGGAACCAGGCGCATTATGCCCTGTGTGAAGTTGTGCCTGGAAAATGCCTCTGAGCTACTCAGTAGGGCTCTCTTCACCTATTTCTTTCCTTCTCTCTCTCTCTCTCTCTCTCTCTCTATCTCTCTCTCTCCTTTCTTTCTTTCTTTTTTTTTTTTTTAGGCAGTGTTTCTCTATGTACAAACAGTCTTGGGCTACCCTGGAACTCACTTTGTAGACCAGGCTGACCTCGAACTACTGAGGTCTGCCTGCCTCTGCCTCCCAAGACCTGGGATTAAAGGCGTGAGCTACCACTGCCCAGTTCTCTTCATTATTCTAAAGTGTATTGCTGTCTTCCAGTTCCTCCAGTTCAGCTAGCTGGAACTGTGCTTTGCCCAAACTTACTATTTAGCTTTCCATTTTGCTCAGTCAACTCATTTGCATAACCCATCCAAGACTTGGCTAGACAGAAAACAAGACAAGTTTAAAGAAACACTTGCTTTGTGAATATGGAGTAAAATATTTCACCTTTGCAACAGTCCCACAAAACAGGCCTGGTATATGATGCTTCTTTTAACAGGAACTTGCTCAAAATCTAGAGCTAGTGGAGGCCAGACCTTGAATTTGAACCAAACCAGTACAACTCTAGAAAGCCCCCACTCTTCCCGATGCACTGGTCCTGCATGGGTCTGATTCCAAATCCAGAACAGTTCATGACCCACACAACTTTTAGAGGCAACATCTTTATGGTACAAAATGGCTTACGTGACACATACTTTAAAACAAAGAGTCGTGTCTCAACATCACACTAAGATGTTGTGACTGTAAATGTACCCGCATCCATCTAACAAGCCCTGATGGACAGGGAAGCTCAAGAGACTGAGGTAGAGAGGATTCACTGGGATGGAAGAGGAGGCAGATGCTGAGGTCAAGGATACTCCAGCCAAGTTTGTCAGACTCAACCCTCCGCCAAGGGAAAGTCTCCCTAGTAGCAAGCAAAGAGTTGAAGTTCGGGACTTTTAACAACTACTCCTACGAGATGGATTGGCTCAATTCCCCCATTGCTTGAGATGAAAAGAAAGGAAGGCCATTTTGCTCAAGTTATGACATTCAACAAGACGAGAAAGCAGTCTTACTTTCCCTCCTGGCTTCTCAATCAGAGGGCTCGTGAGGCACGCGGCAGCGAGACTGCAGTACACAGGCGTCCATCGCTGCTCCTGCGGAACAGAAGACAGAGATTTCAGACTGTGGGAGCTCTCCTGCAGGGAGGCGCCGATTCCCTGCCTCAAAACTGCCTCCAGCACTAAATGCAATGGGTGACATTGAAATACCTGAGCCAGCATTCTCACGGGGTTGCTTCAGGCTGCTGTCTGTGCAAACCCATTTAACCTTGTACGGGGACACATTACAAAACCACTTACCACATGTCCAAAGAATTCACAGATACATGTTGACAGAAATTCAGAATATTTCTGCTTTATCTGTTAAGGGATCTTTCTAGGACTTAGGTCAACGTATAAGACTCCAATCTCATTGTCCAGAAAATGCACTCAGAAGTCTCTGGTTTCTGATCCCCGTGTGGCAAAATTTCCAAAGTTCTTGACTCTCTGCTCAGAACCCACTGAAGAGACTCCACTGATTGTTTTCAGCCTCAGCTCCAGCTCTCTCCAACAATTATCACAACCCTCAAGCTGCATTGTTCCATGTGATTGCTGTAAGTCCCCAGTGTCTTTATGCAACTCCTGGTTCTTAACCTTTTCTTCAGTGTCTGCCTGGGAATTCCCACCCATCCTGAAAAGCCCAGGTCAGATTCCCGAGGAAGCACATGACTGCTTCACAGGTGAGCGGGATAGGTTTCTCTGTGCCGCAGGTCCCACTGTACCATATTGCTAGAGAACACAACCTGTTACTGTATTCCCCCGGGAATGTGGGCTGCTGAGGACAGGACTTAGGTCTTGCTTTTCTTGTGGCTTCACTATCTAGCACGGGTCCTTCCACGGTGGAGGTTGGTGGTTCTCCATCTGTGGGTTGCAACCCCCTGTGGGGTCAGTTGACTCTATCCCAGGGATCGAATACCATATACCCTGCATATCAGATATTTACATTATGATTCATAGCAAATTTCCGAGCAAGTAACAAAACTCATAGCAAAACTACAGTTACAAAGTAGCAACAAAAATAAATTTGTGGTTGGGGGTCACTACAACATAAGGAACTGTATTAAAGGGTCACGGCATTAGGGAGGTTGAAGACCTCTGGTGTAAGATCTTTCTCCCCTAGGTAAGTTTTCCTTCAGCCAGCGGAAACTTTTCATGTCTTTACGAATTTCCGTGCTATGCTATGAGACCGAACTGTCTCCAATCCAAACTCACGTTTCTCACGACATGTATTTATTTCTTGTAGTCTTGATAGAGGAGGGATGGTGAGAGACTTGTTAATGAAAAGGGGAAAAAAGAAGAACTAAACATATCAGTCCACCCCATAAAATAAAAAAGAACTTTAATAATAAATCAGCAAATATTGACACATCCCTACCCCCTGCTGCCTGTTAATTGGCTGTGTTTCTTGAGGCAAAGGAAGATTTTTTTTCCAGTGGTTTGGAATCTCCCTTCCCTTCACCCTACTAGGTTAGATCACACGCTCTCCACCAGGGTGGCCCTGCCTCGGAATATGGCTTGTGTTATTTACACACATCTTGCAAAGCATTGTGAGACAGATTGTGGAGATACCTGTGGCCCGGAAGGGCAAAGCGTAATTGCTTGGATGGAGGTTCTGCAGTTTCCCTCAAGAGAAATCATGCCAAACTGTGACTTCAGAGGCCGGAAAGAGGGGGGCTATGCTCAGATGCTCAGGGAGGCGGCCTGCTGTCCATTAGGAGTTAAACGGAGACCAGCAATTCATTTCACAGGTCATGTTCCAGCCATCAAAGTGTAATTACCGTCAAACCCCACTGGCACAAGCCCCAACCGTATTATTGGTGCGAGCATGAGTGAAAGTTCTATAGGAGACTAAAGGATCCCATTACAACTTCTGCCTTCTAGAGATAAAAGACACTGGACAGCACCAGGAAAAGGGCCTGAATAAATGCATTACCTTGAGACTGAAACCATTTTTGTTGTCGTTGTTGGGGGTTTGCTTTTTTTTTTTTTTTTGTGAAAATAATGCTTGCAGTGTTGATGGTGGAGAAACATGACTGGGTTTGGAAGAAGTCAATCTGTTGGAAGCAGTAGATGAATTTGAGGACGCTGCCCTTCAGTTGCTATGGCAACACGGAGCTAGCTTTCTTAGGGTCTTGAGCAGTCTGTTTTTCTGCAGGCCAAACATCCCCTTGACACCTTTGCGCTGGGTTCACTTGAGACTAAGACAACAGAGCATTTACAAAACACAGATTCCTTACCTATAAACAAACAGTATGATTCTGGGCTACACGGGTCCATATGCAAAATGTCGACTAGTGTCACGCACATAGCAATGATGAAAAGACTTTCCTCTTTCTTGTCCCCTGTTCTCACCTCAGGATTTTCTCACAGTTTTGTTCTCTTTTCAGTGCTGAATTGCTTACATGGCTGGCATTAACAGTGTGCCCCCAACCTCCCGCTTGCTGACTGTGGGGAATGAGAACACTTAGGATAGATGTGGAATAAAGAGAAACAGAGCCATGTTGAGCCCCTTCTCTGTAGGGGAAACTAACCATCCTCCCAGACCTCTGTAAAGTGAAAGCAATTATCACTTCTTATCTTCCCACAATAAATTCCTAAGCTCTCCCAAGGAGCGGTCCCCAAGGGGGTGTGTAGGAAAGTCAGTGGTCCCCAAGGGGTGTCCCGGGGGTATGTGGGAGCTACCTGCTCTAAATTTCTGACTGGGTTTCTCAGGCTAGCAAGGCTTCAAAGATCTATGGATAGAATTGCAATCTTTAGTGTTCGTCCTGCACCTGGAAATATGAGTGGCTCTTTGTATAAAAAGACAGAAGTAACCAGGGCTTTGAAGGAAGAGAAGGACCATCTGGGTCTTCCGACCTTATTGAACAGGGGGATCTGTCAGGGCACATCTGCTTAAGGGTTGTCACTGAGCAGCTAAAGGATCTAAATGAACATTTCCTCCAGGGCCTCATTTTTAAACTCTGGATGAGACACGGCTACTTAACCCCATCAGCTCTCCCATCCTCTTCTTCACACCTCCAAGTGAGCTGGGAGCTATCCTGTTTTGCCATGGAAGCAGATTTCTCTACTAACCTCCCCCTGACACCTTTTTTCTTTTTTAAACGGGGAGCAAGCGTAGTGGAAGCTTGTCGGTATTCCTAAGGAACCACTAAGAGACCACCAGAGCTGCTCTTCACAGTGCTCCAGAACCACATCCGGTTCCGGGGACCTAAGAGGGAGCTGGGACATCTCAAACAACCTGTGGAAAAGGAGCAGGGGAACATCCCTGAATCTAGATGTGAGGTACATAGCTGTCACCGCCCAGGCCCCTGCTCTATCTGCCTCTCCCCCAGCCTGGCTATTGAAGGACTAAGTCGCTTTGGATTTGCCCTGCCCAGGCCAGCCACCATCCCATCCCTTCCTTGAAAGGGTCAAGCAGCACACAGACAGAGTGAGGTGTCCTTGGGAAAGGAGGAGGGTAGGGCGGAGGGCAGCTTCGGGTTGACTCACCCGGGGTTGACTAGACTTCCTCCCTTTTGCTCCACATGGGTGCAGTCTGGCTGAACTTTAGTGAACTGTGTCTGCTGCTAGGCTCGCCTCCTCCCTCTCTGGTTATTATTATCACAGGATTCTGAGCAGACAGGGTCGGAGCGGGACGGGGAGTGGGGGTGGTCAGCATGGAGAGCATCTCAACTTTTAGGTTTCCCAGACAAGCCTGTCCTGTTTATGGATTTTTCTGTACCTCCCTCAGTCCTCGCCCACCTCCCCGCCCGCACCCTTCCCGGGGTGTTTCACAATGAATATTGAAATGTCCTTATTTGTCCACCATGTTTTGTGAACTTCCTTAAGTCCTGTGCCTACCACCAAGCTATCATCACCTAGAACATTAAAGTAGGTGCTACTTGGAAAAGACCTTACTCCTAGGACCTCCTCCCATATGTGAGCTTCCTGCCAGCCTCGATCCAAATGCATGTGTGTTTAGCAAGTACACTGCATTGTAGCAGACCCGTGGACCCTCTTCCCATCTTGCATTGTATATTCCCAGCAGTTTGATATACTCTGGATTGCCACCATGCAGTAAAAAATGCAACGCCTCATCAGCGAGGCCAACGGGACACGTGTGAGGTCTTGGGGTATATTTTTACTATTTTCTCCTGTAATTAAAACTACTCTTTTCTATCTGTGTTTTGAATCATTTCTTTAGGCTATGTTTCCAAAAATAGAACTCCAGAGCCAAAGACATAGACATGTTTATAGCTCTCGTTATTTCCTTTCAGCTTACAGCTTTATAAAAGGGCCTGACTGACTTACGGAGCCGTCTCTTGTGTACAGTGTATA
>JAQHUG010000053.1:9465582-9475977 GCA_028555095.1 Dicrostonyx torquatus | reverse complement strand
CATCACCATAGAAATTTTACCTGATAAATGGAGATAGAGTCAGAGACCCACATCCACATCAGAACAAAGGACTGGGCTCCCAGGTGCAGTCGAGGAGCAGAGGGTTATGATTGGCAAAAGATTTGTCTCTAGAGGGGATCCCAGGTGTTCACAGGGATGTCCCCAGCTAAGTACTTGGGCAGCAGGGGAGAGGGTGCCTGATCTGACTTTTCCCCATAGTTACATTGATGAATATCTTGATTGTCACCATAGAAATTTCACATGATGGATGGATATAGAGCCAGAAACCCACATTCACATCAGAGCAAGGGATTGAGCTACCAAGGTCCAGTGGAATAGCAGAAGGAGGGAGAAGATGAGCAAGGAAGTCAGGACCGTGAGGGACTGGCCCACCAACTGAGACAGTGGGCTTGACCTATTGGGAGCTCATCAAATCCAGTTGGACCAGGACTGAAGGAGCGTATGACCAAACCGGACTCTCTGAATGTGGCTGCCAACGGGGATTGAGTGATAAGCCAATGATAATGGCACAGGGACCTATCTCTTCTGCATGTATTGGCTTTTTGAAAACCTATTCTATATGGACCACACCTCCTTAGGCCGGGATGGAGAGGGGAGGGCCTTGGGCTTTCCACAGGGCAGGGTATCCTGCCCCATCTCAAGGAAGCAGGGGGAGGCCAGTGGGCTAGTGGGGGAGCAGGAGGGCCTGGGCCAAAGGTAGTAAATGAAAATTTTTCTTTTAACAATAAAAAAGATCAAAAAAAGAAAATCTAACGTTGCTACCTCTCACTTAGCTTTTTCATTGTCTTTCTGTATTTTATAAAATAACGAAAATTAAATTTAAGCATCATTTGAAAAAGATAGTCCTCAAATAATTATTTCAATCCTGTGCCCAGAAGAGACAGATGGAACATAAGGCAATCTTTCTGATGTGGGGCCTTAGCAATGGTTATTTCTGTGTGGTTGTCCAGAAAAAATTTCATAATGGTAGTTTCTAGGCTTGCACTAGAACCACCATGCTTCCTTTATCTGATCTCGATGTCAGAATTTGCCAGATGGCAGACTGTAAATAGAAGTTCAGATGAGGATAATACTGTGAAAAATAACAATTTTTCTCACTCACTGTACCGAATGTCTTCCATGTTACACAGCATTCATTTTTCCTAATAAGAGGAATAGGGAGATAGCCCAGTAATGGACACCCAATAATCAAGTCATCCATTTTTATTTAAGAATAGTGGTTTCTTAGATTGTGTGGAAATAAATCATAACCAAGGCATCCTATAAAAGAAAACATTTAATTTCAGTGGGTTGGTCCATGATCAAGGCCAGGAACATGGAAGTAGGCAGGTAATCATGATGCTGGAGCAGTAGCTGAGAGTTTGCATCCTGAAAGGCAAGTTAGAGGCAGGGAGAGAGATAACTGGAAATGGTGTAAGCTTTTGAAATCTAAAAGCTCACCCCTCTGTGATACACCTTTTCCAACAAGTCACACCTCCTAATTCTTCCTAAACAGTCTACCAATTGGGAACCAAACATTCAAATAGATGAGCCTATGGCTGTCATTCTTATTCACACTACCACAAGAGGTCTGCTATTTTCCCACTTCATAGGTAGATAACTGAGGCACCAAACTGCTCCCTATCCACTGGAGGATGCATGGCTGATGGGTGACAAGAACTGGGACGTCAATCCCACAGCTCGTATCTTCCATTGTGATTACCTTGCATTTCTTATGTGGTTCTGGATGGATAATCCCTTTGTTTTCATCTTCCTGAAGTCTCCTTCAACTGATAAGTTCAGGTGCCAAGGCGAAAGAATATGTCTCAGGCTCATCAGGAAGTTTATCTTTCTTACAAGTTGGCTTCAGGGAGTTAGATAATTGTAAAATTTTTGGTTTAAGTGTGAAAGAAGAGCTTGTTTAAGACATAATAAATGTTTATAAGTAATCTTATAATTTAATCATATTTACATTTTAATTATATGTACTTATATAATTATAAGTAATCTTATAATCTGATTTGACCAGCAGGTCAAATACTCAATTTCTGAATCATAGGAAAATAAGTTCATTCTGACTGAATTAGAATGATTAAATTGGTAAAAATATGACTTTGAGAATGTATACTTCTCAGAACGTTTACAATTTCCAACAATTTCCTACTATATTAGCATCTTTGCACATTTAAATTTATAGACCATCAGAAGTAGTTTAGAGATATTTGATTGCATATTTCCATGATAAAAGTTCATAGTACACATGAACATCTGCTGTATTTTTTTCTCTTAAATCTCATCTTAGTTTGAGGTTGTCCTAGGTTTCATAGCCAGATTTTGTCTCAAAACAAACAAAACCCACAATCAACGAATCAACCAACTAAACAGGGCTGGGATATGGCTCAGTAGTTAAGAGAACTGGCTGTTCTTCCAGAGGACCCAGATTTGATTCCCAGGAACCACATGGCACTCACAAACATCACATTTATTGTTGGTAGTTAGCTTGAAGCCTATTGAGAGACAATTACTTGATGACTATTAGATCATCATCCTTAGACTGATGAAGTCATGACCACATTTGACTTTTATATAGATCCGGAAAATGCACTGATTCTCCTACATCTTGGCAAAACAAGCATGGCTATCTGCTCATTTTCCAAGCCGTTTCAACATGGCTTGTTGATAGTTACTGAGGAGCAATGTACTGAGGAGCAATGATTGTGTTAAATACTTTTTCTAAGTGGCAAAACATAAACAATTTAATGTCTCAATTTCTGTTTCACTGTAGTGATATTTTGTTTTTTTTTTTAAGAATTTTTTTCCTTTTTTTAAAGATTTATTTATTTATTATGTATACAACATCCCTTCCATGTATGCTTCCATGCCAGAAGAGGGCACCAGATCTCATTATAGATGGCTGTGAGCCACCATGTGGTTGCTGGGAATTGAACTCAGGACCTCTGGAAGAGCAGTCAGTGTTTTTAACCTCTGAGCCATCTCTCCAGCCCGTGATATTTTGTTTATGCTATAACAAACAAAGCTTGCCTGAAGATCAGAGTGCAGAGCTAAGACACTAGTTAGCCATAGAGGCCAGGCAGTGGTGGCACACACCTTTAATCCCAGCACTCAAAAGAGAGAGGCATACAGATCTCTGTGAATTCAAGGCCACCCTGGGCTACACAAGACTGGATCTGTCTAAAAGAGCAACAGCTCACACAATGGTGATCCCAGCACTTGGGATCACATGCCTTTAATCCCAGCACTAGGGAGGTGGAGGAAGAAGTGATATGGCTGGGTGGAGAGAGGAATATAAGGCAGAAGGAAACAGGAGCTCAATACAGTCTGAGGATTCAGTCTGAGATGCAGTCTGAGGTTTTGTAGTGACAGGATCGCTGTTTTGGTTTGAGCGTCAGTACAGATAAGAACTCAAGTGGCTGACTTCTCTGCCTCTCTGATCCTTCAGCTTTCACCCCCTGATAGCTGACTCTGAGTTTTTATTATTAAGACCAATTGAAATTCATGCTACTGGCACTCCCTTAGGGTTGGAGGGGTGGGGGAGGGTCTATGGAGGGAGAGGGAGGGGACTGGAAAGTGGGGAGGGAGTGGGGATTTGGATTGGTATTATTTTTAAGTAATAAAAAATTTATTGAAAAATAAAGAAATTGAATCTCATAAAAAAGAAATTCATTCTACATGTGATAAATAAGATAATAATTCAGCCAAATGGAAGAAAAAGCTTCTAAGGATTACTTTGTTTTAGAAAGGCGAAAGAGAGCTGGAGAGATGGTTCAGTGGTTATGAGCACTTAGTAGTCAATAATGAGAACTGGAGTTTAGATCACATCACCCACATTGAGTAGTTCAAAAGCACCTGAACTTAGTTTCAAGGTTTTCGATATCCTGTCCTGACCTCAGGGGCACACTTGCTAGATGTTAAGATACTACTATTAATGCCGGGCGGCGGTGGCACACGCCTTTAATCCCAGCACTCGGGAGGCAGAGGCAGGCGGATCTCTGTGAGTTCGAGACCAGCCTGGTCTACAAGAGCTAGTTCCAGCACAGGCTCCAAAGCTACAGAGAAACCCTGTCTCGAAAACCTAAAAAAAAAAAAAAAAAAAAGATACTACTATTAAAACAATGCTGTACCCCTTGGTGATAGAATTATAGAAAAATCAAGCAGGAACTGGGTCGGAAGTGCCCTACAGGCTAGTGAGCTTTCATAGTGCCAGAAGATGCTGTGCAGGTTGCCGAGGAAGAATTTCTCATCAATAGTCTTACTAATCTGTGGGCCCCGGGTAACACAATGTCTACTAAACAGGCAAGATGAACCCATTGGTGCAATAGTGGAAAGCATTTTATGGTTTGAATAAAAATGGTTCCCATAGGCTCAAAGATTTGAATGCTTGGCCACCAGGAAAGGACAAGGAGGTGTGGCCTTGCTGGAGGAAGTGCATCACTTGGGGTGGGCTTTGAGGTTTTCAAAACCCAAACCAGGTCCAAGGCTTCTTCTTGTTGCCTATGGATCTGAATGTAGAACCCTCAGCTACTTCTCGAGCACCAAGTCTGCCTGCATGCCACCAGGCTCCCTACCATGATGAAAATGGACGAAACCTCTGAAACTGTGTGCAATCTCCGAATAAATGCTTTCTTTAATAAGAATTGCTGTGGTCATGGTGTCTCTTCACAGCAATAGAATATTTTCTTCTTTTCTCTATTACTGTTATTTATTTATTTTATATTTTCATTCTGACTGCAATTTCCCCTTCCTCTTCTCCTCCCAGTCCTCCCCTCTTCTCCTCCCCACCTCCCTACTGCTTCCCCCTTCATCTCCTCCTCTATTTCTATTCAGAAAAGGGCAGGTCTCCCATGGATATCAACCAAACCTGGCATATCAAGTTATAGTATTAAGCACCTCGCTTTGTATTAGAGCTGGGCAAAGAGACCCAGTATGAGGAATAGGGTCCCAAAAGCCAGTGAAAGAGTCAGAGACAATCCCTGGTCCCGCTGTGAGGAGTCCCACAAGGACCTGCCTCTGTGATGTGCTTCCTCCTGCAATGCTCCATCTCTCCCTTATCTTTAAATAGCATTGCTTACTGGGGACTGAGTAAGTGTTCAAACACCTCTGTCTACCAGAGGACTTCTTATCCAAGTCATCACAATTGTTTAGTGAATTTCCAGACTGTTTTCCAAACTGGCTGTACTATTTTACATTCCTACCAGTAGTACATATAAGTTTCAATTTTCCACCATTTTGTTAAAATGTGTTTTCTGAGTTTTTGAATTTTTTATTTTAGTCATTAAAGGGGTATAATGTAGTATGTCACTGTGGCTTGTTTTGCTTTCAACAGATCATTTTTTATCCTCACTCTAAGTTGTACTTTCTGTTTCTGTATATGCCTTTTTTGCTTTTTTAATGTTAGATATTTTAATTTTTCATTATTGTCTGAGAAGATTTTTGTTCCTTTATTATTGTACTCTATTGGGATGCAGTTAATTTTCTTGAAGACCATGTGATCCTGTTGGGTCTCGTCATTCGCATCTGGCCGTGAGTGCCACAGCTATAACTAGAGTTAGTCTCCACAGCTAAGGCAAAGTTCTCTGCTAAGCCCTAGAGACAGAATGTGAATTAAACAGAAATGGCCCTTGTCATCAAAATAAATGTGCAGCCCAATGGGAGAGAAAGCAGAGAGAAAAAGAAATTAAAATAACATAAAAGTACAGAGCTGCTGTTTCATACATAACAATGAGCAATCTAGTTTGGGAGTGGTGAGAGGTAGTGATGATCCAGGCAGGAAAAAGGAAGTCAAGAAAGAAGCAAAAGCTGGAATGTGCATTGTGGTTCAGGGAGCATTCATGGTGCAAATGGTAAGAGCTTAGAATAGGCTCTGATAATCAGCCACAGGCAGGTAGCTCATCGGAACTCATGGGGACCCAGCAAAGGGTAAGGGGATTACACTTTATTCTGTGCTCACTGGACATTTTTAAGCAACATGAATTTTCATCAGAATTGCTACTGATGCCTACAGAAAAATCCAATGTTATTTTCTATTTCCAAATAAATGTGTGTGTACTCATCTACCTTATACTTCACTTGAAAAATAAATTTGATGTATCTAAAATATTTACTTGCAAAACAATATATAATATTAGCATATTTATGCTTCAAGGAAAGTTTTGAAGGCACAAGAAAGTGAACCGTGTTGTTGCCAAAATCAAGACTTCATACGGTCGAGGCTCATCTCATGTCAGAGAGGAAGAGATACATAGATGGATAGATGATAGATGACAGGTAGATAGAGAACACACATGATAATCTTGAAGTGTATTGATTTTTTTAAAAATGCACTCAAGCTCTGTTTTAGTTTTGTGAGGGAACATTGCTCTTTATTCCTTTTGATCAATTCTACAGTACCAATATATTCATTAAACTCCCTCAAGCAACAGTATAAATTAAAGTAAATGAACATTTGTAGATTTACCTTCCAGAATTATTCTTCAGAAGCTGTGTTTTTGGAGGCAAAAATTAATCAATCAATCAATTGACATATGACATCACCTCAAGGACATCCTCAGTTACCACAGATTAGTACTAAAATGTTTCTACAATGTAGATTACAAAGACAAATGAAGGAACTTAGTTTCATTTAAGGAGAAGGCAGGATAAAAAGAGAAAAAGCAAGAGCCAAGACAGGGGTGAAGCCATGACAAACTGCATGCTACATGGCAGCAAACCCTTCACCTTTTGGAGACAACCAAGTGCCCACATTCCTAGCAAGAGTGAATTAACTTTTTATTTATTTTTAATATACATATATATATACATACATATAAAATATATAATCTATACAGTGTTCAACTTTCATGTATGCATGCAGGCCAGAGGAGGACACCAGATCTCATGATAGGTGGTTGTGAGCCACCATGTGGTTGCTGGAAGTTGAACTCAGGACCTCTGGAAGAGGAGCTAGTGCTCTTAACCTCTGATCCATCTCTCCAGTCCCATGAATTTATTTTTTTAAAAAGTTTAAAACCCAGGAGGAAGTCTTATGAAATTAAGATAAAGAAATAGAAGAGAAAAAATTCAGGTGGCCCAAAAACTGGTTCAGAAATAATATGGATGACATCTGAATTACATGTAAAGTTTAGCAGTTGGTCAAAATGTCTATAGATTGTATTTCATGAAGTTCAAACTAAAATTGATTATTCATGATGATAATGAATAGTGATTATAAAATATTTCATTTTAAATGTGTTTGCATCTCTGTGTGGATGTGTGCATGCAAGTGCGGGTGTGGGCAGATGCCAGAAGTCATCAGATTCCTTGGACTAGAGTTCCAGGTGGTTGTGAGTATCAAACCTCAGTTCTAAGAACTAAGCTCCGATTCTCTACAAAACTATTATGCACTTCCAACCTCTGAGCCATTTTATGCCAATACATAGGGGAAAAAAGGCTTTTTTTTTCTGTGCTTGATTCTGTTCCAGCGATAAATGTGCCATTGGATTTAACTCAGAAATCCAATGTAGAAATATCAAATTCACATATGGTTCATATTAGTCTTTCTTTCTAGGTGAACGTAGAGAGGAACAGCTGAATTTGTAAACGTAGATAAAAACAAACCATTTTGAATTTTTGAAGGCTCATTTTCACTAATGAAATATTTATCTGAAATAAATAATGGACATGACCACTTATTTCAAAACAATTAGTATAGCAAAGTAAATAATGTTTGAAATATTAAATAATAAATGAGAAGATAAAATAAAACAAACTGTCTTGAGCAAAGTTTTTCTTCTAAGATATCTAACGAGTCTACCAAGAATGTTGAGCAATGCTCACCTACAATACTTGGAATATGCTAAGCACCACTAAGAGAATGCATGTAGTGAGAGCAGATAGAGAGGGAAGCTACGTATACAGGGCACAAGGTAGATAATTAAGCTTTCCAGAAGTCCTTGAAAGAATGTAAAATAGTTTCAGGATGAAAGACTAATGGGAAATCCCTGAGTGTATCAGGAACTATAAAATAACATTTCTGTTGAAGAAAGGGTATGGATGGGGCATATGAAGGAGACAATGTCTGAGAAAGGAGCAGGGTTGCATTTGGGAGAAACCTCAAAGACCGAACCAAGGAAAATATCTTTAGCTGATTATCAGGCACTTAAAAGAGTTTTAAGATGTTTTATGCATGCATGCATGCATGCACGCATGTGTGCGCACACACACACACACATGAGAACTCACCAATATTTATTATTTATATACACACACACAAACACACACAATGCCTTTATCATGGTATTTTTTGTATATGCACATAAGGAATTTGGAACAAAGTCACTGTATTGTGAGTAGAGAGCAACAGTAAACACTGATGAGCAAGTGTCTCTGTAGCAGGATGTAGTCTTTTGTGTACATGCCCAAGAGTGATATAACTGAATCTTGAGTTACAACCTATTCCCAGCTTCCTAAGGAACTGCCACAGTGATTTTCATAGCAACTGTACAAGTTTGCACTCACACCAGTGTTGTGGGATATTTGCATACTGTGTGAAGATGTATTTGCTGTGATTGGTGTAAGAGAAAGCTGAACAGCCAATAGCTAGGCAGGAGGTATAGGTGGGATTTTCAGGGAGTGAAAGAAATAGGAGGAGGAATCAAGGTGTGCAAAAGAAGCCAGGAAACATGAAGAGGAAACATGATGGAAGGGAGGCGATGCCACATAGTAGAACATAGATTAATATAATGGGTTAAAGTAAGTTATAAGAGCTTGTTAGGAAAAAGCCTAAGCAACAAAGTCTCCAGGTCGTTATTTTGGAGATGGCTGGCTGGACAGAAGAAGACTCATTACACACCAGCAATGAGTAAGTTTTCCCCATATCCCTTTCCCCACACCTTTGCCTGCATGAGGTATTATTTATTTTATTGATCTTGTCTGTTTTGACTGATGTAAGATGGAATCTGAAAGTAGTTTTGATTTGTATTTCCCTGATGACTTAGGATGTCAAGATTTAGGAGTTTCTCAGCCATTTGTAATTATTCTTTTGAGAATGCTGTTTAACCTGTATCCCATTATCCCATTTATTTGTTTTGTGATGTCCAGGAATATACTATTAAGCCTCTATTAGATGTGTCATTGTAGTGATCTTTTTCCATTTTATATTTGCAAAAATATGGTTTCCTATGCCATATAGAAACTTCATATTCATGAGATCAGCTTTGTAAAGGTCAGCTGTCCATAGATGTATAGACTCATGTCTGGGTCTTCAGTTCTATCTCATTGATCAGTGTGTCTGCTTTTATGTCATTATCATGATGTTTTAATTGATATAGGACAGAGTAAAGTCTGGGGTTGTGATAGCTCCAGCACTTCTCTCATTATTCCATATTGTTTCAGCTATCATGTATATTTTGTGTTTTCACATGAAGCAGAAAATTGTTCTTTTTATTGTTGTGAAAAACTGTGTTGGAATTTTGATGGGGACTGCACTGAGTCTGTAGACTGTTTTTGACCATTTTCACTATATTAATCCTATCAATATGTGAGCATAGGAGATTTTTTTCATCTTTTATTGTCTTCTTCAATTTCTTTTTCAGTGTGTTAAAGTTTTTATTAAATAAGTCTTTTACTTGCTTGGCTATGCCAAGTTTTTGAGGATATTATGAAAGTATTTTTTTCTGATTTATTTCTCTGTCCATTTGTCATTTGTATATAAGAAGGCTACTGATTTTTTTGTGTGTGTTAAATGGTGTCTTCTGACATTGCTTAAAGTGTTTGTCAGTTGTAGTAGTTTCCTGGTGTATCTTTTTTTAAAAAAAATTTTTTTTGAGATAGACTTTCTCTGTATCTTTGAAACCAGTTCTTATAGACCAGGCTGGCATAGAACTCACAGAGATCCACCTGCCTCTGCCTCCCGAGTGCTGGGTTTAAAGGCATGAACCACCACTACCCAGGCTCTTGGTGCAGTTATCATACAAATAAAGATATTTTGACTTCTTTCTTTTTCTATTTGTATCCATTTGATTTTCTTTAGTTATCTTATTGTTCAAGCTAAGATTTCAAATACTATATTGAATAGGGATGGAGAGAATGGACATCTTGTTTTTTTCTTATTTTAGTGGAAATACTCTAAGTTTCTCTTTGCTTCGTGCTCTGTAAATTGCTTTTATTATGTTGATGTATGGCCCTGTATCCATAGTCTCTCCACACATTTTATCATGAAGGGATGTGGAATTGTTTTCAAAGGCCTTTTCTGCATCTATGAAATGATCTTGCAGTTTTTCCTTTCAGTCTGTGTATGTGGCGGACTACATTTGTCAGTTTATGTGTATTGAACCACCCCTGCATCTCTGGGATAAAGCATATATGATCATGCTGGATAATCTTTTCAATGTGGTCTTG
>JAQHUG010000053.1:9452146-9464568 GCA_028555095.1 Dicrostonyx torquatus | reverse complement strand
TCTCTGCTTTATGTTTAAAAACCACCTATGAGTGAGTACATGTGATAATTGTCTTTCTGTGTCTGGGTTACCTCACTCAAAATAATATTTTGTAGCTCCATCCATTTTCCTGCAAAATTCAAGATGTCATATTTTTTCTGCTGTGTAGTACTCCATTGTGTAAATGTATCATATTTTTCTTAATGTTTTCTTTGACCAATAAATCTATTTCTTCTACAGTACCTTCAATCCCTGAGATTCTCTCTTCAAACTCTTGCATTATGTTGGTTATGCTTGCCTCTGTGGTTCCCATTAGTTTACCCAGATTTTCCATATCCAAAATTCCCTTGGTTTGTGCTTTCTTTATTGCCTCTATTTCCGTCTTCAGGTCTTGAACTGTTTAAACTGTTTGCTTTACCTGTTTGATTGTTTTTCTTTGTTTTCTTGGGTTTCTTTGAGAGATTTATTGATTTCTTCCATTTTTTGTTTGCCTTTTCCTCCATTTCTTTAAGAGAAATTTTCATTTCGTCTTTAAAGGCCTCCATCATCCTCATAAAGTTATGCTTAAAATAATTTTCTTCTGCTTCTTTTCGGTTAGGATAATTAAGTCTTCCTGTTGTATGAGCACCGAGTTCTGGTGTTACCATGTTGCTTTGTAGGTTGTTGGATGAATTCTTGCAAATTCATCCATCTCTTCCTTCAGTTGGTACTGGCAATGTCTTTGCCTCTTGGTCCAATCCTTGCAGTGACTTTCTGTGTCTTTGGAAACTGTTCTTGGTCTGCTCTGTACTGTAACTGTTTGTTTCAGGGAGCCACTGAGGTCTCTCTTGGTTCGCTTTCTTGGTTTCCTCTGTGCAGTCACAGCTTGGGCTTCAGTGTTCCTCTCTTGGTCCTCTCTGCAGGAAACTTGCCTGGTGGCTCTCTAGGAAGACTTTTTAAAATTTATTTCTTGATTTATTCCTTAACTCATTCATTATCTGTAATTGGTTGTTTAATACTCATGAGTTTATGTATTTATTAGAGGGTTTTGTTTTACTATCAATTTTAAGTTTGATTGCATTGTGGAAAGATAAGATATATAGTGTGGTTTCAATCCTTTTGAATTTATAAGGATTTATTTTTGTCCCAGGACGTGGTTTATTTTAAAAACAATCCATGTGTTGCTGAGTATCCTTGTGTATCCTTTGGTGCTTGGAATAGAATATTGTGTAGATACTTGCTATGTCTCATTGATATATGATGTCAATTAATTTGGATGTTTTTCTGTTTACTTTTTGCTCAGGTGACCTGACTAATGGAGAAAGCAGGTTTTGAAACTACCTGTTCCTCAAGGATTGATGTTAAACTTTTTCACTTCACTTTGTCTCCTCATCTTTCATACTTGGATAATTATATTTCAAAATGGTGAAACATATATGAGGCATTTAAGGATAGAGCTAATTTTCTTATCTCTCTATTAGCTTATTTAATCTTTATAATTATTGTGAACAAAGATATACTAATATGAGAAAATTTAAAAACTCTGTCATATGCAATGAAAACATTTTTAAGCATTGTATGGTGGAGTTATATTCCAAATGTACATCACCATGGTCTAGTGCTCTAAGGGTTAACTTGATCTGGGCAGTGTTAGATTTAGGGTTACACTGAGTTATGAGCTTTAAACAGGACAGAAATGTTGATCTGTCTAAGCAAACAGGTGCAACAATTAAGGATTTTTCATTACAAGCAAGCCATCTCTGCAGGCTTTTAAGATTAGGGCATCAATAAAATCGTGTACAAAGCTATAGAAAATGGCTCTTTAGAGATATACCCTTTTCCAGAAATCAATTCTGCCCTGCAGCATGCCTCTAAATCATGTTGTCAAAGATAAACTCCTAAGGTTCGAAGGGAACAAAGGAGGGCATCTATTCAGCTAATCTGTCTGTTGATAGGACCATACATAATCCTATTTGAAATATGATATTGTTTTGTTTGTAAGACTCCTGATAAGAGAGAAAAATAGAATTTCTTAGAATTCCCAATTAATGTTGGACTATCTGTTTGGTAGAAACTCTTTCTCTCTATGTTGTTGATTGGCTGCCCTTACTTCTGTTCCCTTCCCCTCTGCTTTACCATATTGAAGTGCTGGCTCAAAAGAAATGGTATTGGGAAGTTGGGTTTTGGGAAATAATCAGGCTGCGAAAATTGCTGGCTTCATTATGAGATCTATGCTGTAACAAATGGGGCTCTCAATGCCTTTATATGAGGGTACATGAAAAGGGCAATTTCAAATGTGGAAGAGTTCTTATTAGAGTCTGACCATGCTGAAGCCCTAAATTCAGAATTCTAGCCTCCAATTCTGAGACATAATATACAGGCTGTTTTTAAAGTCGCTCAGCTTACGGGTTTGTGTCACAGCAGCCAAAGTGGACCATAACAAATGCCTTTAATGTCTTTGAAGAAGCGTGTTGCATTTGTCCACAGACTTCTGTTCCCTTCTGAGTAGGCAGCTTTCTAATATTTTCCTATAGATGCTATTTTCCTGCAGATAATTTTAAAACACTCTTGTGTTTGGAATAAATCATTTCTAAATTTCCTGCTGTATTGATTCTCTGTGAAACTCAGAATAGTATATCCTCCTGTGGAGGGCAGGGTTACACTTGAGAACTCAGAGCTTTGACAGAGAAGGAGGAAAATAACATGCATGGTTTCTTATTTATTTATATTTTTAAGATTCCTTCCATTCTCACATTACTTTTTTAAACATCTTGTTTTCTGCCTTTAGATATAAGGATAATGCAGTGCCACGACTGAGTAGAAGTGTGTGACGTGAGGTGGAAAATAGAAAAGAATGCATTTAAGTCACCTTGCCCTGTTTGCTCAGGGCCATCGGGGACATGAGCTATACTGAACTGTGAGCTTTAGTAAGACAGTGACAGCCCCTTCTCCATGAAGTCTCTGCTATCTAATCATATCTGGATACAATGAGAAGCCTATGCCCCGTATCTTCTCCATTTATGCAAAACATAGTGCTGTTTATGAACTTTATTTATTATGAAACTGGGATTTAGACCCATGCTTGAAGGCCATCTGGCTTCAATGTAGGGTTTATGCACATGTTGATGCATAACTTTAGATACATTATAGCTCACATTGAATAAGAATATAGTTAAATTGCAAAAACCTGTCCTCCTAATCCATTCTGACTTGCAATGCATGAAAATATGGGCACAGAGTGACTTCTGGGTATGAAAGTTATAATGGGACAAGGCGATGAGTTGTTGTTGGCATGTTAGAGAAAAGCGTAAAGAAGAAAAAAAATATTGTGAATAAGTCATTTAATTCTTTAACAGAGAAAGAGAAAGGGGGAACAAAATGCAGAATAAAGGCCCACATTGAGCAAAGGAGGAATGAGCAGGACAGTCTGTAAAGGCTCTTCAACACATACTGGTCCCCATTCGCCCTGTTATAATTTGAGTGTAAGTTGTTTGCCACTTGGTCCTTAGCTGGTGTCCCTGTTTTGGGAGACTGTAGATAAGCTGAGTCTTATCTCTTGGGTCATGTACTGGAAATGGACTGAAAGCCTTCCTTTTGGAATCTAAATTTTATAAGTTCATGGATGAGATCAAGAAGGATCAAGCTTACAGAAGCTTCTGCCTTCACCAACGTGTAATCTGAGACCATGGTGAGAGTTGGATTGTTCAATGGCTTGGAAGGTTGCATTCACAATCTGCTGTGTATATGTGTGCAATGAAAAGTTTAATGCCCTATGTTTTTCTTTAGGCTATGCTAAGAAAGAGATTATGTGAAGGGATATATAATATATGTGGGTCTGAATTCTTGCAAGGTAACATCTTGCAGAATAGTTTTTTTTTTTGAGAAAAGAAGTTGTTTTTTGCTTGAGTATCAATGATTTAATTTTGCTTAGAGTTTGAAAAAACACCTGAGTGGTGATTTTCTTGGAACAAGTGTGTCCCATGAGATGGAGAAGAGACAGTGGAATCTTAGGCCAGGTTGCCATATGTCTACCCTCATTCTGTAGTCTGCCATGTGGGCATCTCCAGCCTGTCAGTGGTGAGCAGCTACTGTGGTCTGGTCTGTCCTGAAGAGAGACTGGACCACGTGTTGTGATTTCCACAACTTACCCATGGTTTATTACCTCATCACCTGCCATTCTTCAACTTTGTATTTCAAGATCCTCAAAAATACTTTGCTTATTTTGCTTAGAATGAGAGAGAGTATTCTTGAGTTTGGGTTGCCCTCTTCTTATCCCTCATTCCCGAGTCCACCAGATGGTCATGTCCAGTCTGACATGGCGAGCAGCTAGTGTGTTATCACCCATCCTAAGAATTTAGATCAAGTAGTGGGATTTCTACACCTTACCCATGGCTTAGTTCCCATCCATCTTCCAGTTTCCTCCTTTAGAACAAAGCAGAAGCCCATTCATCTATGTGATAGGTGCTGCTCGGCTCCAGCAGCACATGATCTATAGATTACGTAGAGAACTGGACACACAGACACGTGAGGAAAGGAGCTGGGCCAGCTCCATCTCATCAGCCCATTGATACACAGAGGAAGAATGAGAGCCAAGATTTGTCTGCTCATTCTGGGACCTATCTACTCACCAACTAGAAATTCTAGTCGCTTTTAGAAATCAGCTGAATTAATTAATTTGAATTCCAGAAGGGAAGAACCATGGCATAATTACAATTGCATCACAGCAAAACCAAAATCCAAAAAAATGTAATTAGCTCAGTGTCTCATATCCACGATTCCCACGTAATTTCCTAGCTCTAAAGGGATCGAACAGCTTCATTTCTCTGGCTTGGCCCATCACACTACTTCTCACATACCCAGTCCTACTCCACTCCACAGCTGCTGTCCTTGGTGGTCATCGTGTGGTCCTGGCATTCCCTTCAGCTTTCATGCCTCCAAAGCCAGCATCATGTGGGAGAATATTCCTATTGCCAAGTTTAACTGCCAGCATGCATCCTTGGATATCTCTTGACTACAACCTCTGTGTGCTTCCCAGAAGATTTACCTCAATAGGATTGCTTTCTTATTAATCATAGCTGGTTCTTCCACCCCAGATTGCCAGTGGTTCTAGTTTCTTCTACTAAAAATTATACAGCTGCTTCTTTGGTCCCTGATAACCAGAACCACAGATCATGGGAAAGGCCCTGGTAAAGTCT
The DNA here is from genome assembly GCA_028555095.1 of Dicrostonyx torquatus. NCBI lineage: Eukaryota > Metazoa > Chordata > Mammalia > Rodentia > Cricetidae > Dicrostonyx > Dicrostonyx torquatus. Next base: position 9,459,415 of record JAQHUG010000053.1, on the reverse strand, counting down.
TTAAAGGGCTTTCAAATTTCTCCCTGAACTTTCACAGGCCTCGTAGTACACTTTCAGACACAGCTAATGGGGAGTTCTTAGGTTTGCCTCTGGCACTCATCACTTTCCTTTCTAGCTCTCAGACAAGCAGGCTAGAGTCCTTTGGAGGGATATTGTTTCTGTGTACTTCATGCCTGTGACTTAGCCCCAGATCTAATATCATCCACCATATCGGAGACCAGCAGAGCCCATCTTCTCCTGCAAGGCCAGCAGAGAGCTCTTCACAAACCATATGGGCATAGAGCATGTTATGCTGATGAAGGAGTGTCATCGTGAAGGCATTTATCATCCCACAGTCCAGCTAATGAAGACCCCATGTCTACCACCTAGGCTCTTGCCTCAGAGTTCATATATTCTGTGCTGGCTAGTTTTATGTCAATTTGACGCAAGTTATAGTCATCAGAGAAGAGGGGGTCTCAATTGAGGGAATGCTTTCATAAGATGGGGATGCAGGCAAGACTAAATTAGTAAATGATGAGGGAGGATTTAATCCACTGTGGGTGGTGCCATCCTTGGGATGGTGATCCTAGTTCTATAGTGGTGTTTCATCAATGGCAGTTGTGACCCTGACTAAGACAGATGGTGGCAACTCTTTGAGGCAGGATATTTATATCTCCACTCTTGAGGGCTCCAGGAAGAGCAGAGACAAGCCCCTAGTAGCCACGAAGCTTATAGAAGATCAGACAAAGCCCCCAGTGATGCTTGTGCCCAGGAAGGTTTCCCATAGCTCACTCATAGCAGCCTCTATTTGAATTTGAGCAAGCCAGAAAATTTCAAGACTGCTTCAGGTTTTGCCTGCATGCTGTAGGAACTTGAGAAATGAAAGAGGGAGCTGAGCAAGTCTTCCCTTCCAGCAGGCAGTCTGTTCCTAGCTACCTCTACTTAATGATTTACAGTTTAAAGGCCAGGAAGAAGATGAGGAAACCATTGCACGAATTGCTTGTTCCAATGGATCTTTGTTTGGTGTACTGAGTGGGAACTCTTGGGTCTGTTTTTACCCCTTCCCCCTCGGCATGGTTTTCTCTGTCTCTTGACTTTGATGTGGCAGCCTAAGCCACCATCCTGGTTATTAAAGGAGAAATTTCATTTTAAGCAACAAAACATTAAAAGCATTCTGATCTGTCATTGCCCAAGCTCTTATGATCTCTATTCCCAGTGAGGTGAAGACTACCTTGCTAGTCTGTAATTGGGGTGTTCCCTCCCTTGGTAGGAACCTATGGAGTACTGGATAAGTCATGACCACTTTAAAGTCCTTCTCCATGAATTCCAGTCAGGCATATTGTCTTGAGTCGAAATCTTCTTAAATTCTTGATGAGAGATCCCAAGAAATGTAACTGGGATGTTGGTCATTGTCAGTGGAATGTTGAGATCATTCCTTGATTCAAACAAAGATGTGAACAACTGGGAAAGGCAGAAAAATAGCTTTATACATTTGGCATGGAAGATGCATAAGGCTGGAAGTCCCTTAAACAGAGCTGGCTTGAGTGTTTTTTCTTGAGGATTTTATAGTTTATTCTCTTTCCCTATTGCTCCTGTCTATATATGTGCCCCTGTGTATTCCTGAAATTGCCCCTTTTAGAGACTTTTGGGAACAAGAAGCCACCACTCTGAGAGGCTTCCTTAGGGTTGCTTTTTTTTTAATTTTTGTTGTTGTTTTTGTTGTGCTCACCTGCATTCAATGACCCTCAATTCAGGTTGGGCACTATAAACACTGTCTTCTTACTTGAACTTCCTTGTCACTTCCTGAAAGAAGAAAAACCCTAGGATGGTAGAGACTGTTTCGGCATTTGCATGTAGTAACGTAATAGTGTGAGTGCTGTATGCCAGACCACGATTCCCGGTCACAGATGCGCATGAACAGTTGATGAAAGTCCAACTGAACCCACATCATGATGAAAAAAAAATCATCTTACAGAATAGATCTAAAAATGTGTGTAGGTCAAAGTTCTCTAAGGGAGCAGGAGATTGTGTGTGTGTGTGTGTGTGTGTGTGTGTGTGTGTCTGTATGTGTATGACTTACTAGAGTGGCTGATAGGCTGTGGTCTGAGTAGTCCAACCATAGGTTTCTCACGACAGACAAGTCAGAGATCCTATAGTTGCTCAGTTTGTGAGAATGGATGACTCCGCTGTTCCAATATGATGCTAGTGTCTCTGGGAAGTCTTAGAGATTGGTTAATTTCACTCTACATTCGAATCCCAAAGAAGGAGGCTCTAACACCTGTGAAGGAGCGCCTCAGGGACTTTCCAATGAAAGTGAGGGTGAGCATCCAAAATGCAAAAGCAAGCCTCTTCTGTGAGCTTTTATGTAGGCTGTTACCAGAAAGTGAGTCCCAGAGTTAGGTTGGGTCTTCAATGATCCAATCCAAGAAAATCCAGCCAGGAGTGGTGACACACACTTTAAATTCCAAAACTCAGAAGACAGAGACAGGTGGATCTTGGCCAGCCCGATCTACAAAGTTCTAGGATAGATAGGGCTACACAAAGAAATCCTGCCTTAAGAAACAAGACAAAGCAAAACAATAACAAAAAGAAGAGCCTTCACAGACCTGTCCAGAACCTTAGATTTTTTTTTATTTTATTGAGCTCTACATTTTTTCTGCTCCTCTCTCTGCCTCTCCCCTCCCCTTCAACACTCTCCCATGGTCTCCATGATCCCAATTTACTCAGGAGATCTTGTCTTTTTCTACTTTCCATGTAGATTAGATCCATGTATGTCTCTCTTAGGGTCCTCATTATTGTCTAGGTTCTCTGGAACTGTGATTTGTAGGCTGGCTTTCTTTGCTTTATGTCTAAAAGCCACTTATGAGTGAATACACATGATTTTTGTCTTTCTGAGTCTGGGTTACCTCACTCAATATAATGTTTTCTAGATCTATCCATTTGCCTTCAAATTTCAAGATGTCATCATTTTTTTCTGCTGTGTAGTACACCATTATCATTTATTTTTCAAGACAGGGTTTCTCTGTGTAGCTTTGGAGCCTGCCCTGGAACTTGCTTTGTAGATCAGGCTGGCCTCAAACTCTCAGAGATCTGTCTGCCTCTGCCTCCCAAGTGCTGGGATTAAAGGCTGAGCTACCACCGCCCAGCACAGTCTTTAATTATTATTTAAATTATTACTTTAAATATTCCCCAAGGCATCATTATTTGAACCATTTAGCATTAACATTTTGTTACAGAAATGGAGATTTATTACAATAAAAATTTACTTATTCCTTTATTAGTGTTCATGTTTATAAATTATTTAATGTTATACAGACTATCAAAAAGCTGAGTTTGAGAGGAAATATCTTTAGTGAATGAATTCTCTCTGTCTAGTTGGTCTCATGTTAAATGAAACAAAATCTTTATTATCTTTATGGTTTTGATTGGCTAGAGAGGTGTCATAACTCTTGTTACTTTTCCTCCCTTTGGGACAAACGTACTATGTTTGGTGTAATGCATTATTTTATGTGAGTATATCCTTGAGCTACAAATACTGTGGGGGCTGTGTCAGAAAGCTGTGACCTTAGTGTGAACTCTGGGTGTGCCAGAGTGCAGAATATTCTTCCCACAGCCTGGCCTTTTAGAAAGAACGGCATTAACTCTAAGTGAGTGCATTTGAAACAAGGGCATGAAGGGATTGCTCAAATAAGTTCACATTACCTCCATGAGAAAGGCGAAGGCATGGGAGGAAGGATGTTAGTTCTTTTTCACATGATCAAAGATGTAATATGCAACTCCTTGCTGTACTTGCATTTGCTTAAGCTTTCTGTGAACATCACCTCATGTTTTGCTTTCATTAATGTTAAAAAAATGAGAAGTGCTTTGTTTGCACTCCTTGAGCTCAAATGCCTGGAGTCTCCTGGTACCCCACTCAGGTCTTTGGCACATCCTTTGCTCCACAGAAACTTAGCTTTGCTGGTCATGGGTCAGGTGGACAAGTGGCACCCAACACGGGACTTGAAGAGCAGAGTGTTGATCCCCCAAATATGGAGCTCCTACCTGAAGTAAATACCGAAATAGTTAAGGGAACAAAAATGGGGCAAAATCAAAGTGCAAGTACAGACATTAAGCTGGAGAATTATCTTAAATTGTTCAGGGCTTGGCTTCAGGCTTTTGGAGTACGATCCTCCAGGGAGAACTTTCAATTCTGCATGATGCATTTAAAGGCACTGTTATTGGCTCCTCTGACCCCACAAGGGACATTAAGGGGCAAAGACTGGAAAGAGGTGATGGAACTTTCTGATGCACTCACCGTGAGTGAGAGGTCATCATTGCAATTTGGTTCCTTTGTGATTGGATCTTTAGCTCTGCAGAGGTTTCACTCCTCAGTAACGTCAGAGATGGGGCCACCATTAATGAAAGTAAAACTGAGAAAAGAAACAAGATATTTTTTGAAACAGAAAATGGAGGAGCTTGAGTTGAAATCAGAAGAGGATTTATCTAGAAGTCTTTTGAGAGTCCACTCAAAGAAAATACCCCTTTACTATGGCTTCTGCATTTACCCCAGGGCTCAGAGCATCTTACAGGGAAAGTAGATTGGATAGGAATGGAGAGACTGCTCTGGTGTGATGACTTAGGATAAATCAAATTCATTTTTTTTTAAAATTAAGATTTATTTATTATGAATACAGTGTTATGCCTGCATGTATACCTGCATGCCTAAAGAGGACATTAGATCTTATCATAGATGGTTGTGAATCACTGTGTTTTTGCTGGGAATTGAACTCAGAACCTCTGGAAGAACAGCCAATGCTCTTAACCTCTGAGCCATCTCTCTAACCCTCAAGTGAATTTTTGTTGTATTAGAGCTTGGGAAAAAATTACTGTACCAAGAAAGACCCACCTTCCTTTTAATAAGATTAGGCAGGGCAATTCAGAATCTTATGTGTACTTTGTGGCTGAATGACTTGAATATGTATATTATGACTTGAGATATAAGGATATATTAATAAATATTCTGGCTTTTGATAATGCTGACTCAGAATGTCAAAGGGTTAAATATCCTCTATGAGCTACAGGGATATTTTGGAGGAACATATCAGGGTTTGCACACATATGGGTTCCCCCATTTATAATACACTTGTCTTAGTTAGGGTTTCATGGGTTGCCACAAATATGGCAACTCTTTTAAAGGAAAACATTTAATTGGGTGGCCTACAGTTCAGAGGTTCAATCCATTATCATCATGGTGGGACACGGTGGCCTGCAGGCAGACATTGTGCTGGAGAAGGAGCTGAGAGTGGAGAAGGAGCTTCATCTTGTTCAGCAGGCAACAGGAAGTGATCTGACACATGGGACGTGGCTTGAGCATATATGAGGCCTCAAAGCCTACCCCTAAAGTGACACACTTCCTCCAACAAGGCCATACCCACTCCAATAAAACCACACCTCTTAGTAGGGCCACCCCCTAGGAACTTATGGGGACATTCAAACTACCATAGCACTGTTATAGTTGCTTCCTTCAACCAGAAAGAAAAAAAAATGTTTTAACTGTGCAAAGTGGATCACATAAGAACAGGAGAGAGAGAGAGAGAGAGAGAGAGAGAGAGAGAGAGAGAGAGAGAGAATGTAGGAAAAGTACCAGGATTTAGCCCCCACTATAAAAAGGAAGGCATTAGGTAATCAATATCATTCTAAATTTGACACACAAGGCAAGCCTCTGATATAGAAAACTTGGTGACAAGACTCTTCCAAGGGCCCTGGCCAACAACGTGGAGAAATTAGCAGATTTTAAATTGCGAGAACTTGTGGCTACTCTTGGCAATGCAGCTGCTGATTTAAAAGTGATTAAACTTCATTTTTTAAAACTCATGATCAAAATGTTCAAATTATACAATATTTTGTCTCCTCCCAGCAGGGCCCATGGAGGATCCTATTGGGGAAAAGCTGTTGTTCATTTGAGGGACTAAATGTTCATCCAAGAGTTATTGATTTAAATTAGTATCTTGGCATCAGTAGCTAAAATGCTCCATTTGTCTGCTGTATAAAGAGTTATGGAACTGCATTATTGCCTACATGATTTCAAACATTTAAATTTGTTATAATATAATTTCTGAACAAAAACCTGAATGTAAGGTGTAGATAAGAGAATGTCAACTTCAAGGATTGTTAGATTCTGGTACTATTAGAGCTCCCATGAGAAACCTTTTTATACCTACAAGGGAAATTGAACGTTAATGAATTGTTACAAGGCAAATTAATGGGTTTTGGGTGTGAGAGCAGCTTTTTCATGCTCTGCTAGGAGATGATATCAGCTATTCAGCAGATAAGGTGACTCCTTAATGAATGATATTATCATTTGCCCATAGTATCAATGACTCTTTTCAATCATTGCCTGTATATTAACTTCAATAATGTGCCTAATAATTGTAGTTTAACTGTAAATATTACTTGGAAGGCTGGAAAAAAATCTTCCTACAGGTTGGACATTCATTTGTAATAATCCTTCTTCACCTTTATCAAAGAATTTCCAGGAGTGTATATCTTGCCTGGCCAGCCTATGCATCACCTAAAGCACTCAGGAGCTGTCCAAGCTGGTTTTGAAGATAGTTTCCATGTGTTGGACCTTACCACCATTGTTGCTGTTGTTGAAGTGCTCTTCCTCCCTATACCTGGACTTGTGGTAGGAATGCAGAAGGAGACAAGGACAATGGCATGTATGTTTAGCAAAACTACTAAGTTAATGGAACCATGCTGATAGAAATAAACCAGGAACTAGGTAAAGTGAGGGGGCAGTCTTTCAAAAACCAAGTAGATATTATTAATTATCTTAAAGACTACATTGTCTGTAAACAATTTCCTGTCATGTGCTACTTTAATATTCCAACTCACATAACATACAAGACCAATTAGATTTCATACATAAAGAATTTGATAACATTTCTGTTCCTCACATGTATTTGTCATGATGGTTTGCATGTACCATGCCTTTTGTGGGTCCTGCCTTGTTAGTGTTATTCCTAATTATGTGCCAATCAAACCAAATCAAAGATCATGATATTAATCCATGTACTTATAAATACCTTATTTTTGACAAAGAAGCAAAAAATATAAAATGGAAAAACAAAGCATTTTCAGAAAATGGTGCTGACATAACTGGAGGTTGACATGTAGAAGTATACAACTGGACATCAAAATACCAACTAATCCAATTAAAAAATGGGATACAGATCTTAACAAAGAATTCTCAACAGTAGAAACTCAAATGGCTGAAAGAAACTTAAGGAATTGCTCAAAATCCTTAGCCAT
>JAQHUG010000053.1:9366649-9397091 GCA_028555095.1 Dicrostonyx torquatus | reverse complement strand
TATCTAAAAGCCACTTATGAGCAAGTACATATTAAATTTATCTTTCTGGGTTGGGGTTACCTCATTCAATATGATGTTTTCTAGATCCATCCATTTGCCTGCAAAATTCAAGATTTCATTATTTTTCTCCACTGTGGAGTATTCCGTTGTATAAATGTACCACATCTTCTTCATCCATTCTTCAGTAGAGGGACATTAGGTTGTTTCCAGGTTCTGGTTATGACAAATAAAGCTGCTATGAACATAACTGATCACATATCTTTGTGGTATTACTGAGCATCCTTTGTGTATTGTCACGTGGCTGTGGCCTACCGGTAAGCTTCCATCTGGTGTCCAGTGTCTGTCTCCTGCAATGGCTACATGGCTTCTGATTGACTCTGCCTACTCTCTATCTACATCTGTCTGCTTGGAATTCCTGCCCTGCCCTATTCTGTGCTGCAATAGGCCCAAAACAAATTCTTTATTAACCAGTGGTATTCACAACACACAGAGGGAAATCCAACATCAAAGCATAATTAAAGGAGAACAAAATTGAATGAGATAAATTTAGAAATAAGGTCAAAACAAAGAAATTCAATATATAGAACACGATCCTGGGATGCATAAAACTAGAGTCTAAAAATGTGATGGCAAACAGGAGTCATGTAGAAGGAATGGCCTTAATTTCTTAGTGACCTCTGAGAAGAGGAGAGAAAATGATGGACTGTATAACTCAAAGATCACTGGAATGTCACCTGAAAAATTGAAAGGTAGGCCTAAAAAGGTACACTACGAGGTGCTGGCAGGAGGGAATAGCAAACTGAGAGCCTGAAAACACAAGATAATAGATTTATTCTGAATTGCTAAATTAATGGCAGTGAATGACAATAGTACATCACAGAAGCATTTGGTTTCACAAAATACAATTAAAAGTGATGGTGCCTTTCACTTGCCCTCAGCTTGTTCAAAATAGGACTTTTTCTGATGTTTAAGCATGCTCATTTACTCAACATATATTATAATTATTTGACAGGAAGAATCAGTAAGTTCTATAAGAATCAACAAGTACAAGTTCTTGATAAGAGTCATTATACAAACATTTCTGTCACACCTGCCTGTACAATGTTGCACCTCCCAGCAGAAAACCCTATGTGTCAGGTAGATATAATAAATATACACATAAATGACCTGGTAGCTGTAGTACACACAAAAAGGGGGTGATTTTTCTTTTGCCCAAAAGAGATAGATGTCCTGCTTTATCCCTTATCATAGTTCACATGAACACTGAAATTGTTTTGCACATTACAGAATAAAACTTTCCAAATTCCCCCAAATCCTCATCTTAAATAGCAATTATTCACATCCATAGTTTTTGCTACCTGCAAATCTTAAGAGAACTACCTTTCTTCAGGCAAACCTTCTCTCATTGTTGTTAGACCAAAGCTTTTCCAGCACCTTCTCTAAATACCATCTGGCCATTTGCCGTATCAATGATCAGCATAGGGCTTCTAATAGCTTCTGTTCTTCAGTCCAGATGTTAAGGATCTTAGAGGCACAAATAAAACAGCCTACTGAGCTCAAGACCAATTTATTTATGAGAACTGAGCAGCACAATGCTTTTAGATAAGAGGTAGAAATGAATAGGTATGACATCAATAATCATTTTCCTTTATCTCTATAATACAGTTATATGCAAAGTAAAAAAACTCAAGAAGAAGAAGAGGTGAAGGAGGAAAGGGGATTGTGATATACAGAGAGTGTCATATCCATAACATTCATAAGAATATTATTCATATTCCTAAGAACAATGGAAGAATTTCTATGGGCTTGGGTGTGGTTCGTTGGTGTTTGCAGGCTCAGGCTTTGATCCTTAGCAACACAAAGTGTGTTTTCTCTTGGTATGTTCACCATTTATGTCCTACTACAGTACTGTCTGGTAAACTGTGTGTTCACATCAAAAATTATTTTTTTGAGATAATCAGTAGCAGAGTAGAGTGAACTGTAATAGAAGTTATTTGTCAAAGATGAAGTCAATGTATCCAGAGGACTCATTTATAGAGTTTCCTTAGGAAAATTCCCAGGAAGATACCTGCTGACTCTGGGTTCCTACTATTTAAAGAGATTGTCATAACATAAATAATAAAAACTCAGAGACAGATATAGGGATTATAACTGAAGATCAGAGAAGCAGTGCAGTAAGCCACTAGGGAGACGTTTTACCTCTGCCATCGCTCAGACAGAAGAAGCGATCCTCAGACTGCCTAGACTGCACTGTGTCTTCACCAAACCTCAGACTCCACAATCCACTGAGTTCCTGTGCTTTCCATTTTATATTCCTATCTTTGCCCAGCCATGTAGCTCCTGTCTCCACCTATCTATGGCTGGGATAAAAAGTGTGTGGCTCCCAAATACTGGGATTGAAGTGTGAACCACCACCACCTGGATCTGTTTCTGGATTAATTATGTGTAGCCCAGGGTAGCCTTGAACTCAGAGATCTGTCTGCCTCTGTCACCAGAATCCTGGAATTAAAGGTGTGTGCCAACACTCTATGGCCTCTAGTGGCTTAGCTTTGCACTCTGATCTTCAGACAAGCTTTATTTATTAAAATACAAGTAAAATATCACTATATTTTCCCCTTTGTCTGCCGGGTTCTCTGGCAGAAAGGGTAGGGGCAGAGCCGGACCGGCCGAACTTTCCCCAGGGAAAGAGTGTGATGATCAGTATTAACGACCTAGACCACCTAGGCCACCGAGGAGAAACACACACACTGAGTAGGGAGTCTGTCAAAGCAGAATATTTTTTAATTGTATCCAGCAGGAACTTATATAGGGTTGTGATGGGGGTGGGAGTCTTGGAATGGGGAGAGGTGGAATAAGGAATAAGGGCCAATAACATCCTGCCACTTCAGCAGTGGCTGGGCAAAGGCGGGTTTAGGTCCAGCTGTGCTGAGTCATTCATATGCAGAAGTCATGGCCAAAGGCAGGTCTCCAAACTTGAGTTAGGCTCAGGAAGTTATAGTAGGCCTCATGCAAACTCAAGTTAGGATCAGGAAGTTACACTGGGCCTCACGCCTAGGCCTCATGAGGCCCATCATTTGTCTAAACTAAAAAAGAAGGCTATAAATAAATAATATAAGAAAAACAATATACAATAAGTACAATAACTATATACAATATATACAGGCAAGAACTGCACCAACAATGTCTAGTCCACTTGCGTTGAACAAATTCAGAGAAAATATTCCACATCTATCCTATCGTGAGTTCAAAGTCTCGTACCTAATTTACTTTCAATCATAACTTGCGTTAGCATCCAAAACTGTATTTTGATATCCCTCAACCTTATAAACTGAAAACTTCTTTAGTGGATTTCTTTTCTGAGTCTTGTAAACAAAGAAAACTATAACTATCTAGTTTTCAAATACCTCAGAGATGCAAGAAGGAAACAATATTAACTGAGTAGGCAGGAAGTGCATGTAAGTGACTTTCAGAAAATGTGGGAAGTGACAGAAACAGCTGGCTACGTAGACAGTCACATGAAGTTCCTTGGCAGTCTTGGGGCATCCATCTTCAACCTAAGGCCTAGAATATTTGACAGACTTTTCCATAAAGCAGGATTTTTGAAAGGCTGTCCTGCCTTGCCTTGAAAAGATTTGACAATCACTCTCTTTGGTACCCTGATTGTTCAATTAGGACTGTCGGCAGTTGAGGCCTGTAGTTTCTCTGTTGTTAAAGGCCATTGTGCAACCCATACAGGTTTGTCTGTCAATCATTTCAAACATAGGGCAATAGGTACCTTTGGAAGATCAGCAGTTTTTGTGCCCTTTTATTGTACAACCTAAATAGTCAGTGGCTGTTCTTTATAATATCTTACTATATTTTTTCCAGTAACAGACATTAATTTATAGTTTGTTTCTAAGATTGTTAATGAACAATGTTAATCTGTTTTGCTGTAACAAATCTCATCCCCACAAATTCTTTGCTATTTTAGTCACATATGGCTTTAATATTTCTCTCTGTCCTTCTGGCCGTATACATTTGATCCATCCCTCACTCTGCTTACCTGAGATAGTTCCAGTCCCTAGATGCTGAACATTTACCTCCTGAAGAGGCCATTTGGATGTCAAGATTCTGATAAAATTATTGTTATATCCACACCTGTGTCTACCAGACCTTTAATGACAACATCATTTATTAGTATTTTTAATTTTGGTCTTTATTTATAGAAGTTTGCCAAAATATCCACTTTATGGTTTCTTCTGAATATTTTGTTCTCTCTTCTATATTGCTTTTGTCATCCAGAGCAGTATTGTTTCTTACAATAGGCATTAGTTTATTATTACAATAGGCATTCAGTTGCTCTGGGAAGAGGTTTCTCTATGACTGCAGGAAACAATTGAACTGGATTTGGCATAGGGGCCTGCGAGAGACCCCTCAAGGAGTTTTCTAACAGCAAAGGATTACCTTGAATATCTCTTGTTGACCTACATTCATTAGTTCAATGCCTGACTTTGCCACACCTTCTGCATAATCCAGAAGGAAGGGGACAATCTGAATGGATCATGCTTAGAAAAGACATTGTTTCTAAGACTGTCCTGCTTACAATCCCCCCTTTTTTTGTTTTTTGTTTTGTTTTGTTTTGGTTTGGTTTGGTTTTTCAAGACAGGGTTTTTCTGTAGCTTTGGAGCCTGTACTGGAAATAGGTCTTGTAGACCAGAGTGGCCTCAAACTCACAGAGACCTGCCTGCCTCTGCCTCCTGAGTGCTGGGATTAAAGGCATGTGCTACCACCGCCTGGCTGCTTACAATCTGATTTAAGGTGGACCATGTTTGCCACAATTGAAATTCTTGACATTTTGATTTTTCTTCAAACCTCTGGAAATCACCTCTCCTATCCAAGTATCATCATGGTTGTGAGATTCAACATTAATTGTATCTCAAATCCATTCCTCCAAAGGTGCTGACTTTGTCTTTAATAGCTTCATTATCCCTTTTCATGGAAGATTAGCATTTTCAAAAGTCAGAGATTCAATTATTGTTTAGATTCTGAATTTGGTATTATTCTATTTACTGCTGATGAAAATCTTTGTAAGAAATCCATGGCAGTTTCTTTTGGGCCCTGTATGACTTTAGTAAATTATTCAATCTTATTTTCTTACTTCTTTAATTCTGTTCCAAACACTCAAAGCTGCTGCATGGCATAGAGCCAGGATGTGACCATCATATAGGGACTGACTTTCTATAATAGCATAATCTCCTTCTCCAAGAATTTGGTCTTGGGAGATTTCCGTACCTCTAGCTCTACTCTTTTGTTCTTAACCTGTTCTTTGAGCCAGGTACTCCATTGTAATTGTGGACTAGGTTCTAAAACAGCTTTAACCAACTCTATCCAGTCACTAGGGATAATTCTATTACAAACTGACCACAAGTCTAACATTTGCTTCACAAAAGGTGAAGCATGCCATATGAGACCATTGCTTCCTTGAATCTCCTTAATCTAAGATTGGCCCAGGAGTTCAATTAGCTCTTAGAAAGCATCTATCATTTGGTAATTCCTGCAAAGCTACTGGCTATATTAAGGTTGGTTGTTTGAAAATCTTAGACTGTTCTCCTCTATTCTTATAATACAATGCTGAGATTAGTTCTCTATTGAATTCCTCTGTCTGGACTGAATATTTCCCTGATGTGTTTTATTAAGTTTTTCTAAAACTTGTATCTTAGCACTCAGATTAACCAACTTTTTAGTGATAAAACAAAAGTGATAAATCTCATAATATTTATAATTTACATTATATAAATCCCATCTAAATTAGTTATCTTCTCATTTAATCATTCTATTTTCAAACTGTCCAGTGTATTATTCTACAGATAATACACAAATCCCTCATTTTTTAATGTGGGAAAAAACTCCCTTTTAACTAATTCCTCCCTTTAAAAATTCCCAGTTGTCTTCACAAGCTTACCAAACTAGATGATGATGATGATGAATATATAAATTTTATTGTTGCTGTATAGAACAATAAAAGCCTGACTGGATTTCAAGGCAGCTACCTAGTTTGGCAGCAGCCTGAGAAGAGGGTTCAGGGATAGCTTGTAAGGAGAGAAGAAAGAAAAACTTAGGCAATAGGCCAGTGACTCTGGCAATGTATAACTCCAACCTATGCAAGTTTCTGTAAATTTTGGGGTAAATTCATACCCCAAATGTTGGGCACCAGATGTACCATGAATAATAAAAACCCAGAGACAGATATAGGGATTATAACTGAAGATCAGAGAAGTAGAGAAGAAAGCCCCAAAGAGGCCTTTAACCTCTACCAATGCTCAGACAGAAGGGGCAATCCTCAGACTGTCTAGACTGCATTGTGTCTCCACCAAACCTCAAACTCACACTCTGGTGAGTTCCTGTCTTTATATTCCTCTCTCTGCCCAGCGATATACCCCATCCCTAGGGCTAGGATTAAGGTATGTGACTCCCAAACACTGGGATTAAAAGTGTGAGCCAACACCACCTAGATCTGTTTCTGGATCGATCTTGTATAGCCAGGGTAGCCTTGAATTCATAGAGATCCATCTGCTTCTGTCACAAGAGTCCTGGGATTAAGGTGTGTTCCAGCACTCCCTGGCCTCTAATGTCTTAGCTTTGCACTCTAATCTTCAGGCAAGCTTTATTTATTAAAATACAGATAAATATCACTTCAGATTGTCTCATACTGTTATTTACGTTATGAGTCTTGGAAAGCGTGTCTTTAGACCTGTTGCCATAGACCTTCATTATTTGAATTTAGAGTAACTGGCTGCAGAGGATGATCTATGGTGGGTGATTCCTGACCCTCAGGAAACCTCCATGTTTTTATGAGAAAGAGTAAATGAGATTCAATCTAAATCTTTTCCAACTTCCTATTTGTTGCTTTTCTTAAGGGAGGAAGGTTTGTTTGGGCTTATGGTTTCAGAGATTTATTATGTATCTTTCTGTGGAAGGTAGAAGGTTGTTCCTATGCCACGATTAGCTGATGGAACAGACTTAATATTGCCTGATACCGAAAAGAAGACCGTGATAATCATCATCTTCAAAGACATACACTCAAGGACCTATTTCCACCAGCCGGTCTCTACCCCCTCTGAACAAACAAACCAGTCATCAATCTTAGAATGACACTAAGAAAGGTTTCACTAGCACCTAGACAATGACTGGTTGAGTCACTTAAAAAAAAGTTCTGGAAAATTTTTAAAAATAGTCCTCTATCTGCTTTTTCGATCTATCATAAATAGAAGGCTATATTCATAGGTAATCTTCACTAGCATAACAAGTAAATGCTACTCTGAACTTCTTGACTGTCTTTCCAGCCTTCTCCCCTGCTGTAGATAGTTGCTACAAATCCCAGTTAAATGAGTAAACCCTTTTTTTTTCTGAGAATTCAAGAAGTTCAGTTATTCTTGTTGGGACTCTTTAGTTCTTCCATGTTTTTAGTTTTACTTGCAAAAGTTTTGTGTACAATTGGTAGCATTTTACGTATGTTCTTTGTGTATTAGTGGCTCACTAATAGAAAGCCCTCAAGGGAGGGAGGAATAGATATTCCTAATAAATAGGCATATGTTGTTATCTTAAGCTTTGCACCTATAATCAGCAAAATTCTTTGTAGACTTCCTTTGACAAGAGGTCACATTTCATATTATTGTTCTATCATCGTGTCTTTAGAATGGACCTGTGAAGTGAAGATCTCACTCTCAGGTGGCAAACATGATCCAATAGTGACAAGCACCAGAAAGCACCCATGCATACCGCTGCAGTGCACTGAGCCAGTTAGATGCCAAATGAAGTGTGATACAGTACCTAAAAGTTTCAATTCCTTCTAGCTTACTTCACATGCATATGCAGTACAATTCTTTTGATAAAATATGTGCCATTCTAATGTGAATATTTTGAAAATAAAATTACTCAGACTACCCAAATTGAACTCACAGTTTTTGAGCACTTATTATATACCAAAATTATGTTGTGTGCTCTCAAGAACACAATTTTTTCCCAGGAACTTAGAACCTAGTGTAGATGAAGACTGTAAGCCAAGCAAGGCAAATTTAATGAACTGCATAATAGGGTAAAATAAGGGAGTTCTGGGAAAACACAATGGTGTCCTGCCCCAAGAGTTTACAAAATGTCCTGACATAGAAAGTCTACTGGAGCTAGCTCTAAGTGGAATGACTAAGAGTTCCATTGTGAGTCCCAGGTTCATCTGTTTCAAGTATACATATTTGCTAAGCTTTTTTTGTTGATCAGCATCTATGCACAGTGTTGGAATATTCATTAGCTATTTAAATGCAAAGTAGCATTAATTCTGAGAAAAAATGAAATGTCAGGTAGATATAGAAATGGAACAAACATTCATAATTCTGTCATCTGCCCTGGTTTGTACTAAAACCTCTATTTTCCATGGAAGGTAACCAGAATCCATGGGCATCAAGCCATTACCATGAACAATACTGTTGGCTACTTCAACCCATCAACCTGAAAAATATGAGAATCATACACTAATAAGGATAGCCAAATAAAAATTAGTCAATAAAAATATTTCCAGTCTTAAATTTTTATTTATTCTACACTTTGTTTTGTACAAGAAAGGTTTTGTGGCAAATGCCTTTTTCTTTCTTTCTTTCTTTCTTTCTTTCTTTCTTTCTTTCTTTCTTTCTTTCTTTCTTTCTTTTTTTCTTTGCTGAACACAGATTTGTTTTCACACAATCTATTCTGGTTATGGTTTCCTCTCCCCTACCTCCTCCCCTTCCATTTATAGTCACACCCTTTCTGACTACCCTTAGAAAACAAACAAGCATCCAAGACATAAGAACAATATAAACAAAATAAATAGAAATCCAAAACGTCAGCATATGACAGAACATCTAAACAAGAAGAACCACAGAAAAAATACAAGAAATGCATATGAGATGCACACATCTCACACACACAAGAGTCCCATGAAAACACCAAATGGAAACCATAATATATATCCAAAGAACTTGTAAGGTTAAAATTTAAAAAAATAATAATTAAAAACAACTGGCTTAACATAAATGCCTTTGAGTTTGTTTTGTGTTGGCCATCTTCTTTTGGGCATGGGTTCTACACTTAAAAGTGTTTTGTTTTGTTTTTTCCCCAGTGAAATTCCCTTGGAGAAAACAAGCTTTTCATTTGCAAGTGGCTATCAATTGGAGATAATTTCTGGGTTAGGGATGCAGGAATCTTCCACGTTTTTCAGCTCTAAGACCCCATTTGGTGCAGATTCATGCAGGCCCTGTGAATGCTGCCACAGTGCTGTGAGTTCATATGTGTGCCTGCCAGTTGTGTCTGGAAGGCTTGGATTCCTTGATAGCCTCCAATCCACTCTAGCTCCTACAACATTTCTGCCTCTTCTTCCACACAGGTCATTTAACTCAGAGAAGGGCTTGAATGGATACATACCTTTTAGGTCTATTACTCTCTGTATATTGTCTGGCTGTGAGTCTCCATATTTATTCCTATGTATTGGTGGAGAAAGCAACTTTGATGCTGGCTGAATAAAGCACTGATCTATGTATGAATACAGCAGAAAATCTTTAGAGTGTTTTATTCCTTTAGCAGAACAGTAGTATATGGCTTTATCTTAGGTCCCTGACCTATTACTTTTTCCAATGTATGGTTTATGCTTACCTCAAAAATTGGTTTGCTAAATAAATATTTTAAAAGTTGTTTAACATCATTGACCATGGGAAAAATGAAATTAAAATGACCTTGCGATTCCATCTCATATCAATGAGGCTAGCTATCATAGAGTAAAGAAATGACAGATGTTGTCAAAGATGTGGGGAAAGAGTACTCCTTATTCACTACTGGTTGGTTACAACTTCTAAATATTATATATCAGTGTGAAGATTTTTTTGGTTTGAAATGTGTTTTATTGGTACAATTTTTTATTGTTGAAAGAAAAATTTACATTTACTTTCCTTGTCCCAGGCCCTCCTGCTCCCCCACTACCCCACCGCCCTCCCCCTGCTTCCTTAAGATGGGGCAGGATACCTTGCCCTGTGGAAAGCCCAAGGCCCTCCCCTTTTTAAAAAGAAATAACCCCTTCCTTCCTTCCTTAAGTTGTTTTTATTATTCAAATAGGATAGATTTCTGGCATCAAGGACCCACTGAGCCTTGGGATAAAATTCATCTAGTGCTGCTTCCCCTGAGAAGCTCAGATGTTCACTTTCTTCTGATATTCTCCACAACTCAGTGTCTTTACTGTTTGACATTATAAAACTTCTTATCTGAGGTGCACAAAAGCTATTATGTAAATTGATGTTGAACACTGTCAATCCTGTCAATCCTTGCTTTCCTGATATAGGTAAATTTTAAAAAGACTGAAGCAATGATTCACTGAGCCCAAATAGGTTACATGATTTGACTTTTTCAAAAGTTACTTACAAGAAGAAAGCTGATTAATTTAAGGCTGGCTCTCATCTGAAGTCCCCATATACCGTAGAGATACATACCATTTTATCCTACAGTTAAATGCCTTGAACAGAGGAAAATGAAAACACCTAGTTTTTATTGGAGAGCTTGCTTTGAAAATTGGCCCACAAAAGATGGGAGTGACACTTTAGGGATGAACTGACTCATGCTCCCAGACCTGACTAAGAGCTATTAGTCTTCCATTTTCAGAAAGCTGTTAACATTGACAAAGACATTCAGCATAATTATGCATGTTGGGTAATGCAATCGAATAAGAGGATAACTCCATGAGAGCATCCCGTTGCTGTCATCCAGAGCTGGAAACTTGGCTCACTCTCATCATCATCAGGCATCCTTTCCAGTCTGCAGCAGACCTAGAGCTGGGGTTCACCTCTTGCAAGATATAAAACAGAATCTATTGCTTCTTGCTCTGCTTGGATTTTATCAATAAACCCAAGGTTTGCAATCAAACCTTACTCTTCTCTGATTAATTCTTTCACTCTTGTTTCCTTAAACATTTTCACTTTTGTATTTGTGACATTTGTATTCTAAACAGATGGTCAGTAGTGTGATACAGCCTCATGTATTTCCAAATGCTTGCCCCAACCTCCTGTGGCATCTCATAGTTATCAGGGATTGCCCATCTATTCACACCACACTCATCTCTAGGTCAGATCAAGGGAATCTTCAGGTTGCTAATTCCTGGACAACTGCTTTGGAAGATTTTCTCTTCATCATCCAAGAGCCTCACTATTCATGAATGCAACTTTTACCTTTTGTCACTTCACATTATTTACCTTAAAGTGTCAGGGCATACATTTATTGAAATGTATATTTTATGCTGTGACATATTAACTTATTAGCATAACAATTATTTTTATAATTTACTCTTCAGTATCAACCTTAGCTCATGTACCATTCCTATAACTACTTCAAAATCTTCCTTTCAAGACCCAATGATTTAATCTCTTTATTCTGAATTACTCTAAACAAATGTTTTCTGCTTGATACACACACACACACACACACACACACACACACACACACACCTACCTGCCTGATATAGCTATTTTTGATTCTCAGTTACTTAGATCCAGTATTTGGGGCAAATTCTTCTAAATCTTCTTCCTAAATCAATGATGCCCTTCCTTTTGTGTCTTCTTCTAAAAGTCACATCTGTAATTTACCAAGAATTTAGAATTATAACAAGAAGTGCTGTTTACAGACTGTTCATTTCCCTGTTAGGAAGTTCAAGTGTTGGACTTGGAAGGTAATTCAGTGGGTAAGACCCATTGCTATAACAAGAGTAAAAGCCCAAGTTCGAATCCCTATCTCTATCACCCACATTACAATAAACAAATAAATAATTAATTAATAAAATGCCAGGCATAGCGGCACATTCCAATAACCTCAGCATTAGGGGATGGAAATGGGTAGATCCCACAAGCTTGCTGTCCAGTCACTGAAAAACTCTCATTTAGTCAGAGACTCTTTTTCAGGAGAATAAGGCAAAGTGAAAAGGGAAGACACCCTCCTCCTTCTTCTGGCCTCTACATTGTGCTCACAGGCACACACACCTGCATACACATGTGTACTCATGTACGTCCTCTTCTGATGTCTACACACGTGTTTATGGCCATTCACACAAAAAGAAGGCAGTCCACGTTCTTCAGTTTGTCCCCAACGTTGTGTGGTGATCACTTAGCTCTCTTCCTTTTCTTTGGTTGCTCCTCTCACTGCCAGTTTTTCTGTTCTATTCTGCACCGTGTTCACTGCTGTGTGCTTTTGTATTAGTTATGCATCATCATTTTGACAAGACACTGGAGTGAATTTATGAGCTAAGTATTTTAGTTCATGGTTTTGGATGTCTCTGGTAGAAATAATCTAGTGGGAGAGTGTGGTAGAGAAAAGCTACATAGCTCTTGGCAGCTAGGAAGCAGATATATGTCAGTCATGGTCAAAGGCACACACCCAGCCACCCACTTCCCACCATCAGGTGACCCTGACCTCCTCCTAATACATTTAGTATAAACACATAATTGGAATCATCTGTTGAAGAAATTGATGCCCTGTCAAACCATCACTTCTCAATGGTGCCACCAGGCAGTTACCAAGTATTCAGTAAATGTGTCACATTGAAAGCATGACACAGTTATATTTGTCAATTTTCTTAGATCTTCTTATTCTTCACTCTCAGCTAAGATATACAGCCTGCTGGTGAAGTTTCTACTGACTGAGATTTCTCAGGATAGGCCTTCCGGTTACACAGTATACCAAAATGCTGCTGCATTCATGACTGATACATGCTTCCTACCTGTGGACTAAGCTTAAATTTGGTAGGATCTAGATCTGTTGAGTTTTCCTGTGTAGTTTAAAAATATTCATAGGGCTTGAGAGATGGTTAGGTAGTTAAGAACACTTGTTTTTTCAGAGGTTCAAGTTTACAATCGTTTTTAGTTCCACTTGCAAGTGATCCAACAACTTCTTCTAACACCTACCTGCACCAAACATACATGTTACAAAGACAAACGCACAACAAAGCACTCACACTCATAAAATAAAAGAAATCAGTAATATCCATGCTCCTACCACCTGACTTCATATCTCTTCTGCCATATCCAAACCTCCATGTCCTCTGCAAAACCAGAAGCAAATTTCTGTGTCCAGAGCAATCAGACATTCTTCTAGAACATCTGCTAGTAGTGACATTTTATGATTATCTTAAGATATGAGAAGATTTTATGTTTTGTTAAATAAAGCTGCTTTATGTTTTCTGCTGTTTGTATTTCAGACTTTGGCTACCTAGGAAATTGTTTTAGAAAACTCAAATTCATTTAAGGATTCATCTTTGTTAAAGTCTTTTAAATGACTTCTCTGAAAGTAATTATTTTAAAGTAATTGTTAGCACATTTAATGCTCAATGTATCTGGAACTAAAATGTGTATAGCTGGGTATATATAATACAAATTTACAGAGTTAAAGTAATGAACTAGCACTGCTGCTCAACACTATGTCTTCTTAACGGTCAGGCATGACTGAAAAAAGGGGCTGCAGGCAGCCTGCTGGAGCAACAGGCACATCATGCCAGCAGATAGCCCCACTTTCCCTTGTCTCTGGGCTAGATTGAAAAGTTTAGTGAACTCCAGGTGCACCTAACCCTTGCTCTGTTGAAGGAACAACTCATGGACTGTTTCTTTCCACACTGTGTTATTTGCTCTTGAAAGTTGTGTTTCTGAACCAACTACAGGATGGTTAATCAACAGTGTCATTGAAGAATATTTTTTCAGTGCCAAGGGGAGGAGTTACCAGAATTGTGGGTTTATAAATGAGTCTCAATTTAATGAGCCTTTAAAAAAAAATTCTGGCACCATGCTGGTTTCATTACTATAGCTCTGTAGTATAACTTGAAATCTGTAATGATGAGGCCTCCAGTGATTTTGCTGTTGATGTTGTTCAGAGTTATTTTGGCTATCTGCATATTTTGTAATCCCATACAAAATTTAGTATTGATAATTTTCAATCTCTGAGAAAAATTGCATTGGGATTTTGATGTAGAATGCATTGAAAATGTAGATTGTTTTTGGTAGGATGGCTATTTTCACAGTAAACCTGCCCATCTATGAGCATGGTAGGTCTTTCCATGCTATGATAACTTCTTTTTTTCCACTTTTAAAAGTTCTCATTGTACAAATGTCGTGTAGGAGGGTCTTTCTGTATTTCTGTTGCTTTCATTGGTTGAATAAAGAGACTGCCTTGGCCTTTTGATAGGGCAGCCCTTAGGTGGGCGGAGGAGACAGAATGGAAGGCTGGGGAGAAGGGAAGTATGGCAGATGCCATGCTGCTCCTACCCAAGATGGACACTGGTTAGAATCATGCCTGTAAGCCACAGTCAAGTGGTGATACATATTATCAGAAATGGGTTAGATCAATATTTAAGAGTGAAGGGGGATAATTCTGTATTCTGTCAATCATGTTTTAAATAAATGCTGATTGGCCAGGTATTAAGTATAGGTGGGTCAACCAGACAGGAAGTAGAGGCAGGGCGATGAGAATGGCTGGGAAGCAGGAAGCTCCCTTGGCATTCCTGCGCAGTCCATCTAAGAAGCAGGATGTAAGCTGTCCCAGCTGAGAAAAGGTACCGGCCATGTGGCTAACATAGATAAGAACAATGGGTTAATATAAGTTATAAGAGCTAGTAAGAAGCCTGAGCTAATGGGCCAATCAGTTTATAACCTAATGTAGACTCTCAGTCTGATTTTCTTTGGGGCTTGCCAGCTGTGGGGTACTGGGCGGAACAGAAACCCCAACCTGTAGTTAACCATCCTGTAGTTGGTTCAGAAACACAACTTTCAAGAGCAAATAACACAGGCTCTTCGTGTTACATAAGAGTTAACCAATAAGAGGTTAGAACTAATGGGCCAGGCAGTAATTTAATTAATACAATTTCCGTGTGGTTATTTTGGGTATAAGCTAGCTGGGCGGCTGGGAGCTGGGCAGTGGTAGGACACAGCCTGCTCCTCATTACAACATTTGAGATTTCTCATTTTTTAAGATGTAGGCACATAGTGCTATAAATTTTTTGTTCATGACTGCTTTAATTTTGTTAAGTTGTGCTTTTATTTTCATTCCATTTTAGAAATTTTTAAATTTTGCTTTTGTTTTCTTTCTTAACTATTTTGGTTAGCGTACTGTTTACCTTCTATAATTTGTGTACTTCATTCATGTCTTTTTGTTGTTGTTGCTATCCATCTTTGATTCATTGTAATCAGACAGAATGTAAGATGTGGTTTCTCTTGCCCTGGATTTGTTGAGTCTCTCATTGTTTCCTAATACACAGTTGATATGGGATTCCCCTCTGTATGCTTTGAATACCATTGGTTAATAAAGAAACTGGCTTGACCTGATAAAGTAGAAGAGAGCTAGGTGGGGATAACTAAACTGAATGCTGGGAGAAGAAAGGTGGAGTCAGGGAGAAGCCATGGAGCCATCGCCAGAGACAGACACACTAAAACCTTGCTGGTAGGTCACGAACCTCATGGTAAAATATAAAATAATGG
Organism: Dicrostonyx torquatus; assembly: GCA_028555095.1. Lineage (NCBI taxonomy): Eukaryota > Metazoa > Chordata > Mammalia > Rodentia > Cricetidae > Dicrostonyx > Dicrostonyx torquatus. The sequence continues at coordinate 9,381,591 of JAQHUG010000053.1, read as the reverse complement.
AAATAGGTTAAATTAAGATGTAAAAGCTAGCTAATAAGAAGTTAGAACTAACAGGTGAAGCAGTGATTTAATTAATACAGTTTCTATGTGGTTATTTCAGGAGTGTGGGCAGCTGGGAAACAAACAAGTGGCTTTCTACAACACATGGTCTATCTTATTAAATCTATGGAGGAGTATAAATTAAGAAGTAAAAATAAAAGAGTATAAGGATAAGAGTTTACTGTGATATTGTATCCTAGTAATGTCATATGTTACACCCACCAAATCTCTCCAACATGACTGACCAAACATAAACTGAACAAGGATGACACTATTGGACATGCCAAAGTGGAAGGGGAAAACCCAGAAGGCCTCAGCCCTATATAAAGGACTATAGGCAACTTAGGAATACTGGCAGTGAGAGAAAGAGTCTTCTCCAAGGAAGAACATACTGATTGTTTATGCAATGCCAAACAATGGTCAGCCCTAAAAATAATACATACAAGTAACATTATATGTTGGTGGGGATTTCTGTCCTGTGCAGTCCTTTTTCTGCCCAGTTCCTGCAATTGTTAAGTCCAAAGGAAAATCACACAGAGGTCTACATTAAGTTTAAACTGGTTAGCCAGTAGCCAGGCAGGAAGAATAGGCGGTACAACCAGACAGGAAGTAGAGGCAGGTCAAGGAGAAGAGGAGAATTCTGGGAAGAAGGAAGCCCATTCCTCGGCAGTCCTGATCCATCCAGAGAAGAAGCAAGATGTGACTGCCACGCTAAATAAGGTACTGAGCCATACGACTAACACAAATAAGAATAATGGGCTATATAAGTTATAAGAGTTAATAAGAAGCCTGAGCTAATGGGTCAATCAATTTATAGTTAATGTAGACCTCTGTGTGATTTTCTTTGGGACTTAACAATTGCAGGAACCGAGCAGAACAAGGACTGAGTAGGACAGAAATCCCTGCCAACAATTATATGTACTGAACAAGTTATATTTAGGTAACACATAACCCCATATATATATATGCACACACATACATTTATGGATGTAATAATGTGTAATTATAAAAAAGGTCATGTGGTATCTCAGAAAATTGGGAATCAATCTACCTTAAGAACCAGCTCTCCCAGCTTTGGGCATATACTCAAAGGATGTACATTCATATCACAAGGACATTTGCTCAACTATGTTCATAGCAGCATTATTCATAACAGCCAGAACCCGGAGACAACCTAGATGCCCCTCAACTGAAAATGGATAAAGAAAAAGTGCTACATTTACAAAATGGAGTATTATTCAGCAGTAAAAACTAGAAAAAAACACATTCCTGAGTGAGGCAACTCAGACCCAGAAAGATAAACACAGTGTGTGCTCACTCATAAGTGGATATTAGATGTAAAGAAAATGATAACTAGGCTACAATCCATAAACCACTGAGAAGTTAGGTAAAAAGGGAAAGGGGTGGTTGAGTTGGAGGAGAGACAGAGAGGGAGAGCAAGAAAAGAGATATCTTGATAGAGGGAGCCATTATGGGGTTAAGGAGAAATATAGTGCTAGGGAAACTTCCAGGGATCCACAAGGATGACCCCCAGCTAAGACTCCCAGAAATAGTATATTGGATGCCTGAAATGGCCTTTCCTTTTAACCAGATTGATGACCACCCTAATTGTCATCATAGAATCTTCATCCAGTAAAGAAACAGATACAGAGATCCATAGCTAAGCACTGGCCTGAGCTTTGGGAGTCCAGTCAAAGACAGGGAGGGGTCATATGAGCAAAGGGGTCAAGACCATGATTGGGAAATCCACAGAGACAGCTGACCTGCCTCACTGACTTGGACTGACAGCTGGTGAACTTGTGTAGGACCAAACTAGGCCCTCTAAATGTAGGTGACATTTCTGTGGCTTGGGCAGTCTGTGGCGCCACTGGTAGTAGGTCCAGGATTTATCCCTAGTGTATGAACTGGCTTTTTGTAGCCCATTCCCTATGGAGGGATACCTTACTCAGTCTTGATACAATGGGAAAGGGTATGCCTCAGCTTGATATGGTAGACTTTAACTCCCCATGGGAGGCCTTACTCTTTCTGACAAGTGGATGAGAGGTTGGATGGGAGGAAAGTAGGGGAAGCAGGAGGAGAGGAGGTAGGAGTGTGGTTGGAAAGTAAAATGGAAAAATAATTTAAAGAAAAAAAGAAAATAGAGGTCATAAATTTGAAAGGAGGGGTGTATGGACATAATTGGAGGGAAGAAAGGAAGGGATGTTGTAAATATATTGTAATCCCCAAAATTTAAAAAAAAGATTTAAAAAATGCCTTCAGTAGACTGGGTAGAAAGCAACAATCCCAAGCCCTAATTACAAAATATAGAGTCAAGAGTGAAACCATCATGAGACATGTATGCAAGAGTGTGAGAGACAAAGTTAACATGTGTGGGGGTTAATTTCTGCCCCAGCTGCCCTGAATTGAATGGTGCAGCTCTCAGAATGGTGGCTCTTGCAACAGGTGGGGTCAGTGGGAGCAGTTGGTCTCTGTATTTCATACGCTTGTGACCTATGATGGGGTGGGGGGAAGTTGTAAGTCTTTCTGACTCCTGGACTCTCTCTACCTTACCTCTTTTCCTTCAGGCACAGTGTAGTATTTCACTTGAGGATTCTATTGCTCTCCCCAAAGACACTTGATTTGGTCAGAGTGGGGCCAGTGACCTTCCAGCTGGGCTCCAATTCTTAGCATTGCCACCTATTGTTCTATGGAAACACAGCCCTACCTCTCCCCACCTCCACTCTCACTTAACATTCATTTTTAGACCCACGTTCCACAGAATACTGTATATTTTCTTTCTGCATACTTTGAGTACTTCCCTTGTGGCTCTCTTTCTTAGTTGTCACTTTGTCTTCTTCTCCAGTGAGGACATAGTAGCAATGAGAGAAAAAAAAGAAGATCCAGATGCTAATTTGTTTCTATATTTTGTTAGTAATGATAGTGAAACAGGAAAAAAGAACACCATGACTCCAGTGATATGATACGTCCATCACACATGACATATGATGCATACAGGTAGTAAAAATGGTAGGATAATAATGAAAGTTCATAATCTCTCATATCACATAGTTCCAAACTACTTATTTAACAAGACTGTCTCATTAAGTACAGTTTTATCTATAGTGCTATGCTGTGCACTGGAGCTCCAGATCTGCTCATTCTGCATATCTACTACTTTATACTCTGAGGTCTACACCTCCCCATCTCCTGTATCTTAATCATACTCTCATCAGCTGCATCAACTCACTCCCTATCACGACAGCTGTGGAAAAAAAGATAGGTATTGAGAACTCCAGTACACTGTTGGTGGGATGTAGGCTGGTGAAGCCTTTATAGAAAAGAGAACAGAGTTTCTTAAGAAATCAAAAATTAGAATTGCCATGTGACTCAGTAGTCTGTCTTCTGAGTATATAGCAAGGAAGGTTATAACCTCACCTCTTAAATATCTGCCCTCTCCTGCTCATTGCAGCACTATGCACAAAAGCCAAGTCATGGAAACAATCTAAAAGTCTCTTGAGAGCAAATATGTAAAGAATATTTGGTATATATACAATGAGGACTTACTTTTAATGCAATTTATCATAATCTATTGTGTCAAACCCCTACTGTAAAGGGCCCTCTAGCAGTGAATATTTCTATAGGAAATCATATGTTGGTAAGGAAAATGGGTCAACCCTAGGAGCGCTGACAGTCTAAGGGAAAAAATGATTGTCAAGCTCTGGCTACTGGTCCACAGCTAAATGGAAAAATATTTACATGATGAATATATTTTATATTTCTGTAAGTTGTACCATTGCTATGGGCAAACTGGAGACAGATTTGAACTTATCAGAAAATATATAAATACATCTAAATTAAATTCAGTTAGTAATAGAATTCCAATTTTGTGGCAAAATTGTGATTATAATACTGCAATTACTATAGTTTCATTTAAATTATAATTAAACTGTGCCACAGCCAGGGCAGCTATGTTCATCACAGAGACCTGGTCTCTTAGGGGTTTTATTATTGTGAGAAGACATCATGACTAGTGCAGCTCTTATTAGGAAAACACTTAATTGGGGTTGCTTGCTTATAGTTTTAGAGGTTCAGTCCATTCTTACCGCAGGGAGCATGGTGGCATGCAGGCAGATGTGTTGCTGTAGCTGTAGCTGAGGGTCCTACGTCTTGCAGGCAACAGGAAGTTGACTGAGACACTGGGCAGTATCCCGAGCATAGGAGACCTCAATGCCTGTCCCCAGAGTGACACACTTCCTCCAGTAAGGCCACACCAACTCCAACAAAGCTACCCCTTCTAATAGTGCCACTATGAGATTATAGGGGCCAATCACATTCAAACTACCACCCTGGAAAGGAGGGCAATGGTAGATAAAGAAACAAGACTCTGGGTTCACTTCAAGAATGAACAATTTTCGTTTTTTCCCACTGCGGATTATATTATTTATCTAAAAACTAAAGGTAGCAATAGAAGGAGAACTTGATCAAACAGAATCTTTGACCCCCTACCATCTGAGTTTTTTATCCCCTCCTTCCCTGCCCTTTGGCTTTGTTTTGCCTTGGAGGACAGTTTTCCACAGTCATGGGTCACATCTGAGTCAGAGTTTGTGCTTGAGAAAGAACTGCAGATCATCTGGATCACAACAGCTCCCCCATCCTGATTTTACGGAATTGATAATATAAGCAGCTTTTTCTTGGGTAATAAATCTTCTCTGGATGCTCTGGATACATAAATAGCCTAATAAAACAATAACTACTAAATTTATTAGGATTTTAGTAACTTGATCATGTGAAATATGAAATGGATTGAGACTGTAAGGTGCTTGGTAATTCATCTGCAAACTGCTGGCCAAACTGTTGGCAAACTGTTGACAAATGATAATGTTCAAATAAATGTAATTGTTCAAGGTCAACAGTTGTGTTGAGACCATACTCCAGTGAGATGATTCTTAGCCAATTTTCTTGGATATTTAGATTTATTATAAGGGAGGGTTGTTTTAATGTTATAAAAGTAGAGTTGAAGGTATTAATACATTGAATAATACAAGAAGAAGTACATGAAATAAGGTACAGGAACTCAGTGAAATGAAAAAAAAGTTTGGTAACTGGGGTAAGAAGGATATGACAGTTTATGTACAGTTGAAGTTCAGGAAAAGGTCCCTCTTTTGTTATCAGGTTGTGGTCTTCTGGTGTCCGTTCATTGTTTGGCTTTATCAGTCCTATTGGAATTTAGAGGAAGCCTGTAGGAAAGTGCAGACAGGAAGTCTAAGCTCCAGTTTTTGAAGGGAATGGGACCTAGATGGATGGTTCCTTGAGGGAGTTTATATAAAACCCTGAGTCTGAATAGAACATCTTATTTCTTGGGATGCTTTTCTGCAGGTGTTAGGGTAAAATTGAGAGGAAACATTTTTAAAATTTAAAGTATAAGTTGCTGTGGTAGCTTGAGAGAAACCTGCCCACAGAGGGAGTGGCACTACTAGGAGGCATGGCTTTGGAGTAGGTGTGATCTTGTTGGAGGAAGTGTGTCACTGCAGAGGCAGGCTTTGAGGTCTCATATAAATGCTCAAGCCTCACCCAGAGAGTCAGTCTACTTCCTATTGCCTGCATATCAATGTGTAGAAGCTGTTTCCCCAGCACCATGTCTACCTGCACACCGCTATGCTCTCCACGATGATTATAATGGACTGAACCTCTGAAGCTGTAAGCTTCCACCAAAATTAAATGTTTTTCTTTATAAGAGTTGCTGTGGTCATGGTGTCTCTTTGCAGCAACAGAAACCCTATCTAGCAAAGTTGCTTTGGCTTGTTACTCCTGAGTAGCTAATTGTTACCACCCCTATTTTGTTTATATATTTAATTTTTTTAGTAATAAATGAGCTTGTTCAATTTTGATTTGTTTTTGGGGGTTAGAGAAAACGCCACGAGAGACACAAATTTCCCAAAGTTGATGAAAGAAATAGAAGTGTTATTGGTATAAGCAGGATTGCTGTCTGTTTTAATCTGTTTTGAGATCCTCACAACAGAAAGAGTAGTCAATACGTGTCTGTAAACAACTCAGTCTGACTCATAGGCTTAAGTGGCAGCAAAAGTAAGGCTTGAAAAGTTGTCAGACTAATGGGAACAAGGGGGATTTAAATTTTTGAGTCTTTATCTATAATGATTTGAATTATTTTTGTAAAGCCTTACTACCTGGTTCTTATAACTGTTACCAAGGGTAGATTAATAACTTATAAGAACTTCATTAATTTAAATAGTGATTTAACATAAATATACTAAACTTTAAAGTTTTAATATTATATGTACTATCTTTAAGTCTTAACTTTATGTACCTTAAATCACTTAACCAACACCCTCAAAGCTTCTATAAACCTGTTCCTTTCCATTCTGGAAACATCCAGTAATTTTAACCTTTATTACAACTTCCCAAACTATACATGTATGTATGTATGTATGTATGTATGTATGTATGTATGTATGTATGTATTATGTAAGTTTAGACCTGGACATACCATCCATCCATTTAAACCAGTGGTTCTCAACTTTCCTAATGCTGTGACCCTTTAATACAGTTCTTCATGTTGTGGTGATCTCAGACCATAAAATTATTTTGTTACTTCATAACTGTTGTTTTGCTACCATTATAAATTGTAAATATCTGACATGCAGGATATCTGATATGCAACCCTCAAAAGGGTCTTGACCCACAGATTGAGAACCACTGATATAAACCTTCATATATAAATCATTTTCCATTAAAAAAATCTTTAATAGAGGAAGGCCAGTTCATGCACCCTCTCCACTGTTGCTAGAAGTCTTTTTGTTGTTGTTGTTTTGCTTTTGTTTTATAAGACAGGGTTTCTCTGTAGCTTTGGAGCCTGTCCTGAACCACCTTTTGTAGACCAGGCTGGCCTCAAACTAGTAGAGATCCACCTGCCTCTGCCTCCCAAGTGCTGGGATTAAAGGTGTGTGCCACCACCACCTGGCTTGCTAGGAGTCTTAACTGGGGATTCCTTACCTTGTGGATTCCTGGGAATTTTTCTGGCACCAGGTTAGGAGCCCATAATGGCTTCCTCTATCAAGATATCTCTTTCAGTATTCTCCCACTCCATCCTTCTCCCAACTTGACCATGCCATTCTCTCATGTTTTCATCCTTCGTCCCTTCCCCTCTACCGCCCACCCCCCACTTCCATCCCCAGTTTACCCTAGGTTACCCAGTTTACCCAGTTTATGCATCCTTCTCAAGGTCCTCTTTATTACCTAGATTCTCTGGAGCTGTGGATTGTAGTATGGTTATCTTTTGCTTTACATCTATCTTGTAATCAAATTGGTGACTACCCTAACTATCATCATAGAGCCTTTATCCAGTAACTGATGGAACCAGATGCAGGGATCCACAGCCAAGCATCAGGCTCAACTCTGAAAATCCAGTCGAAGAGAGGGAGAAGGGATTACATGAGCAAGACAGGAGGTCAAGATCAGGACACAGGGGTGTGAGTGTGTGTGTGTGTGTGTGTGTGTGTGTGTGTGTGTGTGTTGAGAAATCTATTGAGACAGCTGAACCAAGCTTGTGGGAACTCATGAACTCTAGACCAACAGCTGTGGAGCCTGTATGGGCTTGAACTAAGCCCTCTGCATGTGGGAGACAGTTGTGTAGCCTGGTTTATTTGAGGAACCCCTGGCAGTGGGACCAGGATCTATTCCTGGTGCATGAGATAGCTTTTTGGAGCCCATTCCCTGTGGGTGGGATGCCTTGCTCAGCCTTGATGCATGAGGGAGCAGCTTGGATCTGCCTCAGTTTAATGAGCATGGCCTTGTTGACTTCCCATGGGAAGCCTTATATTTTCTGAGGATGGCCTGGGGGGAAGTCAGGGGTGGGGTGGAAGGGAGAACTGTGGTTGGAATGTAAAGTGAATAAAAAAAAGAAAAAAAATAGTATTTCATGTCCATTTAACCTTTTTATTTACTGTTTTTTCCTTAATATCATGGGACATAGGTGTTTGATCATTGAAATTAGTCATTGAAAAAGTAAGTCTTTTTTAAAAGCACCAATAGAGCATAAAGGATTAGTAAAAAACAATTTTTTAAGTCTGTTATAACAGTGTGGTAGTTTCAAATATTTTTTTTTTCTTTCAAATCTGTTTATGAGCTTACTTATCACAGTAGGAGTCCTGTTAGCTCCAGGAAAAGGCAAGGTCTTATTTTTACATTTAGAACATTTAGAGGCCTTACAAGAATTTGTCTTTTCATAAGTCAACAAAACAAATAAGATGGCAGCAATCTGTTTACTATCTGGCTCCTGGCAGACAACTTAAATTTATTTCCCCGGGACTCCAAAGCAACAACGACAACATGCCGAATGCTGAAGGATTTCACAGGACTTAATGTACCTTCCTCTTGTTTCTGTTTTGCAGTTGTTTTCCATTTTCTGCCAATTCTCAGGATCTCAAACCTTTCTCTAGAAAGCAAGTACTAGTGCCTAAACTTTGATCCAAGTTACCCTCATCAATTTTGACTTCTCTGAACTTCAACACATGATTAAGTAAAGAGACACAATGTTTTCAGACCCTTTCAGAATTCTCCATGTTCTTGGATACTAATGGGTCATTAATGAGTGCATTACCCAAGCTTACACACTCTGTGTCCAAACCTAGATTGATTTGCATTTTGAGTAGATGAACATCTTTCAAGCCCCTTGTTAACACCGCTTTTCATGGCAAGTGCAGCCATAGGTACCACAGGGACCTCCTGGGAAGGCAGGTAAGAGTAGACAGAGACAAAAGACTGTGGGGTCACTTCAAGAATGAATAACTCTTATTTTTTTCTTTGTTGCTTCTGTACTGTTTAGCTAGACACCAGAGACAGCATTAGAGCAGAGCTTGATCAAACAGTATCTTTGATTACCTTATCTGAATTCTTCCTTTTGTACCCCCTGCCCTTGTGGCCTCACTGGAAGACATTCCTCCTATGCTTTATTTTATTTCTATAGTTCCCCACAGTTAGGGGGCCACAAAACCAAGAAACCAAGCTGTTCCTATTGTTGGATTCTGAGCTGGTTAGTGTTTTTGTCAGTTTGAGACCAGCTGCAGTCGCCTGGCAATACTCCACCCGACTAGCCCGTGTATGAATAAGTCTGTGAGAAAATTTTCTTTGTTATGGTTGACGTGTGAAGCCTAAGCCCTCTGTGAGATGCGGCTCTGTTCAGAGGGCTCTGATTAAATGAAAAAGCAAGGTGAGCAAGTCAGTAGGCAGCGTTCCTTTGCGATTTCTGCTTCAGCTCCTACCTCCAGGTTCCGGCCTTGAGTTCCTTGATGGATGTGACCTGAGGTGTGGAAACCAAATTACATTCTTTCCTCTTCGAGCTCTTATGGTCTTGGTGTTTATCACAGCACTAGAAAGCAAACTAGAAAGGGCCCTTACCTTCAGAGGTGGAGACAGTGGTCATGGCGTCCAGGATCAAGGTGAACTGGTGCAGGTGCGAGACCCAAGAGATGTAGACAGATCCAGCTCACATCTGGAGGGCCAGCGCCTCTATAAGATGTTTTCTTTTTACTATTACACCTATTTGTTTATTGTGTTTCTGTAGAGTGTGTGTGCATGCAAATGTTACTGTGTGTATACGGAGGTCGGAGGAACAGCTGGAGGACTCAGTTGTCTCCTTCCACTGCTACAATCCAGTGGTCTTGATCAGGGGTGCTTTCTCTGCCAGTTAAATAATTAAAACTCAGGGGATAAAACTCTCAAGCCTGATAGATAGGAAAGGAGAAACCTTAAACAGCACAAGCAGAGAAGGGAGAGCTGGCAGCTGAAACAAGGCATTTATCAGGGCTGAGGAAACATCGGCATGCAGCAGACACACACAGAGAAAAAGACCCTCTTCAAGACCCAGACTCTTTCCAGAGGCTGGTTTTTAAAATCTCTGAAGAGTTTTCTTTCCTTTATTTAGGGTTGATTAGTTGGAAGAAAGCTAGGATAGTTGACCGGCCCACAGTGGTTATATAGCATGTCCTGACCAGGCTTCTAACTTGTCCATCCATCCCATCAGCAGAGTGCCTACTGGTGGGAGGAAGAAAACCCTATAAATCTTATAAGATATTGGTTTTAAGCTGCTAGTCTTTTGTATCAGGTCAGTAGGGTGAGGAAGAAGCTGGCCACCTAGAAAGTTCGTCACCTTTATTACTTAGCCACAGCCTATCTCCCTATTTGTCTGTCTATCAGGGAATATAGCCCCTGGTCTCATTCTGCTATGTAAATCTTGGGCATTCAATTCAGGTCAAATGGCTTGGCAGCAGGCTCTCCTGCCCACTGAACCATATTAGTAGTTTCCAGTCTCTTCCTCGCTGTTATTAAAGACCTTAAAGTTAAATCTCTGATCAAGAGATCTACATAACAAACCAGCTGGGGTCTACTACTTCTAGAGTATAGGGGGAGCAGACTGTTCCATTCCCATAGCCCCCAACTTTTTTGTCCTATAAAACCCCAAGACCCCCTGCCCAACTTTTCTTGGGCTTAATGACTGCCAGTAGTGACTATCTCTGGGTGTTTGGTATGTCATCTATTCCCAGTGCCTTTGTCTCTCTCTGTCTCTCTCTGTGGCCACTAGAGCAAAGGCTTTTGCCATTCAATACTAAAACACAAAGGTAAGGTCCAGGAGGTTCTCCAGCTTTGCCTGCCAAGTCACTGGAACTGGGAACACTCATGACAGCTCCTGGACACCCTTTCCAGTCACAGTCATTTTAGGAGAAACTAGCCTCACCCTTACCTTGCCTAAAATGTGGTTCAAGATCTCCATTCCTGCACACGTTTGACCTGCCTGAAACAAGCCTCAAGACATTAGTATGCCTGCTGACTGAGGTCTGGACCCAGCACAAACAGAATAATACTTTTGACTTTCAAGCTCTCACTGAATCTAACAGCTTCATAAGAGAGAATGACAAAAATGCTCGCCTTCAAAAGTCTGCTAACTTTACTCCCTCCCTATGCTTTGTTCCTTCATTCTTGCCCTTCAGGTTTTACCGCTTAAACTTCTAAACCTAATTCTCCAAACTCTCTCTAGAATTCTAATCTGGATGACAAGGCCCCTTTCTATCCAAGCATAGTGCATTACATTGTTGTTTAAGCACCCTGGCTCTGGATAGGATTTGGCCTTCCTACTCTACACTCTTGCATATTTATCCATCAAATCCCTACCTACCCTGGGCCAGGGGAACCCCTAACTCTGTGACTGGGAAAAGGAAATCAAAGCCACCCAATTCTCCCCTCCTCCTGGACCGGCGCTGCTGCCATTGCTTAGGAGTTACTCTTCTTCAACTCTGACAGAAACCCCATACTGTGGTCCTAGCTACTCCTGCAGCAACTTATTGTAGATGGAAGTTTCTGTCCTGTCAGTCTCACAGCCATTTACTCCCAAATAAACACACGGAGGCTTTTATTAATTATAAACTGTTTGGTCTATTGCTCAGGCTTGTTACTAATTATCTCTTAAAATTTAACACATAATTCTCATCTATGTTTAGCCATGTAGCTTGGCACCATTTCTCAGTAAGGTATTCTTATGTCGCTTCCTCTGCATTTGGCTTGTGACTGACTCTCTGCCTTTGCTCCTCCCAGAGTTCTCTTAGTCTGGTTACCCCACCTATACTTCTTGCCTGGCTATTGGCCAATCAGTGTTTTATTAAACTAATATGAGTGACAAATCTTTAGAGTGTACAAGAGCATTATTTCACAGAAACTTACAGACTCAGCTTCTTTGAGCTGAGACCATGAATTCCTTCACCTGTTTGTTTAATTTGTTATTTGGAGATACTTCTCTAAGCATAGGTACCATCTCCTCATATCAATACTAATCCAGTTAACTGAAGTGTCCTTTTTAAAGAAAAGGATATAGTAGTCCATGTAATCTGTGAAATGATAGATTCCACAGGGACTTGGAATTTGGTGTGGGCTCTCTTTATAATGGGGCTTGAACAGAAACCAACCATGTGGTTTGTTACCATCTTGGGGAGGCTCATGAAGGTAGAAGCAACCATGTGACTTGGCCACTTTCTTGGCCAATATTTATAGCAGTATATTATTTGTGTTTTAATAAATAAAGTTTGCCTGAAGATCAGAGGGCATAACAGCTGTACTAGTCAGCCATACAGGCCAGGAATAGTGACACACACCTTTAATCCCAGGACTTGGGAGACAGGCAGAGGGATCTCTTTGAGTTCAAGGCACCCTGGGCTACACAAGGTTAAATTGTCTAAAAGAGAAACAGAGCTCAAAGGTGATCCCGGCACTTGGGATCACAGGCCTGTAATCCCAAAACTAGGGAGGTAGAGACAGAAGCTGTATGGCTGGGTGGAGAGAGGAATATAATGCGGCAAGAAACAGGAAGTGGAATGTGGAGTCTGAGAATTCAAGGTGACAGGATCTCGCCCCTTTGGTCTGAAGATTTGATAGAGGTAAAAGGTTTCCCTAGTGGTTGGCTTCTTTGTTTTTATGATCTTCAGGTTGAACTCCAATATCTGTCTCTGGGTTTTTATTATTCATTGCCACATAGCACAAGCCAAAACGACAGCAATCATGAAACTCCAGAGTCCCACTGGGTCCTTCTCAGGATCACCACATCCCTCTTGTATTTGACTAAAGAGGTAACATCAAACCTCTAAGATACCTATTTTGTAATTTTAAAGTGTTGTTTTAATTTTGATACATTGTCTACAAGATGCACTACTGGCTTCTATGGAGAACTTAAGAGTTTCCCCAGCCATGCACCTCCAACACTGGCACACTAACAGGGAGCAAAAGCCTTGAGATTCACAGGACCCAACAAAGACTCAAAGGATAAATTGCCAAGTGCTAGTCAAGCTGCTGCTAGTGAAGAGCTGCTATGGTTGGCTCTGCTGGGTCTCAATAGTTGCTATTTCTGCCTGGTATGTACAGGTCCATTTTTCTCTAACTGAGATAAAATGTTCTTTCCCACCTCCATTCCTTGTTCTACATTTGTCAGTTTTTGTTTCTGCCCAATTTAATGTTTACTAATGATCCCTATGTTAAGTTTCCATTTCACGATGAAAATTATAATATAGTTCTAACATACGATAATACTCAGAATCTTGGTTTATTAGTGTGATGGTTTTAATGGGAATGGCCCCCACAGACTTGTTTTTGAATGTTTGGTTCATAGGGAGTGGCACTATTGGAAGGTGTGGCCTTGTTGGAGAAAGCTTGTCATTGTAGAGTAAGGGCTTTGAGGTCTAATATACTCAAGCTATGCCTGCTGTTGCACACAGTCTCCTTCTGCTGCCTTGTGGACCAAGATGTAGAGCTCTCAGCTCCTTCTCCAGCACCATGTTTTCCTGCATGCCACCATGCTTCTTGCCCTGGTGATAAACCTCTAAAACTGTAAGTTATTTTCCTTTATAAGAGTTTTAGTGGCCATGGTGATTCTTCACAGCAATAAAACCCTAAATAAGACAATTGGAATCTCTCTCTCTCTATATATAATTGTATATATATATATATATACACACATATATATATATATTCCACAAGTGAATATGATTTGTTTTATAGATCATGTACTTAGTGGCAAATTGACTTTTATGTATGTAAATATAGGTAAACTAAAGTTGATAACTTGGCTCGATTTCATCTTGTTCAGAGTAAAAGTAAGATTAAAAAATAAAGAAATAATGATAGTGGCTAATGGTCCTGAATCTTACTTTGGAACAATTAACATGAGTTTTTAAACTTAAAATATTTAAATTTGCTTTTAAGTGCAAGACATACAGTTTTGGTCAAAATGTTATTACCTTGATCCTACTCCAATTATGATTCTGCAACACAGTCCCTATTTCTTGAGGGTATAAATTAACTTTAAGAGAATATTGTTCCCACTCTAGGGCATGTATTTTTTAATATACAATTGCCTGTTTTATGTATAAATGAATTAATACATAGGTAAAAGGTTTTTGATGAATTTTAAGGATAATTTTGACTACTGCAGCCTGTTTAAAAACTAAACAAATCAACAAATATGTGTTTCAACTCCCTTAGAGGGTTTCTGCACTATCTTCTGTGTTAGATAGCTGTCATTTGCATGCCCTCAACCGTGCTGGCCTAATATGATCACATCAGGACATTGTTAAACATTAACAATCCTTCACAAAAGAGCAGAATAGGTCCCCCCAGGCAATTTTACATGCATACATATATACATATACATACCTCATATGTATATTTATATGAAATCCATGTGACTATAAAATGTCCTCATATATACCAGGTAAAGATTTCCATATGACTGCTTATAAGTCACCCACAGTCTCAGCAATAACCCATAATCAACTTTCTGTAAGGAAGCTCAGTAAACTCATTAGTTCCCCAGAGTGATCTTTGATGAAATTAAACTTTGATTTGCCACTTAAACTTTATAAAGAGGGAATAGATACTGTTTAGTCTCCCCTTCCTCAGGGAGAAAATTCTTACAGCAGATTGTAAATTCATTTGTTAGTGCTTTTATGTGTCTATTTTATTTTAAGGAAGAAAAAAGATGTTATAAGGATGTAAAGATAGAAATTGTTTTAGTAAAGAAAAATGGATGAATATTTATAGAATGAAAACAAACAAAAAATCTTGAAAGCTTTTGCAAGTTGTGATGTTCTGAGTAGGTTATTTAAGGTATATAGAAGATAAGGGGAATCACTGACTAAGTTTGGATTGACATAATGCTGATTATAATTATTATCAGTCTGGTAATTCATATTTCATTCTTTTTTTTCTTTTTCTTTTTTTGTTAAAAGAAAAAATTACATTTACTCCCCTTGTTCCTGGCCCTCCCGCTCCTCAAATACCCCACCACCCTCCCCCTGCTTCCTTAAGGATGGGGAAGGATACCATGCCCTATGGGAAAGCTCAAGGCCCTCCCCCCTCCAACTTGGTCT
>JAQHUG010000053.1:9344009-9362067 GCA_028555095.1 Dicrostonyx torquatus | reverse complement strand
AAAAAACAGACAATAGATGATCTCACAGCAGCAAATCCCAAAGAAGGGAAAAACACACAATAACATCACCACTAACAAAAACTAAAATAACAAGATCTAGCAATTACTGGTCCTTAATATCCCTTACTATAAATGGACTCAACTCATATATATCTATATCTATCTATCTATCTATCTATCTATCTATCTATCTATCTATCTATCTAAAAACACAGGTTAACAGATTGGATATGAAAACAGAGTCCATCCTTCTGTTATATACAAGAAACACACCTCAACCTCAAAGACTGATGTCATCTCAGAGTAAATGGTTAGGAAAAAATTTTCCAATCAAATGGACCTAAGAAACAAGCTGGTGTAGCTATCCTAATATCTAACAAAATAGACTTCAAGCTACAATCAATCAAAAGAGACAAAGTAGGACATTTCATATCAATAACAGAAAAAAATCCATCAAGAGGAAATCTCAATACTGGAATCTATGCCTCAAGTACAAGGGCACCCTCATATGTAAAAGAGATGCTTCTAAAACTTAAATAACACATTAAACTCCACACACTAATGGGAGACTTAAACACCACACTTTCACCACTAGACAGGTCTTCAAACAGAAACTTAACAGAGAAATAAGGGAACTAACAGATGTTATGACTCAAATGGACTTGACCGACATTTATAGAACATTCTATCCAAACAAAAGAATATACCTTCTTCTCAGCACCTCATGAAACCTTCACAAAAACTGACCACATACATTGTAACAAAGCAAACCTCAACAGATATAAAAAAGAAAATGGAATAACCCCATGTATCTTATCAGATCACCAATGCTTAAAATTAGAACTCAACTGAAACAATAATTCCAGAAAACTCATAAACACATGGAAATTAAACAATGCTCACCTGAATCATCAATGGGTCAAGGAAGAAATAAAGGGAGAAATTAAGACTTCTTAAAATGCAATGAAAATGACCACATAACACACCCAAATTCATGGGACACAATGATAGCAGTGTTAAGAGGAAAGTTCATAACACTAAATGCCTACATAAAAGAAACTGGAAAATTCCAACACTAGTGAATTAACAGAACATTTGAAAACTCTAGAACAAAAAGAAACAAACTAACCCACGAGGACTAGATGGCAGGCAGGAAACAATCAAATTGAGAGCCAAAATCAACAAAATGAAAACAAAGAAAGCAATACAAAGAATTAATGAGGCAAAGAGTTGATTCTTCAAGAAAATCAATAACATAGACAAACCTTTATCCAAATTAACCAAAAGGCAGAGAGCATATCCAAATTAACAAAATCAGAAATGAAAAGGGGAACATAACAACAGACACAGAGGAAATCCAGAGAATCATCAGGTCATACATAGAAAGCCTGTACTCCGCAAAACTGGAAAGCTTAAAGGAAATGAAGAATTATACAACCACTCTGGAAACCATTCTGGTGGTTTATCAGAAAATTGGGAATAACATACCACAAGAGTCAGCAATACCACTCGGGCATATACCCAAAGAATGGTCAACCATACTACAAGAACATTTGTTCATCTATGTTCATAGCAGCCTTATTTGCAATAGCCCAAACCTGGAACCAACCAAGATGCCCCTCAACTGAAGAATGGATAAAGAAAATGTGGTACATTTACACATTATAGTACTACTTTAATCTTGAAATTTGTATGCAAATGGATGGATCTTGGTTTACTGATACACCTTAAAGACCAATTTTGTTATACTGTGTATATGTATTTCTGATCTTGATTGAGGTATTGTGTTTGTGCAGTTCACTTAAAAATATAATGTATAATTAATATAGGTTAATAGAGAGTCATCTATAAAATCAAGCTTTTAGTCAGGATAGTTAGATTTTCTAGATGTACAGAGATGCATTTTATATGGATAGGGATTATCCAAACCTTTCAGAGACAACAGAATATGGCATTTAAAATGTTTTAAGAAGTTAGGACTTTTAGTGATAGCGAGACATATCTGCTCCTGGCAGCACAAATTACTTCAAGGGAAAGATGGGCATCAAAGTGGCTCCTTATGGAGTTGTTTAGCTATTGTGCAATAAACTGCTCTTGTCTGGACTACTTGATGAACTGGATATGCAGGACCCACAGAGAAATGACTGCTGAACTTACCTAAAGGTGAGACAATCACCGGGGATTCTGCTTCATTTAAGAGCTGGCCAGATATTCTACAGGACACAGAAGAAAGTGTCTGACAAACTGCCAATATAGGTGGAACTGCCTTTGAAATTTCCTGCTTCATGGAAAAGTCTGCTGGATATTATTGGCCTGTAGACTGAAGATGGATGCCCCAAATGTACAGACAAACTTTGAGTGACTGTCCAGGCAGCAAGATGTCTCTGTCATTTCTAGAGTTTTGGAAGTTGCTTACAACACACTTTCTGTTTTCTTAGGTAATATTATATCCTTCTGGAGTCTTTGGTTTTCATTTAACTTCTCAATTACAATTATTATCTTTGCTTAATGAAAATGAGGAATTGTTTTAGGGTTCAAGAAAATGTATGTGAAAGATTTTAAAGTACTTACTTCCATAGTTCATAACTTGTGTAGGATAAAACTCAGATTTGAATATACTTTAAAGTTTAGAGCAATGTCGTTCTCTGTCATTAATTACTGTATATCAACATGACTTTCTCCCACTTTTTAAAATGATCCTAATATCATACTTAAAGTATATACAAAGTAAGAGTAAGATATGTAATCAAGCTTGATTTATGAAACATGTTCTGTCTATTTTAGGCAATATAACCAATTGAAATAATCTGGATTTAAATTCTTGTTGATTTGCACTTCCAGTGACAGCCTTTAATTCAGGTAGTTCCATGGTTTTACTTGCACATGTACCTTACTATTTATTACGCAGCAGTGTTTGGCTTTGTGTTTCTTGATGGCACCGTTCAGACAGACACTACATTGTGAGTGACCCTTGCTGGAGCTGCAGAATTTGGTGGCCCCTTTGCATAAGGTAAATATTTTATTGGTATATATGTGGAAATTTATTTTAAAAGATACTCCTCCAAAGAAACAACTGAGCACATCAAAGCCTTCCTCCTGACTAATCAGATTTATTAAATACATTAACAAAGGCAACTGATTTCTGTTACCAAAATTTATGGCAATTTTAGAATTGGGTGATTTTTTTTTATTTCAAGAAAAGCATATTTTGTAATATTGTCAGGTGCAGTGACAGCAAGGGAAACTTACTTGTGACATTTGTGATTTCTGTCCGGATTTTCAAATTTTGCTTTTGGTTGTTGTTTTAGCATCAAGCCATGTCTTTCTAGTACTACTGCATGTCTACAGCTGCCGAATCATCAGAGCTAAGCACAGAAGTCACTTTTCTGGGTCTCTGGATGTTCTTAGCTGACGGCTTTTATCCCAGGTTACAGCTTTCTTTGTTGTGTTGGTGGGGTTGGAGACCCACTTCAGGCTTTCAAGATGAATGGTCTATGACTGAGCTACATTCCAACCCTGGGGACCATTAGGTCAACCTGCTACATTCTTCTCTTAGTAAACTGCGCTTTGTTTCAGAGCAGAACAGTGCTACGTTTTTCAGTCCCCACTTTAGGGAGTATTAAAGACAACTGGAAACTATGCTCAATTCATATTCAAGAAAAGCTTCACATTTATGTTGCAAAATTAAATTGAGAAGAGGGATGTTTTAGTAACAGATAGAATTATTTATAATCACTTTATTTCTTTTTTAAAATACATATGAAACAGTAAAATTATACTTCAAGTGCTTTTCCATTTCTTTTACAAAAGTAATTATGAACTATCCTTCATAACAACTTTGAGGTTTCTTTGTTACATAATTCATCTGATCCTGACAAATATGTTCATACACTCTAAAGAAGACATAGGAAAAATAGCAAAATACAATGTGTAACACCTTTCAGAGGGTTTACAGAAACATCTGCTCTAAGGAATATGATTATAAGATGTCAAGGTTCGCAAATGGCTGGTCACCATGTACAAAGTCAGAGACACAAATTTCAAGACTTCATTTTCTGTTCTATAATGTAGAAGTCAAAGATACTGACTTAAACAATGGCTAAGTATTAAATCACAAACTTCACTTGAAAAGTTACATTAAAAACAATGACTTAAAGGTATTGAAAATAGATGAACTATGGTGGATTCAAATTGCCTGAGGCTCTGTGGAAAGAAGAAGATTAGCAGGTCCTATCAGTATACATGGTCACTACCAACTTGTAAGGGAGTTAAAGGAAACATCATGTTTATGATGGAAGCCAGTTTTTTTTTTCTAGTTAGACTTATCTTAATCCTGAATTCACAGTGTTCTGTGATTTCTCCATCTCTGAATGTGAACCCCATCTTTGCTCTGTTGGGTTAGTAACAGCTAATGTTGACAAGCTGAATGTTGTAGTCTTTGTTTAAGGAACAAGCTAGAGATGCAAATATTTTACATATTGGAGTTTCACCTGCTTCTTCTTGATGCAGTGAGCTCTTCATGTTGATACTACTAAATTCTTTAAATGCAAAGCTTAAAGGACTCTACAAGAAAAACAGCAAATCTTAATAAAACCTATGAGATAATTTACGTAAGTATTTATAGAGGATGATTATTTTGTTGTTTTACATAATCTTGGGGATAGCAGTTATTAGGAGTGTGCAAAGTTTTCAGCAATTCATGGAAAGATATAATTCCCTGTCTTGATGCTCAGATGAGGCACACAAGAAGCAATATGGCAAGCCTCAGTGAATCTATCCATTTTATACATTAACTTTGCAACATCAAAACTTACTCTTAGTGAATTTTGACTCATATCTGCAAATTGCATCAATATTTAGTAATTTATTTTCAAGAAACAAAATCCTCATGAAATTGGATAATTAAAACTCAGTCATATGTTCAGTAAGTATGACATTCTGTGCATAGTGGATATAACTCAACAGAACATCAGAAGACAATGGTTTACTTTTACCCTCTGTGATAAAATCAGACATAGTGTCACTGTTTGGAAAGGGTCTCATGGTCTACATCAAAAATTATTGTAGGCTTGAGATTAAAATATTTCCATATAAATATATCAAGAGCAACTCGTATTTCTCATCACAATAGAGATAAAAATAGGATTTATATAAATAGTTCCCCCTGGGAGGAGTGTATCTAATCATCTCAGACATACAAAATACTATCATTTCTCTTAAACATCTTTTACTTACTTTTTCAGCAACTTCTTTTTAGTATTCAAATGTTTTCATTAAGTAAATCATTAAGGCTTACCTTGGTCCTTAATTGAATGATTTTTCTCTATCTCTTTAGCACAGCACTACCAGGCCACCAAATCAAACTTATTATAGTTACTTGATAGACATGATGAAAGAAAAATAATGATTTAACTGCATTTTAATAAAATTTTAATAAAAATGAAGAATGCAGTTAAATGAATTTTGATCAAATGAGAATGCATTTTGATGAAATATGCAGTGCCACTGTTCAAATACATCTTTTTGATTAACTGTTAATGGTTGATGATAAATAGCTATCTTAATCTTTACTGACAGATTATTGGATAAATATTGATCTTTTAATGAAAGAAAATTCTTAGTTAATAGAATACCTAAGAGATAATGTTTTAGAAATAGCATTTTATTTAATTAGCTCTTTTTCCCATGTAAAGTATTAAAACTCATTTTCTCCTTAATGCTAGGTCTTTACAGCAGGTTCAGATAAATAGTATCCTGAACCTTGTCTCTGAGTAATTATTAAATGCTGAGTTATGGAGTTTTGGAACATTATTTGAGAATTTATTGCCCACTAAGACTTAAAATACAAAAGAGTTCCTTTTTCAACACCTCCATATTTTTTTGTTTCCTATGCTTTAATATTCTTTTCACTACCTATAGGGTTTCTTTAAATCATCTCATTTTCAGTTTTTTAAAAATCTACTTGCTGACAACAGTACACTTTTAGTCTAAAAACTACAAGCATTGAAACCAACTTGGTCATCTCAGAAAAACTGTAATTGTTAGAAGATACAAGGTCAAGACGCCGAGTGGTTGCCCAAGGCCATACCAACCCAGTTTTCTAACTATTTGCAGTTAAACTGGTTGGTAATATCTCAGCTATTATGACAAAAATCAGACAAATTCTTCTCAAGAATATATCAAGTAGTCTTTTCTGAAGAGGTAGAAAGAAATTGATGTGTGTTCAATGTTATGATTTTATGTTCCCTTATTGTAGTAATTCCTGGCTGCTTGGACATCTCATTTTGGAATAAATTATGATTTGCTTTATAGATAGTAAAGTTGTCAGTGGGATGGAATTCTGACTTTTTTACTTTTGAAGTAACTCCTGAATGAAAGCTTCAAGAGACTGAGAGTTCCTTATTGAGCCTGGAAATTTTTAAAAGGATAAACACTACAAAAGAACACTCATAGTGGCAAATATCAATTAACTCTCACAACCAAATCGCTCAAATACATTTGCTCTACTATAAACCCTGAGTCAGTATTGATTGTTTGTGAACTCCCTGCAGTAACTAACATGTGCACACACCACAAAACTACATGATGGTGCATGACTGGCTCCTTCCATTACTTCCCTGGCATTTGTCCTAACATTTGGTACTGAACTGAGTGTGTATGAACACGGTGAGTTTTACAAGTGAATCAACACAGGGTGGCCCGAAAAAGAAATCAATAACCGTTGAGAAAAGTGCATTAGGAAACTGATGATCATACTTGGACCTTTTGACTAAAATCAAATGTAGGACACCAATGAGGAACAGATCAAAATCCCAAATGAATCATCTGCTGGATTTGTGAAAGGATTGTGCACTAGACACATACTGGTGTCTTTCATGTTCAGTGTACTTAGCGACTGTGCTGTCATGCCCACAAGGCGACACTGAATCTTTTTCCCTAGATGCATATATTGGTGAGTCCCTGAATACGTCCCTGAAATCGGGAATTTATTGTATACCTAAATTACAGGTCCATGCTGCATTGACCTGCACGTGCCATCCCACAGGCTAGTGAGGGCATCTGGAACACTGACCCGTATTTAAACACTGAGAACCTAACAGTACCTCACAAGCAGAGAGAAGTTTCTGTGTGTGGAAGGGGAGAATGAGGGGGTGTTGCATAAGACACATAAGGATTGTTTTTTCTCAGCATGAACTGTTGTTCTAATGAATTTGTGCAGTACTCTGAGAGAAAACTCTCACACATTAGCTGAAAGTTGTGAAATTTCTCTCTTTAATCTTTCATAGGTTTAGCAAATGCTTTGACGTACTTCTCATAAGAAATAAATGACTTAATTCTCATGTAATTTTGCATTTAAATTTTTTCCAATCTAATTTCATCTACTTGCCTCCTATTTAAAATATTCTGGTTATCTGACAGTTCCCTTTTGTTCCTCAGAAGGTTTAGCCTGTTCTCTTTAGGAAGTTAGCTGTGGTCTTGCCAGGAGTAAGTCCGTAAGGTATCATTTTGAACGAAAATGCATACATCACCTACTTAAGAAATGTCACAGCTATATCTACTGCTAAAGCATCTCCCTAAATGTTAGCAACTAGGATTCTAAGGTTTTTCTTTCCATTTAACAGCTATCATTTTTCAGTGAAATAAAGACTTCAAGATTAGTTGTTATCTTGAGCCTCTCGGTCTGCAACGAGTAGGGTTTTTTTTTTTTCTTTCTGTTTGTGTGTTTTGACTTGACAGGATAGTCAAGTGTTTTCAGACATATTTCTCTTATTTTTAATGAAAAAAAGTTTAGTAGTATGTTTTTATTAGCTCGACATAGGCATTTTTGAAAAGTTCTAGGCAGAACTGAGTTTACACGAGAATATTAATGTAAGATGTGTTTAGATTCTAGTTAACAGTAATTGAATCTTTATGAAAGAAATTTCAAGACTTTTAAATATATTTCCTAATATTTGAAATAAGGGATTTTACAAATATAATAAATTTATTGTCTAAGACTTTCTCATCCTAATTAACTTGTTTTAAAATTCCAAATACAAATTTTCTTCCTTTTAAAAAACCTTATTCTGGAATAAACTTTAAATACGCACACCTCAAAAGTAAGATTAATTTCATTCAGATTCTTTCCAATGGGGTCTTAAAATGAGACAATAAAAAGCTGACCTGATTTCAAAGAAAGTTCTCTTGTTAAAAAAAAGCATTTGCATAGCTTTTACCTCTAATCGTTTGATAATTAATCCCTTTGAAAGTCAATGACTTTTATTAAAGGACTGGCTATCTAATCATTTGGAATATGTTTGTTTTTATTAAGTGTGAAAGTTGTACTATTTGTAACATGCATCTACATTTTGGTGAGCAACAAGTCATGCTTTCCTTGAGACTCTCCACCCAGTGAGTTCCTGAGTGGGTGGAGTCATCACCTGTCTATCTAAAGGACCATGGCACTGGGAGCTGCTGGACTTTTGGTTTG
The DNA here is from genome assembly GCA_028555095.1 of Dicrostonyx torquatus. NCBI lineage: Eukaryota > Metazoa > Chordata > Mammalia > Rodentia > Cricetidae > Dicrostonyx > Dicrostonyx torquatus. The sequence continues at coordinate 9,353,597 of JAQHUG010000053.1, read as the reverse complement.
TGAAGTGCAATCCATCAATAGCATGGGAGCACACGACAGCTCCAAGTCACAGAATAGACACAGCACAGTACAGGAGAACCTTGAAAGATGAAGTTTTGACTGTAGCCACTTAGGGTGGATACCAATGTTACCCTTGAGGTGAAGACGACTAGAAATTTCAGAACTACCAACTAAGCATTACAGCAGGTGTCTGAACTACTGTTGACAACCAGCTACACAATGTCATTTTATACATTTATATTCAAAATGACTTTTCATTTTTCAGCTGAGTGTTCCAAATAAGAAGCTTGAGGGATAAACCTCAATGACAAAAATGATGATTGCGAAAGAAAAATCTATTATCATATAAGTGACATTAACTAGAATTTGAAGGAGTTGATCCTGTGGAATTAATTTAAATGTGTTCATTAAAGTTTACATAGAGCCATGTATACAGTTGGAAGTGATACATTTTACTATTTCTTACAACACAGGCATAAACTATATTTAATTTTACACACAACTGGGTTCTTTTGTCAAAAAACTAATTTCTTTGTTTAAGCAAAGAATTAAAACATATTAAAACATGGTGCTAATAAATGATGTAAAATATAAAATACCTTATATAACTAAGGACTATTAGTATTCAGATAAAATGCATTGATATGCTTAAAGTTAAAAACAGAAATAAACCAAGAGGTAAAACAAACAGAAATTATACATCAAGTTATTCATTATCATGGGTATATTTTAAATGAAGAAGTCAAATGTTCTGTGTTTGTGTGTATCTGATTCAATGACCACATGATTCTAGGTCTTTCTGTGACATGGTCTTATTTGGAGGCTTTATGGTGTGGATGGTAGTCTTGGAGAAGAACAGGATCCTTGGCTATCAAAGCTGGTTGCCTGGCCAGGTAACTGAAAGATAGGAATTTCATAAAATCTGATCCAATGATGACAAAACATATAATGACAATTGTCTCTATCTCTGTTAATAGTGATATTCATACACAGTTTGTAAATCTCTGAAGAGAAGATTTCTATAACCTCCACATTCTTCAGAACTTACCTTCTAAGGCAGCGAGAGAAAACACAAATATTTCCTGTAACACAGTGTTTGGAACATAAAAGGTACACAGAATAATGTCTCACAGCTCCTTTTATGGCTTTAGAAGGGTCCCACACTTTATAGGAGATGCTTATTTTTTTTTCAGTAGTATTACTTACTATAGTGCAAGGTAAGAGCAACAAGAAGTCGTAGACAATATTTATGATAATCTGAATGAGAAATGGCTCCCATAGGCTCATATATTTGAGGACTGTTTGGGAAGCTTATGGAACCATTGGAAGGGATAGCCTTGTTGGGTGGACTTTGAGGTTCACAGCCTTAGTGCCCCTCTTCACCTTTGTTCTGTTTCCTGTTTGAGGATAGAAACAGACTCTCTTGGCTTCCTGCTCTGGCCTCCTGCCACTAGGCTTTTCCCCCATATGGATATTCCTTTGGAACCATAAGTCTTCCAGAGATCACTTCTGGTCTTCGTATTTCATTACAGCAACAAACTGTAACTAATTCAAAGCTGTGCTCCTTCTTCTTTTAAGTAGGAAGGGATTTTCATCTGGGGAATTCATACATGGAAAGGCCAGCTTGTCAGGTGGACAACCCCGAGTGACAAGGGTAAGTCTCATGATCCTTACATATCTGTATTTTGAGAGTTTAATGAAGTTTGATTAATGAAGTTGAAATAAGTAGATCTTTTCTAAGTAAGGCTTTCACCTCTGCCTACCAATTTACCCAGCTCTTGAATAACTAGTACTTTCTCATTTATTCCTTCTCTAACAAGAAAAATATAATTTCACTCTTCATTTTCATTTTCCTGTAGTGCTAAATTCAGGCTCTGCATATGTCTCTAGTCCATTAAATCTGTCTACTAAATGAAGACATAGTGGATTAAAAAAAAGATATTTGTAGAGAAAAAGTACATTTGTCTTTTAATGCCAGTTGTCCCTGATCCAGTTACTAGAAAACTATCTGTGATCTAATGCCATGTTATGTCCTGTGTTCCTATGTATGTTTTGATACATAGGAACTGAAAGAAGACTGAAAAGGTTTCTTTTATTCTTGTTCTTGATACAAACATATGCCTAGTGTTCTTTATCAGATAGTTTTGTGTGTGTATATATATACACATATATTTCAGACTATATGCTTCTCTTTACACTTGTTTAAATTTTGCTCATATGCTCTCATTTCTCCTGCACCATCTCATCAGCATGGAAGGGCACGTAGCTTCTCCAAGATCAGATATCAGAGGAACAAGCCCCAGAGTCCACATTTCCAATCGGCGTGTCTCCCAGAGTAGCAAAGCTTTCTTTCTCTTTCTATATTCTTGAGCTCAGGCTCCCCTTTCAAACTTAAAAATGAGACCCAGGGAAAAGAGCACAAGCAGTGAAGTGTACAATACTTACCACCGAGACCAAATAAAATGTACTTTAGTGAGTGTTGAGATATCCAGCAAATGCACCTGTCTCTACTTCTGAAAGATTTCAGGGGAATACTCTGTGTGATTGTGTGTGCGTGCATGCAAGTATGTATGTATTTTTGTGTATATATGTGTATGTGTTTGCCTTTTTTGTGTATATATGTATATGGGTGTATATGTTTCTGAATATCTATGCCTGTGTATGTCTGTGTGTATGAGTCTATGTATTACATGCATGAATGTGTGTCTGTGTGTGTTAGTGTATGTATATGTCTGTGTGTGCATGTCCATTTATAGGTGTTTATGCCTATATATACATGTATGACTGCATATGTACATGTGTGTATCTGTGTAAGTGCCCATGTGTTTATATGTTTATGCATGTGTGAGTCTGTGTACATGTGTTTGTGTCCTTATATGTGTATATGTATGTCTGTGCATATGTGTCTGTGTGCATATCTATTGTATGTCTGCATCTGTATATGTGTCTGTATCTATGTTGTCTATGTATGTGTGTCTGTCTCTTATGATTTACATTAAATTATAAAGTCAAGTAAAGTTTTGGGCCATTTATGTATAAATACGATCTGTGACAGCAGTAAACTTCCAGGGCCTGGGCATGACATGTTCAACCCGTTTCCACAAAATATCTTGAACAAGACAGCTCATTCTTGTAACTAAGCTGAGACTGAAAGCCAGTCCTACTGATACAGTCAGCTTCAGTGCACAGCCTCTACCATTTTAAAACCAAAGCTTCTTGCACAAATGTGGTGGGAAAAATTTTAAGGTGTGTTACATTTGTTTATGCTGTGGAGAGTTTGTTTAATGATGTACAGATGTGTTGCTCTTGTTTGTGCTGTATTTGTTTAATTCTGTGGAGCTGTGATTCTTTGCCTGTCTAAAGCAGACAATGGTCTAATAAAGAACTGAAAGGCCAATAGTGAGGCAGGAGAAAGGATAGGCAGGGCTGGCAGGCAGAGAGAATAAATAGAAGGAGAAATCTGGAAGAGAAAGAGGAGCAGGTAAAGGAAGGCGAGGAGGACACCAGGAGCCAGCCACCCAGCTATGCAGTCAGCCATGGAGTAAGAGTGAAAATAAGATATTCTTATGTAAGAATAAGAAAAATGTCCAGAGGTAAAAGGTAGACGGGATAATTTAAGAAAAGTTGGCTGGAAACAAGTCAAGCTAAGGCCAGGCATTTATAAGGAAGAATAAGACTCTGTGTGATTTATTTGGGAGCTGGGTGGCAGGTCCTCTAAGAGCTAAAGGGTCCCCCAAAAGTCAAAAGAGTAATAAAAGTAGTAAAGAGTAAAAACAACCAACAAAATACAAAGGCACAATTACCCCTCAAAAAGGCTAAGTCATTATTTATTTATTTTGTGGCTATCGTAAGTATTCATTTCATGGAAGTTCATCTTTCTGTGAACACATTATGTCTCAGTTTACGTTATGGCTCTTGAGGCTGCTTCAGCTACTGTCTTTGTTGGAAAGAAAGGCATTCAGCCAAGTGATACTTATTACGTCCGGTAGACTGACTAAGAGGAAACGGGTACTCATCTTTACTAACATAACTCAAGCATGGACACAGCTGTAAAGGCCTCTTATTGAGTCAATCTGTGTTCACCATCATCACTGTAAGTTACTTCTATTGAACAGGCACAGCTGCAACTCAGAGAAGGTCAAGTCATTCACCAACGCTTTGTAATAGAAACCGCACAGCATGGCCAGGCCTGGAACAAAGCTAAGTTGGTGCCTTGATATTTCAAATTTCTGTATATTCTCTCTGACCAGAGTTGGATGGGGCATCCATACTCCTTACACAGATGTATCAGACAGCGGTGCTTTATGAAGGGTTTATAAAAGGAAAGGGGCTTTAGATAAAGTGACTTTTCCCAACAGAGAAGCAGTACCAGAGCTCGGTTCCCACTGAGTAATGAATGTAAGACAATGACCCCTGGTTAATGACTTAAACCTAAGGCTAGGCAAAGAAAATGACACACTCCTTTCCCAGGCTTACTGAACAGGAAGCCACAGATAGCTAATGCTTTTAAAAATCCTTCAAGGCCCACAGAACTTTGAATAGATGATGTTAGAGACTCTGAAACAAAAGCGAAAGAATTGTTTTGAAAGGTGAATAAGTGAAATGTCAAATGAAAGTTAGCAGGCAAAAAATATTTAAGTAACAGCAATATAACTGAGGGCAGAGGCAGCATCCGCATCCTTACCTCCAGCAGGGGGTGCCAGTGCGTGATTGGTTTCCGGTGGTAGGCCAGCATTTCGTTCCAGTGGTCTCGCCCAAGACCCTCAGCGTCTAGTCCGGTTCGACACACGCCTATGACCTCATTGTGTCCCACCCTAGAATTTGTGGAATATCATACTTTTACTGCCGTAATTCAAAGGTAAGTGGAATGTTCCACATTTTAGTACAGTTTTTAACACATCATCAAAAGCAGTAGATTCTACATACTATGGTAGTCTCCAGACCCAGATCTCACTTTTGTACTTTCTGTGATCCATGGGCAATTGCTGTCTGAAAATGTCAAATGAAAAGTTCTAGAAACAAATAACACATCAATCTTAAATAATGCTTTAAATAGTATCTTGCTATAATTGTCCTACTTTATTATTTGTTACTTGTTATTGGCAATCTTGTGCACAATTTATAAAGCAGACTTTCTGAAGATCTGTACATGTAGGAAGAACAGAATACATGGAGCTCACCGCTGTCTTTGTTTTCCATTATCTATGGAATATGATAGAACATATTCCCTACAGAGAAGGCATTATTGTGTACCAGTTTTGAGTAAATGAAAACTTCTAAATAAAAATTAAGTAGGCCAGGTGTGGGGCTTGGCTGAGAGGTGGAGACATGAAAATCAGAAGTTCAAGTTCATCATTATCTACAGAGAAAGTTTTGAGGCCAGCCTGGGGTAGATGGTATCTTGTCTCAAAGCCCAGCTAGGTACTTGGGCAGCAGAGGAGTGGGTGCCTGAACTGAACTTGTCCCATAGTTACTTTGTTGAATGTCTCAATTGTCACCATAGAAATTTTGCATGATGGATAGAGATAGAGCCAGAGACCCACATTCACACCAGAGCAAGGGATTGTGCTACCAAGGTCCAGTGGAAGAGCAGAAGGAGGGAGAAGATGAGCAAGGAAGTCAGGACCGTGAGGGACTGGCCCACCAACAGAGACAGTGTGCTTGATCTATTGGGAGTTCATCAAATCCAGCTGCACCAGGACTGAATGAGCATATGACCTAACTGGACTCTCTGAATTTGACTGTCAATGGGGACTGACTGAGAAGCCAATAATAATGACACCGGGACCTATCTCTTCTGCATGTATTGGCTTTTTGGGAACTTATTCTATATGGATGCACATCTTCTTAGACCGAGATGGAGGGGGGAGGGCCTTGGGCTTCCCATAGGGCAGGGTATCCTACCCCATCTTAAGGAAGCAGGGGGAGGGTGGTGGGGTAGTGGGGGAGCGGGAGGGCCGGGAACAAGGGGAGTAAATGTAAATTTTTCTTATAATAATAATAATAATAGCCAACCAACCAACCAACCAGACCAAAAAAAAGGCCCAAAGATAATTAACTAAATAATAGCAACATACAAAATGAATTCATATATAAAAACTCATAAACCTATTCAGCTCTCTGCAGTGTTGACAAGGAAAGTATGTGCCTGGGACACCAGCAGACCCCTCCCTTCCACAATGCTGCTTTCTATGATGCAGTCCTACCCAGCCCCAGCACTGTAAGGAGAAACCCTACTCTCTTCACAAGGCTTGCTCTATGATGGTGTTTAGACTGTAGGGCAAGAGGACAGTGCTCACTTTCAGGCATAACAGTCTCTATTTTACTGACTAAATTATATGCATGAGTGCGCTATTGCTGGCATTATAATTAAGTGGGGCTGGGCTGTGTTTAGTCCCACCACTATGATTTATCATTGCATAACAAAGCATACTGTTTGACATTACTATTTTATATTTATGCCCCATTTTCATTGTTACCAATAAAAATGATAGCTAATATTTATTTTTACTTTTTATTTTTGATATTAAAATATAACTATACTGCATTTCCATATGCCCCTTTCTCTCTCCAAACAGTCTCAGAGAGTGCTCTCCACTCTCCTTCACATTCCTGGCCTCTTTCTTCATTAATTGCTATTGTATGTACACAGGTATATGTTCACACATACATATTTCTAAATATGAGCTCTTCAGTCTGTATAATGTTACTCGTATGTATGTTTCCAGGGCTGACCATTTGGCATTGGACAACCTATTGGCGTGCTCTTCCCTGGAGAAGATCACTTCTCCTGCTCCCAGCCTTCCTCAGTCACCTGTAGTTCTTTGTGTAGGGCTGGGACCTTGTAGTCTTTTCTCTATCCTCTTGGGCATCAGTTGGTGTAGTCCTTATTCATCTCACATTTAGGCAGTCACGTTGGTGATATTTCATGGGTGTAGATTCCGACATTACTAGGAGACACAGTCCCACAGCAAACTGCCCGACTCCCTGGCTCTTGTAATCTTTCTACCTGCTCTTCTGCAATGTTTCCCTAGCCTTAGGTATGGAAGTGTTCTGTAGATGTATCCATTTGGACTGGGGATAACTAATATTTTTTGAGAGTTCACTATATTATTTTTTTCCAAGCATTTTGACATAATTGGTCCCAAGCCCATGACTCTGACTCTGGATAACATTACTATCATCTCATTTCATAACAAACTGGAGGTCCAGAAGAGTCAATGGCGGAAGCTGGGTCTTGTCAGGCAAGTCAAGACAAGCACCTGGCAAGCTTGGCTTCTTTATTTTTAATCTTCTTGAAACCAGGTCCTATGCAGCCCAGGCTGCCCTCAAACTTACTATGTAGCTGGACTGAGCATCCTGCCTGAGTGTTAAGCTTACATGGCTCTGCCATCCCAACTTCCTTCATAAGCTGGTTCTTGAAACAGAATGTAATCTGAAAGACTCTGAAAGACTTTCTACACAGTCACTTAAATAGGTTTCTCTGAGGAGGCTTTGGGGAAATTTTAGGATGCTCCAGTATGCTTTTCTGGTCTTCTCCTATGTAAATTCATGACACTATGAAGTTTCCCAACAAGCATATTTATAGGAATAACTTTTATCTTTCTGATTTATGTGGCATTAAGATCTATTTCCTTAAGATTGGGTTCCTGACATGCTTAGCTGTACCTATTCAAACTCACTGCTTTGAGAAGTCAATAGGGGTAGGTGTTGAAGCAAAATAGGGCTGTTCATGAAAATATTTATAACATTTTTAACATTTGAAGAATGGGATAATTCAAGGTTTTTCTACTGCTGAAAAATCATCACAGGTCCTTTTCCTTTAATATAAATTCAAGTAGATCAAAAATATTAATTAGTTAACTAACTAATATTTTTAGGGACTGGCTTTGAGACACTAAATGGCACATTGCTACTGCTCCTTGTAGTCCAGTGAGTATTCTGTTAGGCATTTTATATTCATGTTCTACACAAGTGGTAGAGTTATCGACAGCAATGTATAAAAACATTGAGCTGATTGCCATGCATCTTCCAGTTTCATCATCACCCACGCTCCACAGCATGTTAACGGTTTCCAAGTGGAGAAGGTGAATCCCAAAGACATGCTGACCCTCAAAGCCAGTTCATTCTAGAGCTGGGGTGAGCATCACTATCCTTGTGTGATAGCCCCTTTAGTGAAGTCAACACTGTACTGCAGTGTTTGCTATTCTGAAGAAAAGATCCTCACCAACCCCATTCTAGTTCTTCATACTACTTGCAGACCTTTCTTCAGCCTCAGGTGAATGTTAAGAAAGACTGCTTTGAAGGTGAAACCAAGCCGAAACTATAACTATAGATTCTCCTGTTTTAATTTCAAGTTACATCTGCTGTAACAGTGAGAAACTTGGAAAGCAGATGTGACCTGTCTATGATAACTTGAAGATCTGCATCAGGGCCAGCAGCCTCCACCCACCTGTCATAATCCATGACCGCAATGCACAGGCTGACCTGGTCCACATTCTCTGGAGGAATGTCGAAAATAATGGCTTCATTGTACACAGGATTGAGAGTATTTTTCTTTGTGGTTGTTTTCCGTTTTTTAAGTCTTCGGCCCTCACACATCAAAGACACTTTGACATAAGGATCTGTGAGAAGGGAGGTAATTTTATTAAAATTAAAGCATTCATGCTATGCATGAAACACTGTATTTAATTTTTACTAAATAAGAAAGTGTGTGTGGAAAAACAAAAACCCAGGATAGCTCAAACAATCCTGTATAATCAAGGGACTTTCAGAGGCATCACCATCCTTGACTTCAAGCTCTACTATAAAACTATTTTTATTAAACAGCTTGGTATTGGCATAAAAACAGACACATGGGTCAATGGAATAGAATCGAAGGCTGTGATTTAAATCCACACACCTATGAACACCTGGTTTTTGATAAAGAAGCCAAATTATACAATGGAGAAAAGAAAGCATCTTTAACAAATGGTGCTTGTATAATCATGTCGACATGTAGAAGAATGCAAATAGATCCATATCTATCAGCCTGCACAAAACCCAAGTCCAAGTGGATCAGCATAAATCCAGTTACACTGAACTTGACAGAAGAGAAAGTGGGAATGTAGCCTTGAATGCATTAGCACAGGAGATGATTTCTTTAATATAGTACCAGAAGCACAGACTCTGAGATCGATAATTAATAAACGGAACCTCCTGAAACTGAAAAGCTTCTGTAAGGCAAAGGACATTGTCAGTACGACAAAAGATCCTCACCAACCTCACATCTGACAGAGGGGCTAATCTCCAAAATATATAAAGAACCCAAGAAGCTAAATATCAAAATGCCAAATAATCCAATTAAAAAACAGATCTAAACAAATAATTCTCAATAGAAGATTCTCAACAGTGAAAGACACTTATAAAGAATTGCTCAACATCCTTAGTCATCAAGGAACTGCAAATCAAAATGACTCTGAGATACCATCTTATATCGATCAGAATGGATAAGATCAAAAACACTGATAGCAGCTTCTGTAGGAGAGGATGTGGAATAAGGGGAACACTCCTCCAGTGCTGACAGACGTGTAAACTTGTACAGCCAAT